>LQNS02000137.1:23861528-23874686 GCA_001587735.2 Parhyale hawaiensis | reverse complement strand
ATTGAGAAGCGTTGCAATTTGAAATACTGTAGCGCGTTTCTCAACGTCAACACGCACAGTTGGGAGATTGAAAACAGAACGTCTTATTTCGTAATTTTTTGGGGAATAAGGGGACTGAAATACTTCAGGATGATTGTAACACACAAATCGAAAAAATCGTAAGTAAAGAATAGTAGTTGTAAACATCCTGAAATTGAAACAATTGTAAAGACGAGTACATTTCACTGCAACTCATTACAGGCTCATTGTTATCGTTACGTCTAACACGTAGTATTCGCCCAAGCATATTTATTCATTATTACTTAAAGTTTGTGAATGTGACAACGAGGGGCTCCGCTTCAAACAATGATCATAAGTTCAATTAATTGATAATATAGCAAAACAAAATGATCGCAATGTAAATATAAGTGAAAAACTTTTATCTCATTGCGCTTTAAAAAATAAAAGTGACGTTAGGTTGCTATTGCAACAGGTTCACAACACGCCACTGTCGCCACAGACTGTCTTTGTCCAGTACTATCAACAGCGTTGCCGTGTTTTTTTTTTATCCCCAAGAATGCCAAATGTCACCAAGAAAATCAAAATCTCTTTTTTTCTCTTCTGCCTAAATATGTAATTAAATGCATATTCTCTAGTATACATATAGTTAGCTATGCATATCAAAAACCTTTCCTATTCATTTACCAAAACTACCTAGTCTATATTAATATAACTTGACAGAAATCTATTACTGAAGAAAGCTTATGAGACAGACATCCTCCTCTCACAGTCTTAGTGCATGCTTGGTTATATTGCAATCATGGGTGTGACTGTGGAAGCGGCAAGGCGATTCGCGCGCAGCCCGGAATTTTTTTCACTTGTGATGTTCGGTTACAGTAAGTTTTGACGTTAGTCGGTACATTTGACGTTAGTCGGTATATTTGACGTTAGTCGGTACATTTTACAGCTTAGTATAGTGCAAAGATGGGTGTGAGTGAGGAAGCGGCAAGACGATTCGCGCGCAGCCCGAAATTTTTTTCACTTGTGATGTTCGGTTACAGTAAGTTTTGACGTTAGTCGGTACATATTACAGCTAAGTATAGTGCAAAGATGGGTGTGACTGTGGAAGCGGTAAGGCGATTCGCGCGCAGGCTGCGCGAAAATTTTTTTTACTTGTGATGTTCGGTTACAGTAAATTTTGAAGTTAGTCGGTACCTTTGATGTTAGTCGGTACATTGACGTTAGTCTGTAGATTCTTCAGCTAAGTATAGTGCAAATATTGGTGTGACTGTGGAAGCGGCAAGGCGATTCGCGCGCAGCGCGAAAATTTTTTCACTGGTGATGTTCGCTTACAGCAAATTTTGACGTTAGTCGGTAAATTTGACGGTAGTCGGTACATTTGACGTTAGTCGGTTACCGCAAAAGTACCGACTGCTCTTGTCCAAAATATACCGACTGTATAGCCCGTCCAGAAATTTGCGATCGGGGGGGGATTTCCCCCCCCCCCCATCGCGATTTTTTCGTGAACCTTTCAGCAAGTACAGTCTCACGACAGCCAATGGCGTGGCAGGTCACCGGCCACAGTGGGAGGGGCGAAGGGTGATGGTTTGTGATGGTGTTGCACTAAGAAGCATACCAAAAAAAAAAACTATGTATATTCACAATATACATGCCGTGAAGTTTATTCTAATAATTAATAGGCATCAATTAAGGCGTGTGATGTACTTTAACTTCGTTTAAATGTAAGCAACATGTGAAAATTGCTCGTGTGTTAGCAGTTTATATTGAGTCTCTGTGTATTTTACGTACATATTATAGGGAGTAAATGTCACCAAGCATATTGCGCTCAATGCCTAGCCAATAAGTGTATTGATTCACTCATACATTAAATGGATAGGCTCGTTTTAAGCTATGTTACACTAGGCCAGGTTCTATTAGTTCAATGGAGAGTAATGTTAAAGAGATGCGTGCATAACTATAGAAGTTTACAACGTTTTGTTTCTGAAGTATTACATAGGTTATGTTCTCAGTTCCGTACTCTCTAACTTGACATAACTCAGCCAAGCCGTACCTACCCTCATTACCATGGCATAATCTACCCCATCTCAGCTAAACATATCTGACTTAAATTAGCCCTTCTCTGAAACTGCTGATTCATGTCACTTATCACCGAAGCAGTACGCTGGGTTCAGCTTGTTCGTTGTAACACACACACATACATTATTTGTAGACACTGGTCAGTTGATACAGAAATTAGTGGCACATTACGCTTGCGACGAATTAGGTTAAAAAAATGTTAAGGCACTGTGCGTTAAAATAAATAATTCACAAAAAGCGTTCTATATGTCTTCATGCCCTTGACAATGCACTTACATTGTACTCACATTGCTCAGATGTACTATAAAGATATGAATGGTTTCGATGTATGATGAGCGCCCTGCAACTCAACTTAAAGCGCGTTCGAGAAAGGCATAAACTCAATGTGCTTAGCTTAAGTCAAGAAATCAAGCGGGACTAAGGGCGCGTTCGATTTAGAACCAAAAAGTCGAGCTAAGTCAAGCCCACTTGACTTAACTTGTCCGGAACCAGTGACCGGAACTTTAGTTTGGTCGTTTTGCATGGTGTTTTAGGTGTTTGATGCGACCGAAAATGATGAATGATCTACGCTGGATTGCCTAGAAGTTCTGTCATTTTGAATATTTGGTAGTGAGTCATAGTGCGATCATCAAATTCTTTACTTCATAATAGTGTAGGTGTAAAGTAAGTCCATTGTTAAGGGCCGAAAAAGCAGCATTTTTTCTCTAACCAAGTTTTCCCCGAGCGGTAATTTGTTGCTCATCTACAGTCTTAGCTGAACCATGGATAGAGACACTATGCGCGTATGTATCATGTACATACAGACCAGTGTATAATATGCGCATGCACTTTTCACACGCATTTCAATTCTAAAACTAAATTCAAGTACATAACATACCTTCATTGATGTCCATTGATAATCAATGGACATCAATAGAGGCATGATAAGGCGTGTTCAATTGGGACCTGAAAGTCGATCTAAGCCAAACCTACTTGACTTGACTTGTCCGAAGCTGCAGACAGGTGTCCTAAATTCGCCCCGTTTATTGAAGTTTCATTCGATGAGTGAAAATTTATCACGTGCGAGGCTTCTAAAAACTCATTACATTGTATAATTGAGATTTCAGTCAGTTCAACATAAGCGAGTCGCTTTTAACACCTAAAACCCGATTCAAAACGACGAAGCTAAAGTTCCTGCCAACAGTTCCGGACAAGTTAAGTCAAGTGGGCTTGGTTTTAGTTCTACTTTTAGGTCCCAATCCAACCACGCCCTTAGTCCCGCTTGATTTAAGCCAAGCACATTGAGTTTATGTCCCAATCGAACGCGCTTTAAGTTAAGTTGCAGGGCACTCATCATACATCGAAACCATTCATTTCTTTATAGTACATCAGAACAATGTGAGTACAATGTAAGTGCATCGTCGAGTATATGAGAACATATAAAACGCTTTTTGTGAATGATTTGAAAGCACAGTGCCTTAACATTCTTTAGAACGTAATTCGTAGTAAGCGGAATGTGCCACGAATTTCCTGTATCAACTGACCAGTGTCTGCAAACAATGTGTGTGTATGTTACAACGAACAAGCCGAGCCCAGCGTACTATTTCGGTAATAAGTGAGATGAATCAGCTGTTTCATAAACGGGTTGATTTAAGTCAGATATGTTTAGGTTAGATAGGGTAGGTTATGCCATGGTAATTAGGGTTCAGCACATACTACGTTAGCCTAGGCTAGATTAGACACGGCTATGCTGAGTTATGTCAAGTTAGAGAATAAAAAGCTGAGAACATAACCTTTGTAATACTTCAGAATGTACTCGTCATAAACTTTTATAGTTATGCACGCATCTCTTATGTTACTGTTCATTGAACTAATAGAACATGGCCTAGTCTAACATAGCTTAAAACAAACCTAACCATTTAATGTATGAGTGATTCAATTCACTTATTGGCTAGGCTTTGCGCGCAATGCTTGGTGACATTTACTCCATATAGCATGTCCACAAAATACACAGAGACACAATATTAACTGCTAACTCACGAGCAATTTTCACATGCTGCTCATATATAAACGAAGTTCGTTCAAGTACATCACACACCTTAATTGATGATGCCTATTAATTATCAGAATAAGCTTCACGGCACGTAAATTGCGAATTTACACAGTTTTTTCGTGGTACTCATCTGATTGCAGCACCATCACAAACCATCACCCTTTGCCCCTCCCACTGTGGCCCGTGACCTGCCACGCCATTGGCTGCCCTGAGACTGTACTTGCTGAAAGGTTCAGGAAAAAAATTCTACCCCCGGTCGCGACATCCCTGTCCAAGAGATTTATGTTATCAGCGTATGTGTATGGCAGGCACGGAATAATAGGATAGTCACGAAGCCTTCAAGCGATATTGTATTAGTATCTTTTAATTGCACATGCCAGTTCTCAATGTTTACTTTTGCTTAATGGTTTCTAATATACAGCTCATAGCGTGCATGGTAGTACACTGATTAATTATTTGTGCGCTTTCAGGAACTATCAATCATGATTGAAAACGAGTTTTTTCGTATCAAATAACAGTTACAGAAATTGCTTCACTTCTAAGTCGAAGGACAAACAGCAATTTCAATTTTGTATGATTTGCAGTACAGAGAGTAAACACTTAAAGAGCCTAATATATTTGAGACACGGACTTTTAAGCGCTCGTATACAGTAGGTTCTCGCTAGACTTCCAATAGAAGGCGAGGCTCTTCGTTATTACAATTATACTTGATGCACGCAAATTGTTGCTCTGCTATACTGCAATGAACTTCATCATGGCACTCTCTGGACCTGGCGCATAGCTAATTTACAAATGAATTTTTGCATTAACATACAGTTGCTTTGCAGTTAACAAATCCTCCGCGCCTAATTGTTAAAACTACAGTATTGTTGGAAAACATTATGGATTTAATATTCGCCAGTTTCAACAACGTAATTCCGAAAGACAGTTTAGGAGTGGGAAATACGGTTAGGTAATTTTTTTTTTTTTTTTAAAGTTAGTTAACGCGAGACGGATGAGACACTTACTTACACTGCTGTAACGCACGCAGCGTATACGTAACTGATGTTTTTCTTCTAATTTTCCCGAGCAATTGTATGGCTTCTGCGTATTATGTATAGACTTTTGCTTTCACAGTACTTCGCCGGAAGGAAAGTAATTGTTCCTCTGATGCTTTAATTTTTTTATAAACAAATCTTGGTAAAATGTTCTTCTACCCCGGCGTTTAATCATAAAATTATACGCATCTGAATCATTTTTGTTGGAGGGGTTTGATATTATAGAGGTAGCAGGTCATTGGTAGAAGAGAAGAATAAATCGATAACATGAGGCTTTTCAGTCATATGATTCAATCTACAGAATGCCATATTACTCTCGATAAAACTCACTTGATTGATAAGATTTTAAAGACGATAAACTCTACTCCAAAAGTGCTTACACACGCGGGCATTTGCCACGTTCAATTCATGTGCCCTTTTAACAGCGTTTTAATTAAAGTTTTTAAAATTTTATCCTTCGATAAGCTAAAAAAGTCCGTAGATGCTTTGATACATAGTTTTGTGCAACTATGAAGATCGTAGGACAAGTAGGACACTCTGGGGCCCAAATGAAATCATGGAGAAACAATGTAAAATAGCTGCGTATTACCGTACTAGAATTTTGTGACGCCACAAGCCTCATTACTTGAGCCCGGATTTATTGCGCTTCAAATATTGCGGTTATAGCCCCTAAAATTGCTCTCATTGCACCTAAAATTGCTCTTAATGCACCTAAAATTTGTTCTTATTGCACCTAAAAATTGCACTTATTGCACCTAAGCAATAGGAGTGGAAGAAATAGGAAAAAAAGAAAAGGAAACTACTGCAAAAAATTTAAAGGACAAAAAAAGAAAGTCCGCTAGCAAACGGGAATAGCATGTTAGTGGATCAACGGACACCTATTTCAGTTCCAAATACCAATTATCAGTAGGTATACATTGCACTTGTGCTAATTGAAAATTTTACCTGATGGCGAGAATGATTCTTGCAAATATCCCGCTTTACCTGTTCCCATGATACATCCCCTGAACGAAAAAGGTTATAAAAATTTAATAGTGAGATTTTGAGATTTGCCAACTCAATAATATTTTTACCCCATTTGTGTTTCGAGCAATGATTGATAAGGGAATCAATTGTCAAGGCATTTGAAGTCTTGTGACACATGGCAATAATAAGTGACATGAGTTCGCACGTCCCTCATCGTAACGCGTTCAATATCGAAAATGAACACGAGCTGTGCGTCAACTCTTTTTTTTTTTTTGTCCCTGTCCACATGTAGAAGTGTGCTTCAGTCATATGAATGACGCTGCACCTTCAGTTACGATATCGTTTCTTTACATCCATCATCTTCACTTATATTTCGCGTCGGTTTGAAGTCACATTCGTATCCCATGATCTTATAGACTGATTTTGATGAGAATAGCCTATTTTAAAAATAATTAGAGCGATAAATCGACAAAAGAGAACTCAGCACAAAGTATTCAGTTGGACTACTAAATCAAAGATGGCGTCAGTGTTCTTATAACATTTTTAGGTTTTCTAGTTTTCTTCTCTTAAACGGGAATATATACTGTACAGTAATTCTGATCATTATAGTGAAGATAAAAAGAAACATTTTTTGTCGACTTGTCCATGATCTGTGAACGCTGCAGAGGATAAATTTAGCATTTATAAGTTCTGTTTGCTGAACTTGAGTGACTCAGCGCGTTAAAAAAAGGACATGCTTCATTCTTCAGTCTGCCGAACTTTGCTGCAGCTGCTTCTCTCAATTCAACGCGCCGCGTCCATCAGTTTGAGTGAACACGTTACAATGAGGGACATGTGAAGACGGCCTAATATATTGCATTTATAGCTCTCATTGCACTTATTGTACTTATTGCACTAACGCCGGAAACTGCAATAAATCCGGGCTCTACTCGTTACCCATGGTGCATCGCAGCTTGGCCCCGCCCCGTGGATTAACCTTGTGTAGTCTCATCATCCTTCGATAGAAACCTCTGTGGCGCGATTATAAACTGCTTGGTACTCACTGACAGCTCTGTAGTCCCATGTAACACATAACTCTTCTACTTCCAGAAGTTCCGGGAACCGTCTGTCTTCGTACCAACGTCCCAAGTACTGAAAAGACAATACATTTCATTTACACTGAAAAATTTCTTTCTACATTTAGACTATACATACATATATGTATAGCTAATGGACTGTTTAGGTGTAATTTGGCTTAAACGGCGTTTGAGTATATTTTTCTTTAACTTATGCTGCCTTTAAGTGTAACACCCTGAAGTAAGGTTAGGTTAGGCAAGGACTGGTTCTGCTAACGACCAAATAACCTAGCCTTCATGAAGGTTTTGATAGGCAAAAACTGGTTCAGCGAACGACCTAAAGACGCTAACTTAATAGCATATAAAACGTAGTAAACCTAAAAAAGCAAAAAAACCTAACGTTTGTATTTCATGTTATTTTTTTGAGCTTTAGTTGTAATGTCCTTGGAATGGATTGGAAATTGCCCGAACGATTAAACTTCCAGTCGACGTCATTCTACCACCACCTAATTCCTCACGGGCCTTGGAAAATTATGTTTAAATATCTACGAAAATACCTCATGGATTTTCCCGGGTCGGTGTTGGGAATTTAATTACACCCAGCAGCCCGACGTTACAGCAATTGTCGTTCTTAGTTAAAAACACAGCTAACGTACCATTTAGCTGTATATAGCATTACATGTTTTGACACTAAAGACATAGTCATAAGCATATATATTGGCACGGTGCAATAGAACATAGATATTGTTCTTAAGCAGGAGGTTGTAATGAAAATCAATTACAATCATATGTATTTCCACCTGTTCTTTCCGATGCATCAATTGAATTCCCCAAAATATATGTAATAAAGAAGTTAAAATTAAATTTCAAAATTCACAACCTCAAAGTTATTGGCACCCTATTTTTAATCATCGATTGTATGACCTCTAGCTTCAAATACTTGCTGCAGTTTTTTTTTTTTTTAATTTTGCATAGCTAAGCTTGGAATGTTACTCCACTCTTCGATTTAAATTTCCTCTACTTGAGCGAGGTTCTTTGATTTTTTTCTCCATTACTCTCAACTCCAATATTCTCCACAAATTCGCTATTGGATTTAGGTCTGGGCTCTGTGAACACCACTCCAAAACATTAATATTATTATTCTCCAGCCACTCCCTAGTCAAATTAGCTTCGGGTCGTTGTCCTGCATAGAGCACCAACATCGACCGAGAGACACTTCCTTTACTGATTCTTTAAGTTACCATTCAAATTTCTACAGCAAAACATCCCCAAAATGTTAAACCTCCGTCACCGTACTTCACTGTTGGTACGGCGTACTGGGGCAAAAATGCTTTACCAGATTTCTTGTATACATGTGAAATACTATTATGCCCAAAGAGCTCCATTTTTGTTTCGTTCGACCATAAAACTTGCTTCCAGAAAGCAATACTTTTGTCATAGTGCCGTTTTGGAAACTTCATCCTTGCTTCAAGCTGTACAGGCTTGAGTAATCCAGCTCTTTTCCAAACTCCTACTGTGTGTCGAGATACATTGGCTCCAGGGTCACACTCTACAATATCCTTTGCAGTGGCCCTTGGAATTTGGTTGAAATATCTAACAATATTTCGCTTTGCTTTTTCTACAGAACCTTTTTTCTGCCACGTCTCATCTTATTAGTGACATGACCTTGTTGAGCATCCTTTTTTATAATAGTACGAACAGTTAACTTTGTGATATTTGACCTTTTTGAAATTTTTTCATAGCCTTCCCCTTGGCGTGACAAGCTACAACACGTTTCCTGAGGTCTTCACTGTGTTTTTTTCAACTTTCACCATCACAATAATCTCTTATTTCTATGAAAATATAGGCCTAATTTTACAAATATCTCTAATGGAATAACACCAAAATTAGTATGAAAACATTTGAATGCAAAGTTCGAACAATAAATATATGTTGGATAATTACATAGGATGTTAGGCGTACCGTACCAGGAATTGTAATATTTTACGAGGAACAAATTCAATAATAATTATTCTGTCAAGCTCTCCTAACTGAGGCTATTATTTATATTTACATAAGTCTGCAAGTACTTTATCGTCATACCGAAGGTACATCAAAAGTTGCAATATTTTCAAATGAGGGGCATTCGCCAACGTCGAGGTAGGCTGCTGCGTAGCTGACGAAGCCTGCCAGCAGTATGAACGAAACTCTGAAAGAAAGAAAAAAAATAGCGCCATTGGAATATCACTTGATGCTTTCTTAGCGATAACAGTACGTAAACTTCCCGTTATAAGTTATAGACCTGGGGCCAGATGCACAAACGCCTTGTAAATTACAACAACGTAAACTGACAGTTGCTTGAGTAAGTAATAGTTAGGAAGTTTAAGCCTCCGTTTCCGAGCAGAACGATAACACAGAGGAAAGAGCAAGGGACACATAGCATGTAAAGAGAAACGGGGAACGCAGGCAAGAAGGGGTTCCCACACAGGATTAACGCGCATGGGAACAGCAAGTCGGGAAAGAAGAGGAAGAACAGAATAAAACATGAGCAAGTAGGAGTATGAAATCGGAAAGGAAGCAAAGTGGGCACGAAAGAGAGACGTCCCGAAGACCTAGCTAATGCCTGAGGTAACCTAAAGGGGCCTCCTGGGGTTGCTTGGCCCCCATAGCATAGGATGGGCGAACCTAAACTACCTAACCCTACGGCCTATGACCCATCCTATGCCCTCTGAGAGGCACAGTTGCTTGAAGAAGTACAGATATCGTGGCTCCGAGTGTCACTTTCGTGTACTGATCTTCACACACATATGATGAAAGTGGTTTGAACCTCTGGCTCATGAATACCTAAATAATAGAGAACTTGAGATGGCAAATTGAGGAGCAAGAAAGTAAAACTTCAGTAGTAACATGGTAGCATTACTGCCTGCACCTGTACAGTTAAAGGGGGTAATACGCTCGCATAATTGCTGCACTAACTGCTGCCCGCAGTCCATGCCGGCACAGGATGTCTTGATGCACTTGCAGCACTCACCGCGGGCCGCGGCGACAATACCAACACTTCAGTTGTAATGGCAAGCCAGCGCGTACGCTTGCTGTATTGTGCAACCGCCTTACTTCGTATCAATAAAATACGAAATGATGAGAAAGAAATTTTGTGAAAGATTGGCTGCAGCCGGAAGAAGATTAAGGGAGCTTCATACAATGTCTGCAAAGAATTGTCAATGAACAGGGATGATTGGATGAATTATCGTGAAAGCGATTTTAGTAACATCTTGGTTCATTTTGTGTTTCCATCGTGATAATAATAACTTTTTCAAGACAAAGATTAATTAGCCCAAGCTCTCGGCATGAATTAGCTTCAACCATCACCAGGGGAAACGTGCATTTATGTCTTGGAGCTATATACAGAAACACGTCTCCGTACATGGAAAGGAAACTACCGCAAAAAGTACTTCCTTGCTGTTATTTTCTTTATTTATTTGTTTTTTGCTGAAGAGTTTTCTTTCGTAGTATGGATGCAAGTTTTTGTGCAAGACATAAACGCAGCTCTTCCCTAATGACGGCTGAGGAAAATTCATGCTGAGAGCTTGCAAGCATGCGTGAGAATGCCTGTTTTGCAAATTTATAATTTGTTGGAAATGATTTCTCCACTTTTTTCAGTAAAGAAAACACACGATTTCGCCAAGCCGTATCAGTTGGTTCAAGATTGGATGCAGCTCTTCACTCCCTGGCAACAGGATTCAATAAGTGCTCAGAGAAGATAATTTGAATGCCTGATCTACATATATTATACGAATAAATTTCAATCCACTCCCTCGAACTAAGGATATTGATGCAGTATTACCAATATCAATACAGCAAGAAAAATAATACTTAAATAAAAAAGATTACCTACTATAGTCTGACCATTTTATCACGGCAGTTCAGTTGTCGTCAAATTCCTCTATGGCAGTGCTAATTCTATGGGTATATCTGAGATTTCTCTATATACAGGTAGTGGGCGGGGCTAAGCTATATGGCCGAACAAAATCTCAGAAATAACCATAGAACTGGCGACGCTATCGAGGAATTTGACCACGACCGAACTACCTAGATAAAATAGTCAGACTATAACATTATTCAAACATCAGAAAATAGTCAAGTCCTTGTTAGCAATGAAGAGCTAAGTATAAGCTCTTCTCTATTTAGGCGCTACTTAGTTGCGTCATGGCAGAGACGAAAGTGACAATCACACCGCCCGACGGCTGCAACCACACAGTCCACACTGACTCATGCACGACTTTTATCAGTTTATGCCAATTTTCCGACAAGCTGAAAATGAGCTGGTGCCGCTCACAGCTGCCGCCGAGGTCACTTTTCGCTGGGTTCACGCACTCAGGGCAGGAGTGTATGCACCAGTTGCGGCCAGTGTATCACGCACCCCTTTAGGATGCATGTTAGTTATAAAGGATTTGAGCATCCGGCCCGAATGCAGGAACAATATGACGTATTTCGAAAACAAGTGACCTAAATCAGGTCCTTGAGTTGTGCCTCGAATCACGTTTTGTAATGCTGCTCAAAGAAAACGAAGACATTAAAGAAAATACTACATTTTGAAGTTTCTTTGCCACTATTATCAGTATGTCTGAAACGGTAAAAAATTTCTAATACGATGCGTTTCATGTCACTTCTCACAATATTCTCGCCGTCGTTGGTGCTATCTTAAATATGATAATTTTCAGTGAGCGATAGAGCTTTTCAAACGAAAGGAAATCATTAAAATGATTTATTTTGCGGCAAGGTAGGGCATATTTCAATCCTTTGGCGAGAACTTCTTTTCATCTGCTAGAACTCTGTCTGAATAGTAGAATACGTACTCTGATGCATTGCTCTAATTATTTATAGGAAGGCCGAGATGAATCACTGCTTTTCATTAGTAAGCCTCACTTCAATCACGGGATCATTTTTATTTCTTATATAGTTCAATAGGTGATCGTAGTCCAACCAGGAAACAGTGGTGTTCAGACCTTGAGGAGCCAGGTTTAGTTTAAACTGCAATATTTTCTCTTGTGACGATTTCAGTTTCAGTTGAGACTCAAGGAGCTTACGTTAAAAGTTGCGATACACAGCTGTTGAACGAATTTTCTGGTATAGAGCCGAAAATTGACAAATTTTGAAATTAGATTGTTGTTTAGATCCACGAAGAGTTACTAAGGAAAGAAAAGAAACTTTAAACTGAAATTAGTCACTTTGCATTTTCGTCACTGATGTTTATTGCGTTCTGAACACCTAACTCAGTCTCTACTGAATTGATTTTCAGTTCGGTTTGCAAAAGTATGTAAATTTATGCTCGTGCGAATGACATTGGACAGCTCTGAAGCAAACTCGAGTGAAAATGAACCTGGTGTTTTGGGCTTTTTACCCTTTATTTATATTAATTTCTTTTTCTTAGATCATCTCAATAGTCCAAGACACAAATTTCTCTTGGTAACGTAACTGGCCGAGGACCTCTAATAATCAAATCTGCTCATAAGTTAACCCTACAAAAGAGAAAGGAAACTCACAGAAGTCATATCTTTATTAAAATAACTATATTGAGAATCACTATCTTAGATGACAAGGGGGAGATCTGTCGCGCTATAATGAACCAATTCTATCGCCTAATCTCGTTACGAAATCGGAATTATATTTTCGTGAACGACAGAAATTACTGGACACCCGACAAAGCGTATTTCTCGAATATCTACGGTACAAATCTCAAACAAGTACAATGGTCACAAACAACAAAACAAATTTATTATTTCTTCTTTCTTCGATCTTAGCGCTTTCTGTCGTTGTGACCGTAGAAATTCCCCGCTTGATTGCAGTAAGGTTTTCTTGATAAATACGTGACTGTTCGAGCTAACTTCGCATTACAAGCACCGAAATACTCAGGCTGAGGCTAGACTCGTGTGGGGTACGTATGTGAATCACCTCGCCCTACAAGCACCGAAGTACTCTGAAGCTGAGGCTAGACTCATGTAGAGTACGTGTG
>LQNS02000137.1:23754642-23770619 GCA_001587735.2 Parhyale hawaiensis | reverse complement strand
AATGGATGCCTATTATTTATGAGAATAAACTTCACGGCACGTAAATAGTCAATTCACATAGTTTTTCCAGAGTATGCATCCGAGTGCAACACCATCACTGACCATCACCCTTCGCCCCTCCAACTGTGGCCTGTGACCTGCCACGCCACTGGCTGCCTTGAGACTGTACTTGCTGAAAGGTTCAGGAAAAAAAAATTCGCTGCCGGGGCGTATGTTCCGGTGTCTCTTTGGGAATGGGCCTATTGGTTCGTCTTCTGCCGCCTATCTAATCTAATCTAATCTGGTCCTGAAGCACTGTTGGCAGCTAATTTCATTGATGGCTAATTGAATGCTTAATTGTGTGAATTCAAAATTCATTAGGTAGTTATCAATTACTTCTAATACTTGAACATCAGGGTTACTGGTCTTTTTGCTAAAGACTTTCTGGTATTGACTTCTCAGTATTTCACTCATCTCCAGATAATTATCAGTCATTGATCCATTTTCGTCCAATAATGGTCCTATTTTTGTGTTCAGAGACGTGTAATTTGATGCTCAAGAGATGAAGCACTTACTGTTTTCTTTCATCTTCTTGATGGCTTGCAGTTCTTTTTCTTGTCTTTCTTCATCATGAGATTTTGAAATTTATGTTCAATCTCTTCCAGTTTTCGCCGGCATTCAGTTTGTCGCTGTAATACACAACTTTCGGTGCTTTGGTGGGACGAGACAAAGTTCGAGTTTTTTGGTCACATGGATGTCGTATTCATTTGGCGTGGAAAAGGTGAAGCCTTTAAACCCCAAAACACCGTTCTAACTAATAAGCCAATGGAACAGGAAACCAAATGAAAACTAGAGCGCTTTGAAAGCGCAAACCTCCGCCAAGAGAGGCAACGGTAGTAAAAAATTCAAATAGGCTCTGATACCATGATTTTCACTGTATCAAATTCAAAATCTAATCATTTGTGCTTTCTGATAGTAATAACAGTTTGTGCAATTTTCTTGAAGATCTGTTCATAACTTTTTGAGTTATGCTGCTAACAAAGGTTAGCTATAACAAACATGAGTCAAACATAAAAACGAACGAACCGATCTGCACCAAAATTTAATCATTTATGTCTTTCAACACTACTAACAACCCCTATAAATTTCAGAAAGATCCATGTATTATTTTTTATACATTGTGCTAACAAGCATAAAATTAAAAACAGTGACAAACGAACGAACGAATCATTACCAAAATTTGGTCATTTACTCTTCGTTATATAGCTACCCAATAATGCATGTGAGTTTCATAATATCCGTCTATAAATTTTTGAGGTATGGCATTGAGAAAAATGAGGCAGACAAAGAAATAAACGGATACACGGATCTTCACAAAAAGTTATCATCTGTTCGTCTTAACAATCCCTGTAAATTTCGTCCAAATCGGCTCATAACTTTTGAGTTATCTTGGCGACAGACAGGCCCAGACAGACAGAGAAACAGGCAGACAGACAGAGACAAAGACACAGGCAGACAGACGGACAGATAGACATACGGAGACAGACAAACATGACGAAAATATAACCTCCTTGGCAGAGGTAATTAATGGCATCATGAAACAAGAGCAGTACATCAAAATTCTAAGTGAAAACTTGAAGCAGCCTGTGGAAGCTCTCAACCTGGGCCCAATACGACCTTTCAACAAGACAACGATCCAAAACATGCACTGCCAAATCAGTGTAAAAATGGTTCATTGACAACAATGTAAGTGTTCTAGGTTGGCCAAGCCAAGGTCTGGATATGAATTCAATTGAAACCTTGTGGAGGATCTTCGAGAAAAAAATGTGAATGCGAGGAAACACAGAAACCCTAAACATTGGAACAAATTGCAGTAAAAGAATGGGCTAACATTATTAAAGAAGTTTGTAAGAATCTGGTAGTTGACTACTATAAACGTCTGCCTGCTGTTATTGCAAATAAAGGCTTTGCAATTAATTATTAGGCTATGTATGAATATTTTTGAACCCTGTAAATTTCCTATTTTTGTTACTTATTTACAAGGACTAAATTTGTTTCTAATAATTTGTTATCATTTCACTTTTCAAATAACTCTGAAGGGGGAAAAGATTCTTTCGAAGGAGGCATATAGAGAACGAAAGAAGTGCCAGAAGCCCCATAAACGCTCGTTTAATAAGCATCCAAAACATAAGAATGCCTCAGTGATGTATGTTTGGCTCAGTATGGGTCGCGGAGAACTCCAACGGTGTTGTCGATTACAGCTCGGTATTAAATGCTTCAAAGTTAAAGCAAAACCATTACACCAACGACCAAGTTACTGTTTACAAATGAGAATGAAGGCTCTCGTAACGAAAAATAATAAAAGGAACAATTCTGGCCTAATTATAAACGCTCTACTGATATATTTACGGGCAGTAAGGTTCTAGGCAGTTAAATAATTCCAATGACACACTGTAATGCAACTAACAAGCTCATGAAGTACAAATGCTAGGTATTTAGTAGGACTCTCTAGAACGAGTACCGGAATAGTTGAATGTTCCAATGAATCCTTTTGCAGGAGCGAGCGGGAGGTAGGGTCCCTCTTCCGGTAGCACCTAGACTCGCGTCGCCGAGGCTTTCTCTATTTCAGGAGGACTTGTCGGAGTCGTCACTCTCTTCTATGGGAAGGTAAGGAACTCTCGCTCGTTCTATTAACCTATAAATTTTAAAATTGGTAATACTAATCCTACGGAGCATGAGTCAGCCTCTGCATCGCCCAGAAATCCTCTGCAGGACCTATGGATCCCATGCCGAGACTTCCGGATCTCTGTCTGTTGAGGTTCATCCGGCACCGACTCCTACTCCGCTTCCCTGAGGTCGCCCCCACCGCACCCGCTCACCTCCAAGCACCTGCCCAGAGTTCGCCATCATGAAAGACGAGCGTTCGTTCACTCTAACCCCCTCTTAAGACCGCTAAAACGAAGGGTTCTGTGTGATCGTTTCCCAGGAATGGCTGGAGACCCTGCCTTCATTCTGGTCCATGGAGAATAAGGTTAATACCTCTTATGTTATACAACCCATAGTATCTTAGTGCTTGACTTTCCGAAGGGCAATGTATGTGTCTCGCCCCCAAGCTGTTGCGGACCGCAACCTTCATGTCCTCTCAAATACCTCGTGGACTATCGAAGGGAAACACGGGGGGTACAGTCTTGATACCGATAACTTGTGGGATGGCCAACTGGCCGCCCTCCTTATGCTCTATGCCTTGAGGAATCCCCCGCTAAGGATTCTCTCGCTACAAGGTGTTTGAAAATGGTAACCTGGTACTTGCCTCGAGCCCTCGTTGTTTCCTCGACGATCTGTGCGATCATTCAGTATAACCAATCAAAGTAAAATGGTAGATCTACCCTGCCTACTCACACTAGCTTCTCTGATGATACCGTGAGGTCCTTGGATTAAGCTGTCGACCGCTCCGTTCCCTCGTGAACTGTCCTTTTTTTTTTGGAGTCTCAGGTCAGGCAAGTGAAACCGCTCGGGTTAGCAACGGACTCGACCTAATGAAGTCCAGTTCCCTAACGAAAGTTGGTGTCTGGTGTTTGCTTGGTGAGGGCAGTGCACCCCGTACTTTAAACTGTCTGCAGTTTTAAGTTCAGAGAACATGCCCGTGCCTGTCAACTTTCCATTAGTATCTGTGCCGTAGAAAGCTTTTATTTAATACTGTCCGTTTTGAGGTTTATTGTAAAAGGGCCGGTTTGAACCCTATCCCTAATAAAATTCGGGCGCGGATCAGCAGCTAAACAGGGGTTTTAGCTTCTGATGCGGCCCTAATTTTTGGTAGGGATAGCAATTAAGCTCCGAATTCCATATTGTATTTCCATAGCTGCTTTAGCGTAACATTCACCACAGCGTATGGGAACCATAAGGAACCTAAAAGTTCGTATCCACTCTCAGTATTGACTGTCCATTGCAAAGTTCAAGGATATTACCTCTGAACTGGACACTTTCATTGGTATCAGTACGTATTGCTGCTATTAAGTAACCTATGCTTTACAATTTCTGTATCCTAGAGCCGTATCGGTCCTTATACTAACTAAACTCTGATCTTCACATATCTCCATGGCTGCTTAAGCATAACAGTCCTACATCGTATGGGAAACATAAGGCACATGCAAACATAGTATCAAGCCGCAAGACAACTGCAATCCTGCAGATAAAGCCCCTTATTATTTCATATACGTATTAGTGCCATAAACGAACTTCTCGAAACGTGCGTTCGCTTAATTAGTCGATTATACCAACTTGTAAACATTGTCGTAATCTGGGATCATTATCTTTTGGTGCAGGGTCGATAGTGGGGGTAGTCGGCTCGCCGCTCCCTTATCCATACCGCCTGTATAAGGTAGCCGGTCCACCCGCACCCGCCTGAGGCAACCCTCGAAAAGCGGTTTACCACCGTCTTGTGAAGTTGCCGAAAGACGCAAGGTTGTGCCCCAGGGGAGTTGCTGTAGCTGCTGCCCGGGAGATTAAGTTAGCCGTAAGGACTAAAGGGTTGCCCCCAGGACTCACCAAGGAAAGCACATCCGCACGATCTTCGGTAAACCACTGGGGAGCGCGTCTTTTAAGAACTCACCACCCTAGGGACGCATCTCGCTATCCTCCCTCAGGTGCGCCTTACAGGCATAAAATTAGCACAAGGAAAGCACTAAGTCCTGCGGATCCTGAGCTATGATCAGATTCCTTTTCCGGAGGAGGTGTTGCACACAAAAGAGACCCCCCCAGCCCCGCAGGACCAGACTCCATAAGGAAAAAGTAGATCATAGCTCAGTATACCGAAAGAATTGCCCAACTCGAACGTCACTTTGCTCTCATTCTAAAGCGTTTATTTTATAGTGCCCTTAGAGAGGGAGCTTCAATTGGCTCTTAATTGGTGAAAACAGCTCAGGATCATTGCATCAGGAGCTAAGGCATTCCAGAGCCTGAGCCGCGGCTCACCTCAACTGTTTCCTTCTAGGGCACTCGCAGGAGGTATCGATAAAAGTTTAGATTCAAGATCATTGCTGGCAAGTGCTCGGAAGCAGTTGGGCCGGGAGCCGCGGCTCACCAGAATCCAAACTTTTATCCCTATACTTCCCACTCTAATCTTCGATTATTAAGTCCCAACCGGTCTTCAAACTTAAAGGAAGCCGGCAGGGAAAGAACTTGGCAATAAATAGAAAACGGGATTTCACACCTTTTTTCTCAATTTCGTTTGTATCACTTTTGAGACAATAATACGACCGCGTATTTACATAAGAGCCATTCGTCGATTGGAGGCCTATAAGTTGTTTGTAAAACCCGATTATGTACAGGCAGTAGCTTCTCCCAACGCCCGGAAGACTGAACTGGCTTATAGAGAATTACGGTATATAGTTTGTTAGCATTAATCGTGCCAATTGTAATAGCAAATCCTACGGGCTGTAAGGACTGCTTCAATCATTCGTAGAATTGAACCCAAACTGGGGTTCAAAAAAGACCAATCGAGGCATAGAAAACTAAAATCAATACCTCAGCATCCCTACCCCTCGTTTTATATTCCTAAAACCAAAAACGTTAATTTAATTTAAGAACCTCTACACGCCAAGTTCGCAGAAACGCCGCCATCACATAAACTTCAGCGGACGTAAAGAAAAAAAAAAACTGCTAAGTGGTCGGCGACGCCCCGAGAAAAACTTCCAAGTGTTACAATCGTAGCTGAACAGTCACAAAATCTGTGAATACGCTATCGTAGCTACGACAATTTGTTGAGGTTCATCACTGTAGCAAACCTAAGTCCCAGAAGGGGACAACTGTATAAATTCTACGTCTTTAGTCCCGACACGAGAGAGAAATTCGAAAAGCAACAATCAACACTTGTGGCTAAGTTCTGAGGGTATAACGCTCGAAATTATTCCAAGTCCCCACAGGAGACTCTAAGCACAAAAGCTTGACCCTCACAAACTTCTAAGTGTCGCCCGCAATTGCCCATTTCAGGCTAAGGCTTTCAGGCACACTAAACGTAAATTCCAAGTCCCGAAAAGGAGTTTTAGCACAAATAACTCATAAGTGCCCAAGTCACCACATCATCGAATTTCTCCAAGTGTCAAAACCGGTCTCGAGAATTTGAAAGGAACTAGACGAGGAGAGGTGCTGCTGAGAAGTTGACTCTACCGCGAGTCGTCAAATAATAACGAACTCTGGGCAGGGGTATTTGGAGGTGAGCGGGTATGGAGGGGGGTGCGGAGGGGGCGACCTCAGGGAAGCGGAGTAGGAGTCGGTACCGGATGAACCTCAACAGACAGAGATCCGGAAGTCTCGGCATGGGATCCATAGGTCCTGCGGAGGATTTCTGGGCGATGCAGAGACTGACTCATGCTCCGTAAGATTAGTATTACCAATTTTTAAATTTATAGGTTAGTAGAACGAGCGAGAGTTCCTTACCTTCCCATAGAAGAGAGTGACGACTCCGACAAGTCCTCCTGAAGTAGAGAAAGCCTCGACGACGCGAGTCTAGGCGCTACCGTAAGAGGGACTCTACCGGGAGCGACCTACTGCAAAACAAATTATAATAGGCTACTCGTTGTTGCTTCACACGCTGGCCATATGCAATACATTTAGGGAATTCTACAGCGCAAGGACCGACACACACTGTTAGTGACGTGGAGAGCGCGCGCGCCACGTGGAGTTGGTCGAATGTTCAGTGAGTTCAGTAATTAGTTAAGAGCAAATGCACTGGACACCACAAAACCCAACGCTAAGAGCACCTCAGACTGCCTCAACTGAAGCGACTTGCAACTGACCAGCATATTGTGCAACACAGACTGCGCATCAGTAACTGTCTTGAAAGTGAGGAGCGCACATCGCCCAGATGGCATCAGCTGTACGGCTTCTACAGCGCCATAGGGAGAGCACAATTCCTGTAAGCAGAATTAACCGAGTTATACCGTTACAACAGTAACGCGTTGCGCTTCGAGGCCACAGAAGAAACCGTGATCAGGATTGCTATCATTGGTTTCATGTTCCTCCTCCTTGTGCTTATTGATGTTAGCATCATCATTCTCTGGACAGGTAATGAAACCCAAATGAAATGATACGCAACACAAGGAAGCCCGAACCGCAGCCTAATGCATAATGCACACAGCCGAATGTGAATCTCGACAACGAATTCCCGACCAAAACGGAGCTGGGTAGAAAACACCGTATGAACTAACTAGTTCGGTACCTAAAAGCCTCTTTAGACGGCGCAGCACTAGGAAAACATTTGTGCATCATACTCACAGAGAAGCATGAAGCTGGAGCAAAATGCCAGCCCGGCACGGGCGAATCGGTGATGCATACAGAGGCAGCACAGACATCTAGTCAAGGAGCTTCTAATGGGAGGAACAAGCAAAAGCCTTCTCTGGGCGAGTAAACACATGGCTTTATCACGTGACTTGGAACTGGCGTTTAGAGTTCTTGATGTGGCTGACCAGGCCGAGTGCCTCTCAGTTGGCCGACGGCCGTGGTACGTACGGTTGAATGACTCATGCTCAGCAACGTGGTTCCGCTTTCTTATTGTTTGAAACAGACTGGGCGTTGTTTAACTAAGTTAAAACAAAACTGTCCCGTATTTTGAATATAGAGTACTGTAAATTTGGCTCATAGACTTTTGAATAATCAAT
The DNA here is from genome assembly GCA_001587735.2 of Parhyale hawaiensis. Lineage (NCBI taxonomy): Eukaryota > Metazoa > Arthropoda > Malacostraca > Amphipoda > Hyalidae > Parhyale > Parhyale hawaiensis. The sequence continues at coordinate 23,762,985 of LQNS02000137.1, read as the reverse complement.
TGGAGATATTATATAGGTACATGCTCATCATTGAGAGATTACGGTTGTAAATATGTGTAGAGACTTCCCAAGACATTCATGCGAAAAATATATGGTTGCTCCCGCTTGCTTCTTGTAAAATAGGCATTCAGTATTATTGAGTAATACTTTGAAAATATGCCTGAGTATTTGAATAAGTAATGAAAAGAAGGCCGTGCACTGTACAATCAGCTGACGTTCTATATACACTTGGAATATAATTCTACTTGTTCCATATATCGTCAAGCGCGATTTACACTATAAGCATCGCATGACGTACTACCTAAATTACAACGTCTGATTGCATCATTGTTCCTTTTAATTATTTGAATTATGGAGATTACGGTTTCGTAAAAAACTTCAGATCACACTGTAGTGTTGTAAGCACACAATGAACTGAAGCGTTCACATTTTTTAATTAAGGGGTTGGTGTGAAGGACTCGTGCCGAGTATCTCACTCATACCACACGGCAGACTGCAACACTGAGTATACTTTCGTTGACAGTCGAGTAAATTTCGTGTTGGGAAGAACACCCAGAACTCAAAGGTAGGTCAAGCGCAAGCTGAATGTGTTCGCCACGGGGGATCTTGCGGCCAATGGAAAGTTTGCGGAGAGCTTTGCTCGCAAAATGACTACCTGTAATTTCGACAGCTCTGTAAACGAATGCTGAAACTTGCCGAGGACTGCCATTCATGAATGTGCGGCTAAAGTAAAGGTAAAGTCAACTTAAACCACACCCTCACCTGGGAAACCTACATGCACTGGTTTGTGCTGCGGGTATAGGCCCGCTGGCCCCCGAGGAGTAAGTGTAGTTGCAGTCGACCTCAGGTCACAAAGAACAATGGCGCCAATTTGACGGAAGGAGCAAATGACCCCGAGAACCCACTCCCCTCATCTGAGGAAGGCAGTTTCACCACGGCGCTGATGACTACGGAGAGCTGAGAACATCTCAGAAAGATTGGGTGGAGGAGAATGCAGGCGTCTTGTTACCACTCATTGAGACCAAAAGGGAGGCATTGCTGTAGCACAACCAAAATCCAACGAATGCGTCTCGGGGAAAAGCTGAAGCTTACCAAGGCAGAGGTCCAACGAATAGCAAGGCAATGTACCAACATGTATTGGCAAAACCTTTGTTTCTCAATCCAGCTAGCCCACGATTTGGGCAACTTGAAGGAACACTTCAGGTTAATGAAGATTGCTCTCGGCCCAATAATAACTAAAGCGGCGCCTTTGAAGGGTGGATATGGTGTGCCGCTGATCAATTGGGAGGAGCAGATGGAGCGTTGGGTGCAGCAATTTTCTGAGCTGTACTCACGGGAAAAATTGTGGCGACCTCATGAAGACCTTCTGCAAAATCTACCACAGCTGCCTGCATTGTGGCAGCTGGACGCTGCCCCAGATGTGTCTGACCAAAGAGCTGCAATTGCCTCTTTACCCCTTGTAAGTCACCGGGGGCAGATGGAATACCCGGAGAGGTTTTGCGGGCAAATGCTGACACTCCTTCCTGCACTGCATCGGCTTCTACTGAGATGCTAGGAGACTGGTGTAGTCCCTCAAGATATGAAAGACTTTCTCATTGTTACGTTGTATAATAACAAAGGTGACAGAGGTTCAAGTGACAGCTTCAGAGGCATCTCCCTGCTGGCAGTTGTAGGCAAGGTGTACGCTAGGGTTCATTTGAAGAGGTTGCAAATATTAGTTGAAAAAGTGTTACCGGAATCCCAATGCGGTTTTCGTAGATCCACAATAACTATGACTTTTATGCTTCATCAGCTACAGGAAAAATGCACGCAACAGAGGAAGCCCCTCTACATTACGTTTGAGGACCTCGCAATGGCATTTGACACGGTGTGCCGTCCAGCTCTGTTCAAAGTCCTTGAGAGTGTGTGATGTCCCCCGGTGTTGTTGTGTCGTTCCATGATAGTATGAAAGCCAGTGTTAAGTATGAAGACACAAGGCCAAATGAGTTTGCAGCAAGAAACTGAGAAAAACAAGACTATGCATTGGCTCCAACATGGTTCGGTACATATTTTGCCGTCATACACAAGTACGCATTTGGAGACATGGAGGAGGGTGTTTACATCAGAACCCGCAAGGATGGATCCCTATTCAACCAGGCACGGCTTCGCTCAAAAGCAGAGACACATGAGGTGCTCTGCAGAGAGTTGTTGAATGCAGACGATACGGCGAGGGGTCGCTGGCTCACGCATGTGCGGTGTTTAAGCTGTCGATAAGCGTTTCAAAAACAGAGGTGATAGTGCAGGGCGCGGCTCTTCCACCAATAATACAGCTAAATGGCAGAGCCATGTCGACTGTAAACAAATTCCCGTACTTGGGTTCCGTAATAACTGATACCTACTGTATCAATTGATGACATCTCGGCCCGAAATTGGGAAGGCTGAGACCGCTTTTGGGAGATTTACCAGAAGAGTATGGGAATATCCCAAACTCACTATGAGAACCCCAGTTATTGGTCTTTCAGTCTTGCGTGATGTCGACCTTGCTGTATGGTCACGAGGCTTGGACACTGTACTCGCGCCTGGAAAGGCGCCTAAATGGCTTTTATATGAGATGCCTCCGAAAGATTCTTCACGTTCGGTGGAGCGACAGAGTATACAATCAAGAGGTGCTGGACCACGCTGGTGTGCCTTCCCAGTACGACATTCTTACAAGGAACAAACTTCGCTGGATATGGCACATTGCAAGAATGGACGAGAGACTGCCGAAGGTGTTTTACGGCGAGCTTTCTACGGGAACAAGCCCAGTCGGACGGCCAAAGCTTCGATACAAGGATACATGCAAGTCTGTACTACGGGATTTCTACATAGATCCCAGCAGCTGGGAAACAATGGCAGCTGACAGGACTCATGGGAGGGCTACTGACAGGAAAAAGGCGCAAGTTGTGCATCTTCAACTCCCGGGCACGGCTGAAAGCTCTCGTTCAGCTACGCCGCAAAGGGGAAGGAAACGAAATAAAAGAAGCTAGAAGTCAAGTGGGAATAGATAGGTCACCTCGATCAGCAGTCCACCTCCCGAAACAGAAGGGGAAGTATTGAGAGCCTACTCATCTAACTAACCTCGTCAGCAGGAACTGCGGCAAGTTGCAACATCTACAGAAAAGGCACTCGGAACCCTAGGGTGTGTGAGGCCAAAATATATGGTGGCAGAGAAAGAGAAGAAAGTTTTTACGTTCTACGGAGCTTAAGAAATCCCATAGAAAGTGACCCTGCCATTTCACATTTAATTCTTATCTTGAACAGATCCTCTAATCTATGCTGAAGTGTAGTTGTAGTAGATGGCGAACTGTTTCTGTTTAGGAATGCACGATTCCTAAGTTCATCAGTTTCCGAACTAAGTGGCTTAGATAAAAGGGCCCACGTAAAAAGATAGAAATATCGAGGCTAATTTTTTTTTATTACATTCGATACATACAGCATAGGTTCACTGATTCGAAAGCGCACCATGTTTTGACAATTACGGTGTGATATGTCTACTTCTCTTCGACCCATAACAGGCATGCCTTATCAGCCACATCATCAAATATAGAGGTCGCAAGATGTGCCATCATTACTATTAGAGTCCTAGTTTAATCCACATTATCAAAGTGTGCTACATCATTCAACATATCTGATCAGTCTAGGAGGGACTACCGTACCGGATTTACAGTCAGTTACAACTAGCACTAGACAAGATGTCTCAGAAAAAAATTACTAGTAAAACTGGGGTGCCAAATAAAATTTAAACATATTTTCTGAGACACGCTGTAGTTTCACGAATGTGCAATTACAAGAACGAGGCTACTGAGCTAAAACTGAAGCCTTATATTCTCAATACTTTGAACGTGTCGACATGTGGTGATGAGTCATCCCCTAAATTTCCTAAATTGCATATTTCACTGCAATACAGGGTTAAAAAAAAAAAAAATGTGCTAGCCAAGGTGGACTGCAATGCCAAATAGGAAAAAACTGGACTTTTTAATGAGACACTCGGTAATTTCTCAAACTCTAAAATGAAAAAAATTACGATATGAATATTATTATTATTTCTATTATATTGGTATTGTCCGGCTATTTCTGAAACTAAGACAATAGCGATCTAAGATGATTTACTCGGCTTACAGCGGAACCACGACGTTGGGCTCAGGTGGCACAAGATGAAGGACGAAAAGAAAAGAAGACAGAAGTGCCCGAGCGGACGGTCCCTTCTGTGGCCCTCCGCACACGGGTGAAGGTAAGAGCCCCGTAGAAAAAGTCGGTCACCTTGATCGGCGGCCCACCTCGGGGGACAGAAAAGGAAATATAGAGAACCTACCCAACTCTACAAAAGTAACCTTCTCAGCAAGAACTGCGGCCAGATACTATATCCCCTGCGGAGAAAGCACTCGGGAACAAATGAAAATGAAACTTCATGTCTAATATTCTAAAAGTGTCAGCAAGTGAGAGTAAACCATCCCCTAAAATGTCCTGCAATCGAAAATACACAGTTCGGATACAAAAATCAGAAATGCAGTAAGGAGTATCCCACTGAAAAATGTAGTATTATCGGATTACCAATAAATAAAATTTTGAACATTTCTTTTCTGGTGCATCAGAGTTTCATAAATAATGCTAGATTACAAAAATGAAGCTACAAAACAAAAACTCAGAGACTTATACTCTGAATATGTCAACAAATGAAGATGGATTTACTCAAAATGTACATTAAATGTGAATTTGGGAGGTCACATAGGCTCTTCTTAAGCCCCTTCGTCCACAATTACAGAACACAAGTACGAATTTTTAATATGGTCCTCAAACTGAAAATTTTGACGGAGGTTTGGTGGCTGCACTCGTCATGGGAATTACGTCCACTGTTAGGAAAGTTTAGCACTATAACCTTTTCTTAAGCCTTCAGTCCACAACTGATGAACTGAAGAATCGTGGATCCTGAAACAGCTGGTCATGGGCTATTATCACCCAAAGTTTGACGGATGTACTCAAGACGTGACTCTGGGGGTTAAATGAACCCTTCTGAAGCCCCTTGGTCCACAATTGAGGAACTTAAGAATAAGCAATCCCTTATAAATTATTAGACCCCAAGATGAACATTTTTGCATAGGTTTGGTGTGAACTGAACAAAATTTTCTTGGCACTTTAGGTGGCACCCTCTACCGTTAATTCACATTTGTGGAACTTACTGAAGGCCTTTCTGAGGTCCCGTGCAAGGGCTCTATCCATACCATACCAGTGGTCAAACCTTTCGTGCGCAAGATGTGAAGCAAATGTCTCAAGGCTCCGGACTCGCGTGTCTCATAGTTTCAGAGGTGGATGTTGGGGTAAGTGTCCGAGACCGCCTGACAATTATATATTTAGTCTTGCCCATTGAGCTGCATACTCCAGGAGGCAGCAAATACAGGCAATAAGTTACCTCATTCTAAATGCAAACACTCAGCGGTGCACTTAGCTCACAGACGTAAACTCTCCATTCTTCTGAGCCGTATTAATAGTGCTATGGTTAAGAGACACAATGGTTTACTTCAGGCGTTATGGGTTAATAGGAAGTGACTGAGGAATATTACAATTTCGGCGACAGAGGTAAGCAGCACGTAAATGCTCCTAACGGTGGTAAACAATTAGCTACTACCTTTTACAGACAACAGATGCAGTAAGTACTCTTAACAACTGGTAGTATAGTGGTGACCCGTTACTCCAACGACCTGTTACTGGACCAATTCAGTGCTCGAATTATAAAATTCTGAAAATGCAAGAAAAAAGCACCGTACTCCACTACTAGAGCTCTTGACGGTTTCTGTCATTACTGAAACTTTCCATTAGTGGAACAAATTTTGTTCGACTAACGAGGTACCACAGCACATAGATGAGAGAAAAATAAAGCTAAGTTAGCCACAATACCGTAAGTCCTCGTTCCGTGACACCAGGCGGCAGGCCGCCTATGGAGACTTGACGCTGGACGGCAGTAGTAGCCTCGGCAGCTGCAACAAAATGCAACGATGAGGAAAGCAACAAGAGAATCTTTAAGAACTGGAGACTGTGCCTTAGTCACGGTGTCTATTAGCTTGTCTATTTCCTATTTCAGCATCCTTAGAGACGAAATTTTAGCATCTTTCATATTTCAATTTATGAGATAAGTACACAATACAAGGCTCTTTAAAGCTAAAATATGTTTGCCAAGTACTAATAAGCACTCCCATCCCAAGTAGGTAGCTACCTATAATTCAATACATAGTTACATATTTTTCTTTCTCAATTTAAATTGATCGCGTTAGAGCAGTTATTCTGACTGAACGAGTGCAGAAATTACTGGCTACACATGACACACGACGCAAGCAAAATCATTTTTTTTAGCACTTTTCACTTGATTTAAGCACTTTTTAGCACTTTACCCATTTCAAAACTTTTAGCACCCTGAATAGACCTTGTTACTGGAAACCAATGTGGAGTCACTACGCACTGTTGCATTTGTCAAAGAGGGAAATACGAGTTGTGTGTTACGACAAAAGCAAAGCAGCTACAGATGAAGAGCGCCACTGTGCGCAAAGCAACAGCATTATTATTATATTGAGTAATTTAAGCCTCCGTCTGCACAACAACGGCGATCTAACCTGGGAAGAAGCAAATGACGTATAGCATGGCGATAGAAATATGGGAAACCCATGCACGAAGGTGTTCCCACATACGATCAACGCGCTTGGGAACAGCAAGTTAGGAAAGAAGAGGAAGATCAGAAAAAAACATGAGCAAGTAGGAGTATGAAAATGGAAGAAAGCAAAGTGAGCACGAAAGATAGACATCCCAAAGGCCTAGCTAATGGCTAAGGTAACCTACACGAGCCTCTGGGGTCGCCGCACCCAAAACATAGGATGGGCGAACCTAACTAACCTAACCCTATGGCCCATCCTTTGCTTCCTGAGGGGAAGCAACAGTAACTTTGGTGGAAAAACCAAAATATGAGACGGTCAATAGAAGCATAAACAATAAGCACAAGCGGCACGAATCAAATGATATCCCAAAGTCCCAACAAAGCTAGAGAATCTTATGGAGTTCGCCTGAGAACAGAACTTTAGTAGAAGCGTACCCGGAACAGGAGGTGGTACGGTTGCGTGAGGATATGATGTAGGCGCAGTGGTCTGGGGAGGAAACATCATGGGGAAGTTGCTGCTCTGTACCATGGGGGACTGAGGACCCTGAGATGCTCCACTGAACTGGACGTAGTTGCTCCGCTGGGGCTGAGTCACAGGAGCGGAGGTGGGCCTCGCCCCCATAGAGTTACTGCCGCTGCTCATGCCACTAACCTTTGGAGCAACCAGCACCACTCCGTCCTGCCAAGGCGTAACGAATGAATTGGTCCTACAATTCCGAATCAATAATTCATGTCACGTACATAAAACACTTTTTGAAGTGCGAAATAGAGTTGAAACCCAGTGCTACAGGCTAATTACCACAAAGAGCCTTAGAATATTATGAACACAATCTTCTACACTTAAAGCTTCAAGAAGTACAGTCTTATCAACATCAACAGCCTTGTAGCAAGGTTGCGGAGTCGGCAGGAGTCGGAGTATTTGAGGAGGAGTCGGAGTCGGAATCTCACTTGCTCTTGGAGTCGAAGTCGGCATTTTTAGCCCGACTCCAACTCCAGAATCCCACCTATAAACAAATATCATTCAATTCTGAATTTCCAGTCACAAGTTAAAAAAAATGGTAAATGTGGACATTTTTTGTACATTTCACTTTTACAGCTATAGCTACCATGTATTATCCTATTCCGTTACTATGATGACATTGAGAAAATATTGGGTAGAACTTCTGCACTTGGTACATTATGTTAGGAGGGGGGGGCACGGTGGGGCAAAGTGATCAATTTTGGACCGATTGTTCTGAAATTTGCACAATATATATATATATGTAGTTTTGAAAAAGAAACACATTTTGCACCAATAAACTTTTAGATTTTGGCCTTAGTTTTTGAGATAATTGGAAATATATTTAACTATAGCTATATGCATTTTTCTAATTTTCAAAGGAATAGAACTTAATGAGCTTTCATGCTAGAATAAAAGCAATGACAGTTTCAGAATCCTCGAAACATTCCTAACAAAACTATGGAGCAGGCTTGTCCATTTTTGCCCTAATAACACAGCTGAAAACCGATTTTGTCCCTATGTTTTAGTTAGGTAGTAATCGGACAGAATAGAAAATGGAGAGTCCAGCTCCGTGGTTTTATTAGGAATGTTTCAAGGATTCCAAAACTGTCATTGTTTTTATTGCAGCATGAAAACTAAATGAGTTCTGTTCCTTTGAGATTTAGAAAAAAATGCATAGCTATAT
>LQNS02000137.1:23682225-23702301 GCA_001587735.2 Parhyale hawaiensis | reverse complement strand
TAACTTACTGCCGTCATTTATCGCACACGTGCACCAGTCATTTAATAACCCAATATGCCGTCATTTACAATGACGGCTCGGGACACTAGTATACATATATTTATCTAACTTGTGTTGTTTATTTTTGCTCCTTTGGTGATATAAAACTTTGAACATTTTTTTTAAACTGTGAATATTCTTTTTTTTTTTTTAATCAAAAAGCTATTACCGCCGCTCAGTGAAAAAGTAAAATTGGTAAAAAAAAAAATAAATTTTCTAGAACCAGCACGATTAGTCGTTAGAAAATTTACACACTATAAACATCGTAAGTTTAACTTTCTGTGAAATTTTCACTGAAATTTATAGCCAAATAGGCGAGATGTAGTCAATTCTGCGATAAAGCTATTATTTCCGTTCTAAGTGCATATGTAAACCCATGCGGATACCGAATACAAGGGTTACAGCGAGCCTGCGCATGGTAGGAAGTTTCAGCTGGAGGTCAACTGAGACTGCACAAGAGAAGAGCAGCACAGCCCCCGCGACATTACCTGCTCCTCCAGCATCAGCTCTCTGGAGGACGGGCCGTCACGGATGGTGGAATTGTTCATTGCTGACGACTGGCTGGTGTCTCCAGTGACTGGACCTGAGGAAATGCATGCAAAACTTCAGAATTAAGAGCTTGGAAGCAATTGGAGACAAAGCAGAGTCGTAAGAGCAATTCGGGTACATAAGGCGACTAACTGATGGCTACGATGACTGAACCAAAGAACTGAACGTACTACTTCAACATTAAAAGTAAAGATTACAAAAATTTAGGCTAAATCCAGCAGAAACAAAGCAGCGCACATGCCACTGTGCACTTAGAAAGTGTTAAAGAATAAAGGGGAGACAATGTTGACAGACTCACCGCCTTCTTCATTTTAGCCGCAACCTAAAATTTCTTAACCAAAACAAGAGTCCAAGTGGTCATTGAAACATACAGGCAGCTCACCTACGAGTCATAAAAGCTCAGTAGTAGTAGGTAGGAGACCCGTGGGATAGGTCGCATATCACCACTGGCGGGACAGTTTACGGAGAGATGAAGGACCAAAGAAGGCCTATGCTGCTCCACATACCTGTCAGCGGGGTTGCGACAGGTGGCCGGCAGTGTGTCCCTTTTTGGGAGGCAAAGGGTGCGTGCTGGAAGGCACCACAACGACAGCCGCTACTGCTGCAATGTACACTGGTGCCACACACACACGTTTTCACCTCCCGACCAACTAAAGGTCACTCCACTGCGCACCCAACCTGAACTCCACTCCCGACAAGTACCCCACAGCGTTGTGCGCCATCCAATTCCGTGGCAACCATCCTTCAGGGTCGCTATGGGGGCGGACTACCATAGGGGACAGGCCTAGGGGCCCTGAATCTCATAAGAGCGTCTTAAGGCTCATTTGACTAGTGCGCTGCTAGAGTCACCAAAACACAATGTAGAGCATCTCAATGAAATGAAAACAGGAGACAGAAGTGACTTGCGGGCGGATAGCCCCTTCCGTGCCCCCGCAAGGAAGCAGGTAGGAGGCCAATGGGATAGGACGCTTATCACCAATGGCGGCCTAAGCTACCCTACAAACTAACCTGTCAGCGGCATTGCAGCTATGTGCCAAAACCGGGACATTCGGGTTATTCCTTCGGTGCATGAGGCCTGAGGGGTACATTGGCCGCCTGAATATCCTCCGAGACAGATTAAAGAAATCTAATTCGTACTTTCCACGCAACCATCCCAAATGGCTACAGCAAATCAAGCACTCAAGCAAGGTAAAGTGCATGGTTAGAACCAGTCCCCATAACTACCTACCTCTCTGAGATTACAGAGTTTCTATTCCTGGCAGCATACCTGCCTACAAGACCGCGGAATCATAAAAGTTTCATACAAATTCGATTGAATTCCACGAGGCACAGAGTTTATCAACATGTTCATTCTGTTCTTTAGCGAACTTCTTGATAGAGGTAAATTATTATTATTATTTTAATTATTATTATATTATTACATTGGTATTGTCCCGCTATTTCTGAAACTAAGACAATCAATAGCGATCTAAGATGGTTTACTCGGCTTACAGCCGGAACCACAACGTTGTGCTCAGGTGGCAAGAGATGAAGGATGAAAAGAGAAGAAGACAGAAGAAAGAAGCGCCTGTGCCGTCGGTCCCTTCTGTGGCCCTCCGCACGGGCAAAGGTAAGAGCCCCGCAGAATTAGTCGGTCACCTCGATCGGCGGCCCACCTCGCGTGACAGAAAGGAAATATGTATAGAGAACCTACCTAACGCTACAAAACTAACCTCAGCAGCAACTGCGGCCAGATACTACATCCCTTGCGGAGAAGGCACTCGGGACCCTTGGGTGCGCGATGGAGGTAAAAACTAGCACATTGACAGTACTACGGATCAGGCACAGTTTGTCCAAAACCGAAAATCAGCGCAGTGATATGCCCGAATAGCAGAGAATGATGCTGCTCGGGGACAGTTATACATTGATTTACAAATAATAAATTATCTAGGAAAAGATTACAGCCAACGTTTCAATCTAAAAAGTGAAGTATTTACTTTCGGACACTCGATTTGCACTCGAGTTCATAGCTTCGAGGGTGTTGAAGTGAAGATCAGATGCCGGGGCTGTTCCTAAAACGGGAGTGACATTAGCATCCAATTCTGCCTCGCTGCTGGACTCGTCCGACGAGTCATCTTCATCGGCCTCATCCTTGGTGGGGGATGGAATTTTGACAGCAAGCTTTGTGGACTTGACTGGGGTGGAGGCGTTGGGCCACTTTGGGGGCTGCGGTGCCTCCTTTGCGCTCGATGCCCCAGACGTGCTCTCTGAGCGGATGGACTGCATCGAAGACGAATGCGACACACTCCCTGCATCTAGGCACTTGGCAGCCACGTGATCGTCACTGTCAATGATATTGATCCAATATAAATATCAAACCCCTGCAGAACATGGGAAGAGATATCAGCACTATCTGCACCACTATGTATCTTCATCACTGAGCTCGAACAAATCACGAGGTTCCAGGCTACCCAAAATTTTCTCTTTTGCTTCTTTTCCTCAGATATTTAAATAATAATATGATGTAACGGTAATAGCTCAAAGAGCGCCGGAGCACAAGTTTCGGCTGCTATCTGGGAATGGGCCTCTTGGCCCAACCCATTGAATGAGTTATCTAATCTACTTTATAAGCGGGAAAGTTAGTTAGTTAGTTATAGTCAGAAAGTTTAAGCCTTCGTTTCCAAGTAAAGCGATATCACTGAGGAAAGAGCAAGGGACATACAGTATGTCAGTAGAAACGGGGAACCCATGCACGATAGTGTTTCCACACAGGATCAACCCGCATGGGAAAGAAGAGGAAGAACAGAATAAAGCATGAGCAAGTAAGAGAATGAAATTGGGAAGGAAGCAGAGTGGGCACAAAAGAATGACGTCCCAAAGGCCTAGCTAATGGCTAAGATAACCTACGCAAACCCCCCTGGGCGCCACTCCCTATAACATAGGATGGGCGAACTTAAATAACGTAACCCTATGGCCCATCTTATGCCCTCTAAGGGGCCAGCGAGAATGACGTCACGATCTCAGGTACCTGTCACTACAAACTGACCCTTTAATAAATCATCCATTTTCGCAGCAATAGCGCTATTTCTAGTGTCCCTAATAATAATAATTACGTTCATCCATATAAAATATTCGAAAGCGTTAGTTTATTTCATGAACAACCGTACGGGAATTTAATTTCTAAAAGTTCCTGGCGAAGGGTTGACCCTTTCATAGGTGTAATTTTCTTATGCCGATGCCACACGCTGGTCAAAAGAACTAGTATCGTCATCTTTTCGTCCGAACGTTATGTCGAACTCTTGTAAACACAGCTCAGAGATTGCCAAGAAATGGTGTATAAATGTTTCCCGGCAGTTCAGTTTACTTCGCAAGTGCCGTAAGTTAACTTTCAGACGTCTCAATATATCTGGTGGGATTTATAACTCAAAATTTTTTGCAAGTGTGTGTTACTTAAATTGGCACATGAACAAATTCGGACGAAAAGATGACGATACTTGTTCTTTTGACTAGCGTGCGGCATCAGCATTAGAGAAAATAACCTGTTATTGCTATGTGCTGGAACCTGTGGAAATTCCACACAACAAAAGCGCTGTCTCTAATGAGGAGCAGCGCCGCGCACACGCTGAACAGCTCGGCGGAGAAAATCGAGGACTCCGGTAATAGCCGGCATGCACTAGTTACATCAGTCGCAGCGGCTGCGCATCCAACTCGTTCTCCCGTTTTAGAGCCATCGGTATAGATGTGGGTAGAGTCACAGTTTTTGTCTCTCACGTGATCCGCGGAGAGAGTTTTTAGTAAGAAGGGATGATAGTCTTTCTTTTTTGGGTATTGCGTGCCTGGGAAGAAAGTTGAAACTGGTATGCGCCAGGTTGGTTTGTCTCTGAACAGGACTGGGGCCACCTTAAAGGACTCGATTTCCGCTATGAATCTCCAGTGACATCTCAGACCTATACAATTCTAATTCTCTGCCCTCTCATTCTAAAGGAACCTGAGTGAAATTCTAAAGAACATAAGCATTGTTCCTCAATTATGATGCCCTTGGACCCGTATTCTACTAGACTACCAAATGTGAAAACGTTCGAAGCCTGGCACTGTGAATCTTTTACCTAAACGCACCTGCGAGTAGTAGCAGCAGCTTGAATTCGAACTAGACTCCATTTGCTACTGATCCCTTTCCAGGTTATATCAAGGATATATCAAGGAAGCTCTAATTGTTCCCCTATTTCATACTGATGAAAGCGTTAGTTACGGTCGTACTAACTAACGGAGGGACAAGTAGAACTACAATATAGATCACTGAATAGTTCAAGCCTCTGTTTTCACAACAATGATCTAACAGAGGCAGAAAAAGAGAAATACAGTATAGCATGGCGAAAGAAACGGAGAACCCATGCATGACGATGTTCCCACACAGGATCAAAGCGCATGGGAACAGCAAGGTAGGAAAGAAGAGGAAGAACAGTGGAAAGCAATATCAGTGGAATATAAAATCGGATGGAAGCAAATACAGACGTCCCGAAGACCTAGCAAACGACTAAGAAAACCAACAGCGTCTGACTCTCCCAGGAGCGGCGCTGCTCCCTATAACACAGGATGGGCGAACTCAACTATCCTAGCCCCGTGGCTTATGGCATATCCTATGCCCCCTGAGGTGATACCAAATGAGGACGAACCACACCCATTCCTATACAAGAGCTGTAACTGCAGTAACGGATACATCTACTGACGCTAAATGTCAGCAACACGTGCACAAACGCTGAATAAACTTAATGCTGATGTTGGTATATACTTTACCTCGCTATGCAGAGCAAGAACTGCACCACCACAAATTACACACGACACACGGCTGAAGCTTGGCACTACCATGTGGGCAGGGTCGAGGCAAGGATCACCTTGCAAAAGACTGCTTTTGTAACACCGATCGTTCACTGAGAATTCTGCTGTTCAAAAACGCATCCCTCCACGACACCGAAAAAACCTGCAGCAGCTGTGCTGCACGCCCACGCAGGTATATCCCCAAAGTGCACGGGTAGGCATGCTGGTTGAGAGACAATACACTGCGCAGCGCTTGGGCGCATTGGCTCTGTCAAGGAATACATAAGAACATGGAAGTTTGGACAATTTTTCCGTCCGTCATTTAAATCTGGACGAAAACACCACAATCAGAGCTGAGCAAAAGGCAGAAGTGCTGGGAAAAGTAAAGTCTCACAACCAACGTGCCCCGGCGCACTCCAAAAGCACTGTTACAATACATTGTTCGGTCGTTACAGACGGGCGCGCTGGTGTAGGGAAAATATTTCGGCAGAGACTTGGCACACTCACCTAATAACAAAGCGGCGGTCCTGGAACCGGCGCACAATCTCCTTCAGGCACGACTCTTGAAGGTATTCTGCGTGCTCACTTGCAGCGACGTGATCGTCGATAAAAGCGAAGTTGGCCGAGCTGTTCAAAAACTCCTTCATGCCGCCATACTGCTTGATACACTCCATGTTTTCTGGTGCTAAATAATCTTGAACAAATCCTTCGAGAGCAGGATCGCCAATCCCCAACGGCCCTTCATGGAAAATGAAATCGCCCAAGAAAGATAAAAGACCTAAAACATTTTCACGGGTGAAAAACTTTGAATCGCGACTGAACGTTGCTTTAGCAGCAGGATTAATTTTGCCTTGAAATAGCTTGGCAACATCCTTAGGCTTGGATTTCACATATGATGGCTCGTAAAGTGGTTTGTGCAGATCGATCACTATTGGCTTGCCGTCGAACATGGTGCCGCTATCAGTAGCAGTGCCTTCAAGCACCTTCTTCTCCTCAGCTAGACGCTGAAGTTTGGCGATGTATTCACTGTCTTCGTCGCCGGCAGCATCAGCGACGTGAGGTAAGATGTGCTCCACACCAAGCGCTCGCTGCTGCTTCTTGCCCTTCTTGTCCTTTTTGGCTTTCTTCGGTGGCTCTTCAACGCTAACTGGCTCTGGCTTAATAACCTTCACGTTACAACTATCCAAGTCAAGTTCCTCCAGAGGTAGAGAAGCCCCGGGTTTGTTCTCGCCTTTGTTCTTTTTTATCAGCGGTTCAGGAGTCCCAACGCTTTCGCTGGCAGTATTTTCAACATTGGAGACTTCACTCTTGTTACTCTCTTTCTGAGTCGAGTCATGTTTGTTTTTCGCATTTGTTTGAGTATTCTGATTGGCTTTCTTTTTATTCTTTTTCTTCTTCGCTTTAACTTCGGTAGGTGCACGTTCCTTCGAAGTAAATTCTTGAACAAGAGATTTTTTTTCATTGTATATACAAATGGTGACGATGAGGCCGGTACAGTCGGGCGTGAGACACGCAGAGTTCAGTAAATCCTGCACACAAACACAACATTATTATATTATATTGGTATTGTCCGGCTATTTCTGAAACTAAGACAATAGCGAACTATGATGATTTACTCGGCTTACAGCCGTAACCACAACGTTGTGCTCAGGTGGCAAGAGATGAAGAACGAAAAGAGAAGAAGACAGAAGCGCCCGTGCGGACGGCCCCTTCGTAAATATAGACAACCTACCTAGCTTTACAAAACTAACCTTCTCAGCAGGAACTGCGGCTAGATGCTACATGACTCATCCTATGCCCCCTGAGTGGCAAATCGGAGTGAACGTCTACAGCGGCTTTATAAACCAGAGTCCTTACAGAAGCTCACAACATATTAGGTATTATTAGGGATTATAAGAAGATTTAAGCCTCTTTAAATAAGTACTAAGCTTTTCTATGAGAGGAAATGGAAGAGACATATAGTATGTCGATAGAAAAACGGGGAACCCATGCACGAAGGTGTTTTCACACAGGATCCACGCGCATGAGAATAGCAAGTCGAGAAAGAAGAAGAAGAAGAGACAACAGTAAGATCAGTAGGAGAAAAAGTGGAAGGAAGCAAAGTGGGCACGAAAGAAAGACGTCCCTAAGGCTCAACTAATGGCTAAGGTAACCTACACAAACCCCCTGGGGGCGCTACTTCCTATAACATAGGATGGGCGAACCTAACTATCCTAACCGTACGGCCCATCCTATGCCCCCGGAGGGGGCTCGCAACCTAACACAACCTCACACGCAAACAGCCTCAGCCCTAAACAGACATCGCTGGAGGGCGCAAAGAGATAAGTAGAGGCTCTGTCGCCAGCACTGCCTCGCTCAGGGTGTATAGCGGTTTGGCCTGATGAAATTGAAGGCGTTTTCAAGGCTTTCCCGCACAAAAATTCAAGGTTGTAAGGCACATGGTCTGGCATAGAGCAAATATGAGGATGCATAAGTAGTTAACTAAGGCATTTAATGTTCAAACTTATTGCACTGATAAAGTAATAAACGATAAAGTAATAAATATTCATAAACAACTCAAGCACTTCATTAATGGATAACTGCAAAAGGACTGCATATGATTAGATCAGTGGTTCTTAACCTGGGTTGGATTGAACCCCAGGGGTTCGGTGAGTCAGTTTCAGGGGTTCATCCGACTCGTATGTTTCGTGACGTCACGCTCTGCTCGCTGGTGTTATGCTCTGAACACCGTGATTTTGTGTGCAAATGATGCATGGCACAGTTTGTGTACAAATACAGCACATGATTATAGTCATATGTTTTGAATCTGAAGAAAAACAAAAGCGCATTTCATTTGTCCTTCTACGAAGGGCTCAATGAATGAAAGTATGGAACTTGAGGGTTTTGGTACTTCAAAAAGGTTAAGAACCACTGGATTAGACACATTTACCCTCTCTACCGAGAGATGCGCAAGGCCGGTTCGACCAAGCAAGACAAGTTGACCCTTTATGCACGACTGTGACGAATTCGTCACACTGAACCTTGAAGTATAAAAGAGCTCTAAATTATAAAATAATTCCAGGCGTAAAGGGTTAACANTGGATTAGACACATTTATCCTCTCTACCGAGAGATGCGCAAGGCCGGTTCGACCAAGCAAGACAAGTTGACCCTTTATGCACGACTGTGACGAATTCGTCACACTGAACCTTGAAGTATAAAAGAGCTCTAAATTATAAAATAATTCCGGGCGTAAAGGGTTAACAGTTATTATTATTATAGTCATAGTTTTACCACCGTATCCACTCTGTGAGTGATCCCTACAGTGATCCGCGGTTGCTAAAAGATTTCGTGTCTATTTAGTCTCACTGTACATACTCACCAAGGGTTAACAGTTTTCTTGCAAAATATACGTACTAGTGACGGGGCGAATATCCGCATCCGCGGAACAACCGCACTTTTATTGACATCTGCATCCCCGGATGCGAGATGGTAACATCCCCAACCGCATCCGCAGATGTCAGAATTGTAAAATCCGCTAAAAGATCCGCAGCAAAAAAGGCACGGATGTGCAGGCTTGTCACTGTACACACGCTGAAAACTACAGATTCTCATTTGGATTGAAATGTGTGTAAGCACTGCCCTGTCAACACAGCACCATCCAAGTTTTCTTCCTAAGTGTTGTGCAAACTGACGTGTGTGAGTGTGTTTGTGATAGGGCGAATATCTTGCACCTATGCACCTCTTTTGAATGTCCTCAAATGCATCCACGGAGGTTGAAATGGTGACACCCGCAATTGTATCCGTGAATGTCGAGATAGTAACATCCGCAACTGCATGCGCGGATGTCAGAATGTAAAATCCAGTGAAGGACCTGGACCCCAACGGTGGCGTAGATCCATCGGGTATGTTTCCGCTCTTGCACCGGAGGGTAGCTGGCATGCTTGCGGCCCCGCTCGCTTCTGCGTTCCATCGAATGCTATGACTAGGCTCTTTCCCAGAATGCTGGTGGGTCGCTTAGTTAGGGCCTGTTAGGAAGGGTTAGGTTTAATCTCGAATCTCTGGCTATAGAACCATTTCGAGCACACTTGTTTTGTGTAAAGTTTATGAAAGGTTTGTAGTGATCAAGGTTGGGTAGCTTACTTGAGAAGCAGGGTGTCCTTCTACCGACACAGTATGGTTTCCGTAAGGGTTTGGGAACTTGTGATGTTCTGCTACAAGTCTCTTTTATGTTGCAGTTGGCACTTGATTAGGGTCATGAGGCTAAGTTGGTCTAACTTGAATTCAGCGCTGCTGTTGATTGCGTGAATCCCCTTGGGTTGATTCGTCAGCTCAGGTTGATGGGTATTGGTAAATCCATTTTCGCAGTTGTTAGTTTCCGTCTAGTAGAAGGCTAATTGTGTAGTAGTTGATGGGAAGAGTAGTAAGTTTTTGGATGTGGTATCTGGTGTCCTACAGGGTAGTTTACTGGGCCCTTTATTGTTCATCGTATATACAGCGGACTTGTTTCATCTTGTTCACAATTTATGAGTTAATTACACTGATGATGTTACTATGCTGGCTGTATGGGAGAAACCTAGAAATAAGCTGGGGGTTTCAGCATCAATTCAGCGTGATTTTTATGTGACTGATACCTAGTGTTCTAAGCAGGTGGTGAGATTAAATGTACGTGAGACTAAAACTATGCTCATGTCTAGGTCACGTACAGTGAGATTTGCTTTCCCCCGCTCATACCATAATGTGTATCGCTTCCTGTGGTTAATGACCTCGTAATTTTGTGTTTCGATTTTGATCCTAAGTTGATGACTGAGGCCCACATCCGTTCAGTTGCCTCACGAGAATTGCAGGAGATCGGTCTTATACAGCCTCCTTGGAAGGTAGCTATTTGGCTCGGTAGAGTTATACGTTGCTCCTTTCGTTGTTTTGTCGTCCTCCATCTTTTAGAATACTGCTCCTTAGTCTGAGGTTCTGCTGCCGATTGTCATCTGAGTTTGCTTAACGGAGTGGTTCGTCGATGGGCGTTTATTCTGATTATTATTATATTGGTACTGTCCCGCTATTTCTGAAACTTAGACAATCAATAGCAATCTAAGATTGATTTACTCGGCTTACAGCCGGAACCACAATGTTGTGCTCAGGTGGCAAGAGATGAAGGATGAAAAGAGAAGAAGACAGAAGAAAGAAGCGCCCGTGCGGTCAGTCCCTTCTGTGGCCCTCCACACGGGCGAAGATAAGAGCCCCGCAGAAAAAGTCGGTCACCTCGATCGGCGGCCCACCTCGCGGGACAGAGAGGAAATATAGAGAACCTACCTAACTTTACAAAACTAACCTTCTCAGCAGGANGCCCGTGCGGACGGTCCTTTCTGTGGCCCTCCACACGGGCGAAGATAAGAGCCCCGCAGAAAAAGTCTGTCACCTCGATCGGCGGCCCACCTCGCGGGACAGAAAGGAAATATAGAAAACCTACCTAACTTTACGTAAACTAACCTTCTCAGCAGGAACTGCGGCCAGATGCTACATCCCCTGCGGAGAAGGCACTCGGGATCCTTAGGTGCGTGATGCCCAAACATATTGAGGCGGGGATTATTCTGGATGGTGTTGTGCCTTGTGATCTGGCGCATCATCGCAGAGTTGGTGGGGTTTGCTTTCTCTTCAAAATATTTCAGTGATGGGGCAAATATTCGCATCCACAGAACATCCGCACCTTTAATGACACCCGCGGATGCTAAGATGGTAACATCCCCAATGGCATCCGAATCCGCGAATGTCAGAACTGTAAAATCCGCAGCAAAGGATGCGCAGGTTTATCACTGTACACAAGGATCACCCACAGAGTTGAAAACGGCAAATTCTCAATAGGACTGAAATGTGTCCAAGCCCTGTCCCTGTCAACAAAGCACTGTCTAAGCTTTTTCCCCCAAGTGTTGTATAAACTGCCGTCCTGAGAGGTGTGTAAGCGTGTGTGTTTGTGGTAGGGCGAATATTCGCATCCGCACCTTTTTTTGACATCCGCGGATGTCAAGATAGCAACATCCGCATCCGCGGATGTCCAAAAATGCCATCCGACCCCTCACTAATATATATATGAACTAAGCAAGAAAACCAAGCAGACGTTTCAAATTCCTTTAATATATAGCTATATATATACATAATTGCCGCACTCATCCACTGGGTTTTTTTTATTCTGAAGCCATTTGCTCGGCCGCAGAATACAGATCGTACTGAACCCGATAATGAATTTATTTGTCTTTGAACCGGTAGGATGTCACGGAGGCCAGTATTCTCGTTTGTTTGTTCCATCGTGTGTAAATGCGTGGAATAACCTTAATGGCTTTGCATTGGTTGGTTGGTATGGGCATTAGCAGCTTTAAGCATTTTGTAAACAGGGCGATTCTGTGATCTATAGTTTTTTTTCTTGCTGGGCTGGTTGCAACAGGGTCGACAACCTTATGGAGTTTCCTCTGCTCTCACGTCGCAAGTCTGGTGTATTCTAATAATAATATATAATAATAGAACTCAAAATTTTCATTACAGGCAATATGCATATACCAAGTGTTGCAAAAAAAACTGTGCCAAACTTTCACAGGTGATAGGGACACTCAAAACAAACACTTTTTCACGAATATCAAAAATTCCAAAACTCGTTCGTTTCCGAGACACTGACATGTGTAATTTGTAAGAAAACCATACCTAAAATTGCGACTAAATGAAGGCCTACCTACATACAACTCCAGTTGCAAATATTATTTATTACAGTAAAATGGAAACTGAAAGAATATTGTGTAAAGAAATGTAATACATTAATTTTACAACCAATTACATTAACTGTTCAAAATGTCCACCATTTACTTCAGTGCAGGCGTGACACCTCTGAAAGAACTGTTGAACACGAGATAACATTTGTCGATCTTCAGCGATGTTGCCTGCTGCGACCGCGAGCCTGGCAACTAGATCAAATTCTGACTACAGAGGAGTGCCGTACACCAAAGTTTTCATGTGGCCCCAGAAAAAGAAATCTGGTGGATTCAGGTCGGGAGATCTAGCTGGCCATGTTACTGGACCATTTCGCCGTTCCGGTAAAGTAATTTGTAAACACAGTGTAGCCATAACGTAGACAACTGCTGTATTGCCAGATTCAAAGGTATAACTAGGATTAACGTAAAGACTTATTTACTTTTAGCAACATACCCTAAACGTTACACATGTCAATATCACGGAAACTAACAAGTTTTGGAATTTTCGGTATTCGTGAGAAAGTGTTTGTTTTGAGTGTCCCTATCACCTGTGAAAGTTTAGCAGAGTTTTTTCGCAACACCCGGTATATATAACACACGGCTTATGATATTAGGGCGTCAATAGCAAAATGTCACGCACTAGGGCGACACGTGGGAGCTAACCAACAATGAATTGGCCTGTGAAATGTTAAGTGAAGGCCAGGACTGATTCTGCTGACGTTCTAATGACATCACGAGCAACTGTAAGGCCAATCAAAGATTGATGATAGGCAACGGCAGCTCATTGCTGGGCAAATCAAAGATTGACACTAAGTAACGAATGCTCATTTTCTGACCAATCAAAAATTGAAGCTAAGTAATGAACGCACATTGGGACGTTAGCCGAACCAGTCCTTGCCTTCACCTAACCTTTCGAGAGCCAATTCTTTGTTGAAGGGCTTCTGTACCAAGGTGGTGGGTAGCAGCATCTAAGCGCGCGTTTACTATCGAGAAAATGGCGGAACAGCCCCATAGAATTTTTTTTTTATTTTTAAGTACACCAGCAGTAGCGGCAGACTAAAGCTTCTGACTTCGACTCTCAAGGTTGCTGGTTCGTGCCCAGTTCCCAGCTGGGTATTTTCCTAGCGCGTTTGATGTGATCAGTCAGCATCCGGTCTGCAATACTGCTGCAGGTTACTGACCTTCCCCAGCGATGGGGAGGGTTGGGGGGGTCGCAGATATTGTCGCATGGAGTCTTCCGCCACTAGCGCCATAGCTCTAGACGTCTGTGGTCGACTGCAACCGTATACTCCTCTGGGGCCTGTTGGTCTATATCTGCAGCACAAACCAGTGCATGTGGGTTTCCCAGTTGGGGTACGGTCAAGTTTGACTTTACCGTTACTTTAGTCTACGGGAGGTGATTTCAACTATGTACAACATAGCGGGCATATGAGGATGTCGCCTTAGTTGTAACCGCGCAGGATTATACTCCTGACGCTTTTGTATGTTTAACCGCTCTACGCCGGCGCATCTATATTCAAAGGATATGACGATGGCAACATTTCTTTTTAGCTCATGGAACCCGACAAAGGCGGCGGTATTGCAGCAATTTCTTATTCCTTAAATACCAACTCTAAAGCTTATTTTTACTAATTTCACAATCATTTTTTGAATACTAACTCTACCCGAAATTTTCAGGAGCTAATAGTCAATTATTCTATTTTTACTGTTCCAGAACGTATTTTTTTTTTTGTTTTATTTTCATTGTGTGTTAACGTAGGTAGTACATACTGTCCACGGCCGTATAAGCATCAGTGATGTGGTGTTCGGGTAAGTGTCCTCGTGCACTCTTTCCCTTATTTAACTTAATTGCCCAAGCGCTCTTCTCCTTGCTAAGGAACGTCTGTTTTTCTTTCATCCTAGGAGACTCCTTGTTCTACCATTTTTCTCGAGTTCAAACATTTTTTCCTTGCGAGATTTGACCTGATTTTCCTTTGCTCTTACTTACCGACCTGCTTTGCTCATGCGCGGTGATCCTCAGTGGTGTCCGAAATTTTTTTCGGCATTGATATTTGGGCCTCATGAACACAAGGGCCTCAAGTGCCTTATCTGCAGGGGATGTTGCAGCTGGCCGTAGTTCCTGCTGAGGTTAGTTTTGTGGGGTTAGGTGGGTTCTCTGTATTCCCATTTCTGTTCCGGGAGGTGGGTTGTGAATCGAGGTGGCGGACCTAGTCCGAGGCACACTTCTACTCCCTCGTGTTTTTCTTTTCTTTACGCTTTTTCTTGCCAGTAGTAGCGTGTTCGGCAAACTGAGACTTACCGGCGGGAATACAGAGATAAAATATTCTTATGATGGTGGGACGTAATAAAGTCTCACTGCTTGGATCATGTCGGATGACGCGGGTGCTGTGGTGAAACCAGTAGGCTATATATAATTATGAAATGATAATTTCACGTATTTGGAGTCAAATTTCCAGTATTGTAGATGTTTTCACATAGAATTTTGTTCTTTGTGCACCTTTGTAATGGTTAAGGCAAGGAACTGATTTTTTGTAGGTTACCCACCAGGGGCCATTGGGGGAGGCTACTTAGGTGCGCTTACCCAAATTATGGGAAGCAGCGCCCAGAAGCTTAATGTAAGTTACCTTAGCCATTAGCTAGGCCTTCGGGACATCTGACTTTCGTGCCCACGTTATTTCCATCTTCATACTCCTACTGATAATGCTTGTTCTGTTTTCCTTTTTTCCTGATTCGTCGCTCCGCGCGTTGACTCGTGCATGGTTTCGCCATTTTTCTGGACATTCCTCCTGTTACTTCTTCCATCTCTTTGAATCATAGCGTATTCTACGAACAGAGATGCCAACACTAAAAATACTTTCCTTCGTCTCTGTTCCTTTCGTCTGTTTCGTTTCCTTTGTTTCCTTCCTTCGGTGCCACGCATGCCCTTGTTATCTCAATCATTGCGTTTGTGTATCCCTATTTTTCCTTTCGCTCGCTCAGGCGGGAAAGCGTGATGTGCTGCAGCCGAAGGGGGTTTGCTGCAACTGGTGACCATGTACTCGCCTGCTGCAATGGTTCTGCCCGCTTCTAACTAACTACAGTTGTTCTGCCAGTTCCTGCCTGAGTATGTTCCACGCTGGCTCGCAGGATCAGATTTCGGCTGCTCTTCTGACTGCAATAATGGCTAGTTAAGGAGAATGGACCACCTAGGCTTAGCTGGGACGGCAATGAACTATTCTTAACGATCTAACATTACTATGGTGACAGGAATTATGATGCTTCCCTAGGAAACCGATATTTTCTCGTTTCCAGTTCACGTTCAATCTTTGTCTCACTTTATTTTAAAAATTTATGGATGTTGTAATGTTTCGTCCTAAATCGAAACTCGTGAATTAGCTACTTCGGTATGTGCCGCCAGTGTGGTTGGCTCTATTGCTTTGACATTTTTCTACAAGTTTACTAGCGTTTGTGTCGCCGAATTTACGTTCGTGGTGATTTTGTGCTTTACTTTATTGTGAAAGTTATTGATCTTGTCAGGATTTGCTTAGCCATATTGAGGCCAAGTTTGTAACTTCGATACGCAAGAGATTTGAAACCAGCTTCTATGCTTGCATGACCTGTGACGTCATCTGACTGTAATTGCGATCATACTTGATCCCTACGAACATTGCTTCAATCTACGAGTAGCATTGATTTTGTGTGCAGTGTAGAATTTGGAGAATGCTTTGTGTTGGCTTCATAGTTAGCTTTTTCTACTTGTATATTTACTGAAACGAGGTGTACTAGTTTTGTACGCCGGTTGCGATAGCCCGTGTGCGAGTGTGTGTTTTTCGTGCTACTTATTGTGATCAGTTATGTGTATAGGCTATCCAAGCTTTGAACTTGTTGCACTCTTTGGTGGAGGGGGGGGGGGGCGAAACGTGCCTTGTCCGTGATGCACTATTTCTTCCTACGCCTGTGATTTGACAAGAGAATATTTATTGTTCTTGTCCATTAATTTGCCTAACCTTTTCCCGGAGCGTGGTCCCGGAGGCCAAATTGAAGCTATTATCTAGAGCCGTTAGAAAAACTTGATACATGTAGGGCCCGCTTTCCTGCTGCTACATATTGACACTACCATAACTTTACACATAGGGTAGGAGCGTTAGTTTCCGATCACTTTTTGCAAGAAAAAAAATTTACGCACCTTATAGTTCCCATGAAAATGACGATAACTGGTAATTGTTATATATCAAAGGAAAGAGCATGAATTGAACTTTCTTTTGAGAGTTAGTACATTATTCTGTGAGTAATAGTTTTTGTTATAACGGTTATAGTGGGCTGATCGGACACTTTGGGCGAGCCAGTAACTCCGATCAATTTTGACCGCTAATGATCGGTTGACAGGAAAAATAGAAAACATTGAGATTAATAAACAAAGCTATAGGAGCTGCTAGATAAACTCGTTTTCTAACATCTGAGTGATTTTCATATGGATCTGACTCCAATACATGGAGTTATGGCTTGTCCCGTAACACTAACGAGACCCCCCAAAAAAACAAAGTCAACTTGTGGAATAGCATATTTATGGTTTGTAAAATGAACGTCTGTGTATAGCACCTTCCTTGGGCTACAAAATAAAAATTTTAGAAACATATTTCGAGCTCCAGTTCAACTTTGTTTTGGAGATATTTACAAGATCGTTTTTTCCGATCACCTTTTAACTCCGATCACATAAATTTTATGAAAAACGTGTTTCAGCAAGAACCGTGCACTTGAAAGTCAAATCCGTGACTTGTTCATGCATGAAAACATTAACATAACTTAGGATGTTATATTTTTGCCGGGGTCTGATTGCTTGTTAGCCACATAACTCAATAAGGGTAGCACCCCCAATGGGGGCATAAGTTTCACATGTGTTTTTTATGGTGTTATGATTCGTGACACGCACAGGCAGCAGATACCTTATGCGCCGTTCATACTGACGCAATATACTATACATGGTACGTACAGGCAGCTGATACCGTATGGGTCATGCATACCGTACTGACGCTATATAGCTACTATACGTAATACCTACAAGCAGCTGATACCTTATGCACCGTGCATCTGACGCAATATACTAGCCATACTTGACATGCACAAGCATCAGGTACTTTATGCGCCCTGCATACTGACGCACTATAGCTACTATACGTGACACACACAGGCAGCTGATACCTTCTGCGCCGTACATACTGACGCAATATACTTTACGTGATACGTACAGGCAGCTGATACCTTCTGCGCCGTGCATACTGACGCAATATACTATAGTACGTGATACGTACAGGCAGCTGATACCTTATGCGCCGTACATACTGACGCAATATACTTTACGTGATACGTACAGGCAGCTGATACCTTATGCGCCGTGCATACTGACGCAATATACTATAGGCTACGTGATATGTATAGGCAGCTGATACCTTATGCGCCGTGCATACTGACGCAATATACTTTACGTGATACGTACAGGCAGCTGATACCTTAGGTATATATAACAATATATATATGGATCTAATTAGCCTGATATACACCCAACAATGAATTCATCGGTTAGCCCGAGAAACTTTTAGGTTAGGAGGCAAGGACTGGTTCTGCTACTATCCCAAGTATATATACGGGTTTAGTAGCTATGCAATAAACGTCATTAGGACACTAGCAGAACCAGTCCATGCCTCCTAACCAGCCATGTTCTCGGCCTAACCTCGAGACTTCATTGGTGGCAAGCTTCCTCAGACTAGGGTGGTGCTCGGTAAAGGGTGACAGCATCAAAAAATTTTGGACGTTTATCTGTCGAGAAATGGGCGGCGTGCGTTCGAACGTAGATTTATTTTCCTTCGAAATGAGAACAAACGTGAGAAAATCTATGGTGTTTTCAATATTTTTTTTTTTCGCTATATGAAGCTAACAGGCCGTTAGACGTACCAAAAGTTTGGTATCTCTATCAAGAAGCCGGCCATTTAACAGCCCGTATAGAAAAATTGTTGGCCATCTAAAAGCCCGTATTAATATATATATATGCGTGCAATTCATTAAATATGTCTCCTGGTAAGTTATTTGGTACAACATATCTACATAGCAGCTATCTACCCTTAGAGAGCAGGATTGACAGTACTGGTCTCGCAAAATTCATGGCAAAATTTCAGAATTCAGGGCGTTTTCACGGCCTCTTCCAAATTTAAGGCGTTCTCCAGGTTTTCAAGGTCGCTATACAATCTGCCGAGTGTTCTTCGCTACAGCGGTACCCAACAAACCAAACAGATGAACATCATGTAGAAATGGGCTGAAACAAATACGTACCTTATCGCTAAGTTTGTTCTTATTAAAAGTTAGGCTCTTATCCCCTGCAGCAGCAAGCTCTTTGACTGTACGCCAGCAGGAGGGATGGTAAAAGATGTGGCAGCTCTCCTCGCAGTGCAGCTCTACGTGACCTGAATACAGGCCCTCACTGAAAACAAGCAAAACGGTTAACACAGCACAAAGAGGGTGTACGCACAAATGACTAGCATACGCACCAGAAAACGACACACAATTATGGTCACTTTGGGTAGAAATAAATATAAAACAAATTTAAAACTGTATCTACGCTAATCAATTGGCAGCAATCGTCACGCCATATTTGCTGCCGATAACACATAACGTATAGCTTCCTAGTAGAAATACAACAGCACAAAGAACCCTTGTAGGAAGATAACCCAGCTTGGTATATCCGTATGAACAAGGTTAAACAGTTCACAGAGGAGGATATTATTGTCTAGCCACAGTGGCGAAGAAAGCAGCGACTCGCCACAAACCACAAACCTGTGCACTATGTGCTTATGATGGCCGGTATCACTGAGCTGATCACACTCCAAATGCCTGCAGGTGCCGACTACCACAAGCCCCTGGTCCTTCAGCCATGACTCAGCTGCATACCATTTCTGAAAATTATCACTAGGGTTGCACTGTGTTCTTATGAAAGTTGCTTAAGCTTTCCTAGACACAAATATGGTGTTTCAATAGCACAAGGTGTCTACAGGGTTTCTAGTGTTGGATTTTAGTACTTTTTAGCACTTTTGAGTACCAATCAAAAATATATTTTAGCACCTTCACCCACAAGAGAACGGGCAACCTAGACTGACCCTGCCAGTGGCCTCCACAACTCCCAATATAGTCATCAGATAACAGAGTCTTTTTTTGTATTAGTGTCAGGCGGGGGTGCGATACCGACCACCTTAAAGATCTGGGGTGATTCCGACCAAAGCCTTTTAAACACTAAAACCTGATTTTATTCAAAATCTGTTTGCACCACCTTTATGGTAGGCAATGTCCACCCTTTAGGATGGTGCAAACAGATTTTTGATAAAATCAGGTTTTAGTGGTTAAAAGGCTTTGGTCGGAATCACCCCAGACCTTTAGGGTGGTCGGAATCGCCCCGCCTGACACTAATGACTAACTAAATTGCATTGTATGAACGCAGATGAGCAAGTAGCTATTGTTATCAACAAGCCATAGAAATCTCAGAAGATATATCTTTAAAAAAAAAACACTTTTCTGTATGTAGCAGAATAATTTAGCACTTTTTAGCATATTTTTTAGCACCTCTGCCATTTTAGCACTTTTTAGTACTTATTAGCACTTTTAGCACCTTGTAACACTAAACATGTGGAACCCACGCACAAGGGTGCAACACGCATGGGTACAGCAAGTCAGGAATGAAGAAAACCAAATGAAGCAACATCAATAAGAGTACGAAAACGGAAAAAAACAAAGTGGGCACAAAAGACAGACGCCCCGAAAACCTAGCTAAGGCAAAAAAATATGCTCGTGGCAAGCTGAAGGCACAGGAATACGCCTTTTGTTCTTACCTCCAGCTCAGTTGACACCGTTTAGGGATCAGCCCAGGGGTATCTACTGCCCTTTACATTCTGATCATCTACATAAGTGGCTTTCTTAATCAAATCGCAACAATTTTATTCAGTTTGATTATTATTATTATT
>LQNS02000137.1:23661948-23681501 GCA_001587735.2 Parhyale hawaiensis | reverse complement strand
AAGCACGTGACACCAACCTTCTAATATGCGGCTCAAAAGTGAGCTTCCCATCAAAGACGACACCTAGAATCTCCAATGAGCTAGACTCCTGAAGCAAAGTGTCACCAATTTCTAGTTGGGGATGCTGCGGTAAAAGTGTCCGAGAACGACTGACAATCATCGATTTGGTCTTACTGGCCAAATTGATTACTCTAAGAGCCTGTCAAAAGATAGTAATGGGATTAATCATTACTTTACTTTTTTAAACGAATTTTTCAAATTGTCGGTCAGGTTGCCACACGGTACGTCAGCCGTTTCGGCGTTCCACCAGGCTGAGCGGCGGTCAGCCGAGCCAGCGCAGCCCTCAACCAGGTGGCGCGGCAGCAAACCCACCAGTCAGCCTGCTCGCGTCTACCTCGGGTGTCGAGCTTGCCTGCCCCTCCGTGCCCGCGCAACTATTTGGTCGCAACGGGGAAGCGGGAAGCCTTCACGGCGTCAATTTGGCATATGGTTAAAAAAAATGCGCATTCCGGCGTCTTTGGCTTGTCTTAAGCATATTTTCTCACCTCCAGTTCACCTGACACCGTTTAGAACGCACCTATTATTTTCAAGGCCCGAACAGGTATGATACGTGTATATATATGGATGCGAAAGCGACCAAAGATCAGATTGTAAAAATAGAGACTAAGTAAAATACAACAAGTCCCAGCCCGTTAAGATACAAATATGTTTTTCAAAATTTACAACGTACATGATTCTCGGTGGTATGGGAGGGGGGGAGCGGAGGCTACTTTCTGGATCACCGTCGGACGGGTACTAGCATTCTGAGGTATGGAGGGAACATCTTCCTCAAAGTCGTGAACACAGGTCTCTACCCTAGAGGTTTCTAGGAAGTTGTTGAAAAGCAGTTTTCCAGGACAAGGGT
This sequence comes from Parhyale hawaiensis, assembly GCA_001587735.2. Taxonomy (NCBI): domain Eukaryota; kingdom Metazoa; phylum Arthropoda; class Malacostraca; order Amphipoda; family Hyalidae; genus Parhyale; species Parhyale hawaiensis. The sequence continues at coordinate 23,680,597 of LQNS02000137.1, read as the reverse complement.
AAGCGGTTCCGGTATGGCCTGGCCCGGGTTAGGTGATTGGAGAAAAGGCTTCTGAGCAGTGACTCCTGAGCAAATGGTTTCGGGAATTTAGGGCGCCCAAGAGGAGCCAGGGTTGGTCTTCCGCTTCTGGGGAAGGTAGAGAGTAGGGCTTGGAAGGCCAGTAAGTTTCTAGATCAGAACGTGAGATTAATTTGGAGTAGAAATCTTTCTGAAAAGCTAGCCTTTGGCTGTCAAAATGGGATAATATAGAGGTTGGATCCTGTTTTCGGGAGGAGGTGGAAAGGTCCGGTATACATACCCACAGGGTGGGTAGTGTGATTAGCACACACAAGTAGAACTCGGGATAGCGAGGATAAGTATCCGTGGATTAACCGAACATATGTGCCAGGATTAGTGGCGCCTGCATGTCGAACCATTCGTTGGCAAGCCGAGCTAGATTGTGAAAGAGTGAGGATGACTTGAGGTGACAGTCCTTATCAGATAAGTTGGACCACCGGGAGGTGCATACACTCAGGGGCTTGGTGACATGAGATTATTTTGGTTTCAAGACCTTGTGGTCAAAGATGATGGTGACCAAGGAGTAACGGGAGAACCAGAAATCAACTGATCGAAAAATCGTGACCTTACAGTCCGAGCTGTGCTCCACCCTGTGACATCGTCGAGGACCACGCGTTTCAAGTTAGAAGCAAAAGCACAGCTTCCTATCAAACATGGCTGATTTGTAATCATATATAAACGCAAAAAATGCAACGTAGGTGACACTGTACTGACATGTATCAAATAGCAATCATAGACAATTTCACAAACATTTTCATAAAATAACGCATAATAAAAAGTCGCGAAGAACAAGATATAAATAAGAAAAATAACAAAACGACGGATTTGTGAAGTAAAATTAGTAATAAATGTTCATCAGTTTATAATCCACTCGTCGGAAAGCTTTGTAGCGTCATTGTAAACACAACTTTGCGTATATACGCCACAAACAGTTATTTAAGATATTGACTGTCAAATCAGTTTCCTCACCAAGTGTCATTAGGCAAGTTACTAATACCTCTTCAGCTTTTGTGTGGAATAAAACTAAAAAAAAAAGGAATTTTTCTGCTATTTACTAGGGTACAGTAACACGTTCTGACAAGTGGATGAATTAACAAGTTGAGATTAAAATCGTGTGAACTCGCCTTTTAAGAACGTTTCTACTGTGACCGGTGAATTCAAAGTTTCACTATTTGGTGCGGCGCAGCACCGTACCGCCTGGCTGTGGCGTTAGGCCTAAGCGTTGCCGTGCGATGACACGTGTAGTGGCCGGCCTTGGGGAGGTAGCTATATAAGCTGGCGTCTCTCCAGCTTGCCTCAGTCTGCTGTCGTGGTGACCGGTGGTGCTGTTCCTGCTTTGTACTGTACTGCCTATGTGACTTGTAACTTTGTCACAGCCGGTAGCCAATCTTTAGTATGCACCACCCTGTTCTGTAACTTTTAATGTATTCGAGTAATAAAAATGCTTCTAAATAATGAGCTTTTACTAAAACAGTCGTTACACCAGCAAAGTTAGAATAGCTGCATCGAGTACACATTACTTGTGCCAAGTGCCGGCTTGATCGCACCAAATCTTTACGCCGAACCAACTTCACTAGTGTTATGAAAACATAGATTCACAAAGAAAAAGAAAAAAAAAATAGGTACATATATAAATATAGAATTTGCACCACTACGTTAAACATAGGACAGTAATTAATGTCTATAGAAAATATAATATCAAGTAAGAATGTAGGGTTTCAACATTCAATGTTCGNCATGCTCTTTTTCCAATATATTTTTAGATCTTTACGTGTGTTTTACTGATCCAGCTGCCGTATGAATCCCAATCGCTAAGTCTTTTAGTTAGGTAGGTTGGGGAATAGCTCGCCCCTTGGGGATCGAACCACATACCCCGTAACACTAGTCCTGGGAATTTTTGATTGAACTTGTGGCCATCCAGTGTAGACCTCAACGAGGAAGTACTTAGAATCCCGGTGACACTGCCATGCTCTAAAGTAAAGTTATTCAGCCAGTGGTTTGCTTCAGGAGCACAATAGGCTTATCTGCATTATTGGATGAAAAATACAGGGTAGCTACCCATTAATCGTGGGCCTAAAGATAATACTTACATTGAGCTCCAACTAGAACGGCTGGGTTCAGCTGAAACAGGGAGTAATAGTAACATGCAAATGCCTGTAAAACGTCTAGATAATTGCAATTATTGATACATGTCAGTACAATATTGCCTACGTTGCATTTTTAAAGTTAATATATGGTTACGTATCAGCCATACTTGGTAAAAAGCTATGGGTTTACTTCTAACTTAGAGCGCGCGTGGTCCTCGATGACGTCACAGGGTGGAGCGCTGCTCGGGCTGTGACGTCACAAGTTTTCGATCAGCTGATGTGTGGTCCCTCCCGTTATTATTACTCTCTGGTGGTGACCGCCGGTCAAATTCTGCTAGAACTGTGCCTCGCCTCAGGAGGCGTCAGAGGCCAAGTGAGACGACTGGAGGAGTCACAGCAGGAAGATGGTACAATTCGTAGTGGGGTACAGAGGTTTAGGGATTTTAAATTTATTCCGAATTCTGAGGCTGAGAGGTTGTCAGGAGGCGCAACATTCTAACGGGTGTAGTCTCCATAACCGAACTGTTACCAAGGCAACGATTGGAGAGCCACCTTCGCTAACTATTGTGTGAAGGTGACCAGAGCTGACAAGATCTGTGGGGTCGTGGGTACCAGTTTTTGGTATCATGTGAAGCACCAGGACGTGCGGTGATTGAAAATGGAAAGTGTAATGCTCACCACTGTATGGTGTTGGAGCAGTCTTGGTAGCTAGGTTCTTCATATAAGAGCTAATGTGGAGTATAGACGTTACTATTTACGACTAAAGTTGGTAGCTTGAGTGGGACACAACTTCCTCTACTGTGAGGGTCGTCCTAGGGATTGGCAGGGAAACTTCATTGTCCCTCTCGAGAGAAAATGGTTCTTTCTGAAAGGGTGGTATTATGGGCCACCCCACAGAGCTTAACAATGGCTCAGTGCGGCCTGGGCTTTCAGTTGAACCGACCGGGGGAGGGCCTGAGTTTGCTCTACATCAGAGCAGAAAACGCCCTGCTGAATAGAGCGAGGCGTTTGAAAACTCGGTCTCAATCTCCGAAGGAAAGAAGGACTTTCTAGAGGGAAGGAAGCTTGTTATAAGGGTTTTCGAGCTTATATAATCTGAAACTCATCTTTCGTCAGTCAATTAGCCAGTTGAGAAAACCTTGGTTTTGTAACGATGTAACTGGCCTCGAGGATTGTTGCTAAAGGCTGGTGTGGATAATAAGGTGAACTGTAGTTATGGTCTACTGACCTCTGACATAACAGAGTAGTGGAAGGGAGTCCCCGTAAAAGGTGGAGGGGATCGAGCAACGCAGGGCATGTAAATCTGTAATACTTGGGCGAGGTTTTCAGCTTCGGGAGCTAAAAGCCGCACCCAGAGCCTGTTACGGAAACAGGTCCCTCAAGACTTGATATGTGGGGGGGTATGGAAGTGCTTATATGTGGATGGCAGAAATGGGGGTCTTAACACTGCCTGAGCTTTGAGAATCTACCTGTTACTAGGGGAAGGCAAATCTCCCGAGCGGTGGACACAGTTGCAGGGAAAGCTGTGTTAACATTTTAGTGATCAAAGGGTGGCTTGGATGCAGGGGCACTGGGGCCCTGGGTAGAGAAGAGAGAACCGTTGATAATTTGAACTTGACTGGAAACCGCAGGCCAAACTAGGATATGGGTTGACGAAGTTCAGGAGTAATGATCCTGTGATGGTGCTACCGGTATTTTGCCCATGATGCTGATCTGTAAGCTTTTTCAAGGCTCGGAGATAGCCTGACGCTTTGACGAGAATATGGACGCAGACTCTCGTGAGTAATTGACATAACTATGGGCTGTGGTGAGGGGTGTCGTAGTCTTAATGTGAGCCCTGCGCACAGGACGAGCCTCAAGTTAGCTGGGCAAACCAGGCTTTAGACCAGTAGGTTGGCTGGACCGGCATCGGCTTTAGAAGCTGGATGAAACAATTCAGTCAAAGCAGTTATGGTCATAGTGAAGTAAAACTTCTGTTTTCGTGTTACCAAATTATAAAATTGACCCATTCGGTCGCATTACCAAATGCATTTCTAGAGGGAGCCCCGCTGAGGTGTGGTGTGGTAGCTACTGCAAGGGTAACGTAAAGGGTTTTGCTTTTTGAAGCAAAAGGCCGAACTGTGGAGAGTTCTCGGCGTAGGCGGGTGTAAAAGTTCAAGGCAATGGTTGGGAAGCGATATGGTTTACATGCTATTAGAGGCTTGAATCTGCAAGCTTGTAAGTTGTAACTGCGGTTAAACAATTCGGTCAATGAAACAAATTGGTCAAAGCAGTTTTTGACATTATGAAGTAAAACTTCTGTTGCCGGGTTATTTACTTATAAGACTGATCTATTAGGTTGCGTTAGTGAGTGCATTTCTAGCGGAAACGCCGCTGAGGAGTGGTGCGGGTAGCAAACGAAATGGTACCACTAAAGGTCTCTCGTATTCTGAAGCGAGACACAAAGCTGTCCAGAGCTCCCAGCGTAGTCGGGATGAAATAAGTTAATGGTATAGGATGTGAAGTGATTTTGGAAACGACAGGACTGCAATTTTTTTCTAAACACGCTTGCCTATCCGCAACCTGCCCTGACGCAATTTTTTTTTTGACGGGTAGTGGGAAAGGACACCGAAGTCCAAGTCTGCTCACTCTACGGGTTTTGCCAGCCTAGCGAGCTTCGGACCTAAAATCAAGTGTGTTTCCATGTACCTATTTTGCCAGAAGCATATTATGTACAAGCACTAGGGCTCGCCAGGAGTAATGGTGGCGATGCTCAATGTGACGTCGAAGGAGGTAGGCAGCAGAGAAGCTGCCCAGCCGACTTCACAAGTGGGCATGGAGAGGTGGGTCAGCTCGACCCCCGAGGTAGACGCCAGCAGGCTGACTGCCGAGTTGGCTGAGTGCCTGCCGCGCAACCTGGCAGAGGGCTGCGCCGGCTCGGCTGACCACCGCTCAGCCTGGTGGAGTGCCGGAACGACTGACGTACCATACTATGGCAGCCTGACGGACGATCTAAAAAATTCTTTTGTAAAAGGAACATAANGCCTGCCGCGAAACCTGGCAGAGGGCTGCGCCGGCTCGGCTGACCACCGCTCAGCCTGGTGGAGTGCCGGAACGACTGACGTACCATACTATGGCAGCCTGACGGACGATCTAAAAAATTCTTTTGTAAAAGGAACATGATAATAAATCCCACTACTTCCTTTTGAAAAGCTTATAAACTAATCAAATTAAATAAAATTGTTGCGATTTGAATAAGAAAGCCACTTGTGTAGATGATCAGAATGTAAAGAGCAATAGGTATCTCAGGGCTAAGTCCTAAACAGCATCAAGTAAGCTGGAAGTGAAAAAAAAATAATAATTGACAGGATTCCCAAGAGGTTGTTGCTCCCCATAACATAAGGAAAGAGAACCGATCCCTATGGCATATGACCAACACTATTCCCCATGAAAAGGAGAGTTACACAGTCGGAGTCGGACGTTGTTGAAGGTCAGATGTCGAAGTCAGACACTGGCTGAACTCTGGAGTCGTCAGTACAATGGGTCTATTAGGTAAAGAAAAAAGTCGGAGTTGGTCGGAGTCGGCGTTGGATTTGACCATCCTACTTTGTAACCCCGTATGCATAGCTAATGTAGCCACTCATTAACTTCAATTAAGGCTCCCCACCCTAAAGTCAAGAGCAAAAGTGTAGGGACGTGCGGTGTGTCATGAACTAATCGCTACAGAAAAATAGAACACCAGGTAGTGGCACCAAGTCGAGCAACAAGAAAGTCACAACAACGGTCGACTGGAAGACTACGGTAGCTAAGAAAAAAAAAACATAATAGACACGAACGAAAGATGTCCCAAAAATGCAGCTACAATCAGGTAATTAGCATAATTTTTTCATATCTAATGCATATCACTTTCCCAAGTAACATTCATCCAATGAAAATCCGAAACACTTTAAAGCCAATATGCACAACGATTCGACAGATGTTATGGTGCACGGTAACAAGTTGCCTGCGCACAATAAACTCAGTACTAGGCAATGCTCTAATCAGCAGCACAAACTCATAAATATCACATCAAGGCATAAACGTACTAATAGATACCTACATCCAAAACATTAGCGTAAGCATAGACCACACTTGACGACCCATTCCTTTCAAGTAGTCCAGCGGTTTTCTTCGTGAAATTCCAATAAAATCGTTTCCAATGAACACAACAACCCCAAGCACAATAAAACGTTCATGGTGCCGCAAAGAATACACCTACTGGCAACAAGCGCACATCCCTGAGCACCGGTCCACTGCATACGCTAAGCTTAATTCTGATCAGCAATAGGTCCTGTTGGTGCCATAAAATTCCAGGATCGCCGCTCATCGTTGACCTCTAGCAACTAATTAGTGTTCTTTGCCGATAAACACATTCCTTGCATCACCACAAACAAACTTTAGTTGAAGTTCACATGATAANCATTAGGTCCTGTTGGTGCCATAAAATTCCAGGATCGCCGCTCATCGTTGACCTCTAGCAACTAATTAGTGTTCTTTGCCGATAAACACATTCCTTGCATCACCACAAACAAACTTTAGTTGAAGTTTACATGATAATTAACAAACATTTTGCCCTAGTGTCATCAATCAGCTGCAGTGCCTAGCTGCTTGGAATTTTAAGCCGGTCAATCCTAGTGCAGTCAATGGCGTAAATAACTTCACTCGAGCAATGCTGACCTGAAGATAATCCACTTTAGTATGCGTGATGGGCTCCAAAAACCCGGGTAATGTTAGGGGCAGTTTATTCTTTTCCTTCGGCAGCCAGCGATTGAAGAGAGCAGCGTGAGACGTCACCTTAGCAGACCTGAAACATCATAGTGACTTCAATTGGTTTAATAGACAAAAAATATTATGCTCACAGGCACAGAGGCAGTGTTTGGTCTCTAGCGTGGGTGTGTGTGTGTCCGACAGGCTTGGGACGCCTCTGAACACTGCAATGAGAGCTTGGGCGGACATAGCAGCAGGCTGTGAGCATCCGACGGGCTCAAATTACTCCTAGATTGAGCCTCCCAACAAAGAGAATCGCTAAAATACACTGAAATAGAGGTTCAAGGTTAGTAAGAAAGTTTGCCAGCGCAGCGATTCTAAGCCGCATCGCGGCGAAGGTCAAATATTTTGTCTCGGCATTTCTACAAAAAGGTCGAGAGTGACGGCGAACTCACATAAGTGAGTTCTGTGTCTCAAATTAATAAAGCACGTGCATCTCCAGCCCAACACGGCACGGTTGAACGAATTCCCTCAACCGGACGGTACCAGGCAAGAGACGAAAAACGAAAAGAGAAGAAGACAAAAGAAAGAAACGCCTATGCGGCTGGCCCCATCCGTGGCCTTCCGCACGGGCGAAGGTAGGAGTCCCGTGGGAAAAGGTCGGCCACCTCGATCGGCGGCCCACTTCGCGAAACGGAAGGGGAAATATAGAGAACAAAAATGAGATGTAAGTAGTCAAAAACTGTCTATAAAACTTGTAAGCAAGACGCCCGAGCGCTGGTACACACTGGCAACTGCACTAAATGCAAGGTCTATTAAACCTCCTTGCCCGAAGGCACACTGAATTCTGCCTTTACTGCCCCTTGGTTCTGAACGCTGCTGCTCGCTGCGACGGCACGTGCATCGCACAATAATGGCCGTAGCTTTCACACAGCGATGCTTAGGCAGAGGCAAATGATGCCTATCTGACGTACAAAAATGCAACAATATGCGTTTTCTGCGTTATAAATGTACCAATTATCCGTCATAATTATGTTGTCTTATGAAACTAACTGCTTGCTTCTTTACTGCAGGGTAGGCACTGCCTACCTTGCCTACCCTGACGGCACGTGCCTGATATTATATTCAGAAGTTTAAGTTTCCGTTTCCACTACAAAGGCGATATCACACAGGAAGAAAGGAGCATATATTATGGTGATACACACGGGAACCCATGCACGAGGGTGTTCTCAAACAGGATCAACGCACATGGGAACAGCAAGCCGAGAAAGAAGAGGAAGTACAGATGGAAGAAAGATAGGTAGGACGATGAGATGGCAAGACAGACAGACGTCCCGAAGGCCAAGCTAATGGCTAAGAAAACCTACACGAGCCCCGTGGGGTTGCCGCGCCCCTTAACATATGAGGAGCGAACCTAATTAACCTAACCCTGTGACCCCTCCTATGCCCCCTGAGGGGTAACGGGTAGCTATATAATATACATATACAGTATATACCGTCACGCATCTCTAGAGTGAGATTGATTGCCTGAGGGCTCCCTGTACTCGTGGCACTAAAGTTGTGCCACTGACAATATAATCGGTTCAACAAGAAGCTTTTGCGCTAGAGGCGGTACGTGTTTGCCAGTCCGTTTATCTATTTGTCTGCCAGTTTGTCTGTCACCAGGACAACTCAAAAAGTTATAAACGGATCTTTACGAAATTTTGAGGGATTGTCAGATATGTTAACAAAAACAGATCCACTTTTGGTGGAAATCAGTCTAGCCGCTTGCCTATTTTTTCTCAGTGTCAAAGGCTAGCTCAAAAAGTTATGGACTAATTTCATGAAATTTACAAAGAGTAAAGTGCCAAATTTTTGTGATGATCTGTTGGTTCGTTCGTTTGATTGTTGTGGTGTTTAATCTTGAGCTTGTCAGCACAATAATTCGAAAAGTTCACAATGGATCTCTATACAATTTACAGGAGCTGCTATTAATGTTAAAAGACATAAATGATTAAATTTTGGTGCAGATCGGTTGATCGGTTTGTGCGTTTGACTTTTGTTTGTCATGATGTTTGTTCGCAGCAGAACTCAAAATGTTTGAATGGATTTTCAAGAAAATTGCAGAAACTGTTGATACTATTGAAAGTCACAAATGATTAGATTTTGGTGTTGATACAAAGAAACTCGTGGTTACAGAGCTAATTTAAATCTTTCATTTCCGTTGTCTTGCTTGGCGGAGGTATGCGCTCTCAGACAGCTCTAGTTATTATTATTAGATTCAGAAAAGTAAGTCTCCATTTCCACAACAAAGGCGATATCACAGAGGAAGGAAGTTGGGACATATAGTAAGACGAAAGACACATGGAACATATGGGTGCAGATCGGGTTGGGGTATTACCCGAACTGCTGCTATGAATGNCTCAGACAGCTCTAGTTATTATATTAGATTCAGAAAAGTAAGTCTCCATTTCCACAACAAAGGCGATATCACAGAGGAAGGAAGTTGGGACATATAGTAAGACGAAAGACACATGGAACATATGGGTGCAGATCGGGTTGGGGTACCTATTACCCGAACTACTGCTATGAATGTCTCTTGGACAATATAATTATAAGAAGCTTCTTCAGAGATCAATGCTACTACAGCTCGTAGACTAGGAAGTAGGTGGTGCCATCGCCTATATGAGGACACCTGTAGTTGTAGATATCTTGATATAATCAATACGATATACTCGAGGATGGGTTCGGAGTTTTAACTAAAGATTCAACCTGGTAGTTAGTATGAATAGAAGGACATAAATACCAGTGATTCTCTTGTAGGTGATGATATTGAATAAAGAAGAGCATACAGTAAGTCCAGGCGTCGGTATCTTTATATGAAGTAGCTACTAGTCTGGGCTATATCTATCAATGTTGAGATCTGATGTCTATCTTTCGAAGGTGTGCTACAGACAATAGCTTGTAACGATTGGGTGGCTGTGAGACTGGTGTTGTTACTGAAGATGATCTGACACAGTCTCTAGCTACACAGCGGCTTATATAGAATTCGAGGGTGCAGGGCATCATGTCCGCACATATGGACGAGGGTGTTCCCTCAGAGGATCAATGCGCATAGGAACAGCAAGTCGTTAAAGAAGAGGAAGAACAGAGCAGATGGCAGGAAGGTCAGTAGGAGTATGAGATGGGAAGGAAGCAAAGTGAGTAAGTCCTTCTCGTGCCAATATGATTGTTACAATGCAGATTTTGAAGCCAACATGCATTTATCACTCTTTGGGTGCCTAAGTCTTCTGAAGAAACTGCAGTCGCCAGTCCTAAAATGGAGTGAATATGCAGTGTTGATTGTTTTATCTTCCTGTGATGGTACAAGCGTCGTAAGGGTAGGTCAACAAAAAGAGGCATGTGTATGATGACGTACGGTAGAGATTAAAGAGATTAAAGAGAGAGAGAGAGATTCTAAAGAATCTTTCAAAATTCGGTGAAAAATACTGATATTTTAAAAATTTAATTCTCCGTGAAGTGCATTTAGTGAGTCCTGAAACGCTCGAACCTTGTCATCACACGTTTACACTGGCATATAACGTGGCATTAAAGAAGGGCTCAAGCCTTCGTGAGACCCTAATGAACATTTCTTTCATTATTCGAGTAGATGCAAGAGCTCAATCTTGAAATTACGGCGTTGGAGGAACCAACAACTACTCTGTTTTGAAAGGGCAACGTTTCAAGAATGAAATTCAAAATGCAGAGACACAGCCATAAAGTAAATATTGCGAGAAAAGAATATGCACAGACGCTCATTACAGGGGACAAGGTGCATCGTTCAAGACAGACAGGGAAGTGACACTCACTGCCAGGTGCGGTAGTAAGCCATGGTGAGAAGGTAGTAAATGGGAGCGCGAGGCAGGTCGCCATCATCTGACTTGGTGCTGACACCAGGGGAGGCGGGCAGCAGGGCCTTCAGTTTACCAATGGCTGAGGTGCAGTTGGCAGGACTGGCGGTCTCCACGAGGCACAGGCACAATATGAAGGACACGCGGTTCTGTTCATTCTTGCCACGGTGACTCACGAGACCCTGCACAGCGAGCGGACAGCGAAACACAGAATACCTTAGCTTAAGTTTTCGTTGGTGGTGGTGAGGGGGTACGGGTCCCTAGCTCTTCCAACATACTACATTTCATGTGGCATCTCACTGAGAGATATAGATTACAAAACGCACCTAACGATTTTATGACCAATGGTTACATCCGCAATCCTAGAATAAATGTAATTCCTAAGCGAAGTGAAGTTAATTTAGGCATGAAATGGTTAATGTAGGTAACACAGANTACTGCATTTCATGCGGCACATCTCACTGAGAGATATAGATTACAAAACGCACCTAACGATTTTATGACCAATGGTTACATCCGCAATCCTAGAATAAATGTAATTCCTAAGCGAAGTGAAGTTAATTTAGGCATGAAATGGTAAATAATGTAGGTAACACAGAATCAAACTTCAATAAATATTTTTCAGCACATAAACTACACACCAGATACTCGGTATCGCATACCAGCCCGGTCTATGACCAAGACATTACTGTACAGTAGGTATTTGTCTGACACAAATTGCCTTGCGACGGCTGTAAGGGTCTCACGATATGAGATGCTCTACTAACATATGACCTCATGACTCCTCCCGAGTTAACTGCCACACAACAGTACACATTATTTCGTTGCGCACTGCACTCGCCACACTCAACAAGCACCACCACCGCACGGTGTTTCCAACTAAGCAGAGTAAGCAGACGAAGCAAAAAGAAAGTAGCATGTAAAGGCATAACAAGGACAATATGATAGTAAATCGTTGATGTATTACATGCTGTGTTTTCACTTAGGCCTCCTCCGTAGCCGCACAGCGTTGCAAGAGAAGAACATGTATGTAGTTAGGTCAAGGTTTAACTGGGCACCCACACGAAGAGCATCACCACTTATCCTAAGTATATATTAGTTTAGACCCTCCCAGTTGAAGAAAATAAGAGAATGGGAAATAAAATCACTCACACAATCAATTGCTGTCCGGTAAAAGTCAAGAGCCTCTCCAAAGCTTCCTTCCCTATAGCATCTGCAAAAGAAATACGGTATCGCTGAGCAAGGACTAACTGAAGAGGCCACTAAGGCTTATTTATACATTACGGCTTCAACGGTAACATAGACCAACATGTACATATTCAACACTGGCAAGAGAAACCTTGTATTCTATTACCTGCTGTAAAAATCAATAAATATGGGGTAGAATATAATACACTCATTAAGGAAGAATCACGACGCTAGTTTGTCAACAAAATATGACGGAACTTCCTGTATAAAAATTCGTCATGCTGCACTTCAAGCCATTCTTTTATGGCCTAATACAAGCAATGTTTCATTGAAACCGTACAACTCCTACGAGAATGACAAGATGACATCTCAACTGCAAAGGTTATGAGCTAAAACAAGCAGGTAGTTTCTGCCCCGAGCAACTGCTTCTCATTTAATAAGAAAAAGGAGCACAACTGATGCACTGTACTAAAACTGCAGCAATTACAAAGCTCAGTAATACAAACGTGGCGCTCTACCCACATTGACAGACAAAATGCACATGAGGATTGATAAAGAATTCATTATTTTTATAAGAAGTTACCAAGAAATAATAGATTACCAGAAGGCTCGCGCTGTGACAACGAAGAATTTGTGATGACCTGCTTCATTGATCATACATTCGTTATTACAACTGCTAACCTAAGTACCCTGAGATGAGCGTTTACCGCTCTGTATCGAAACTTTTTTCCCTCTCTAAAATGGAGAAAATTCATGGGTTATTGCAGCCCAATCAGCAACGCTCAAAGTAATAGCTCAGATTCGGTATTGTGCATACGGTAGGCTAGCTTATACAGGTATAGTGGTTATTGTTCAGCGAAAGCTGTTGCATCAACCATTGAATTAAATTTGGGAGAGTAGCTGAAGCAAAGAAATTATCTGTGGGAAGAAACTACGAATCAAGATGCATGAGAGTGTCAATGGAAGCTCCAGATATCTTTAGTGCTACGAGTTCAATTTCGGCAATGCAAGAAGTGCATTCAAACATAACGTCGCCCGATACTTTGCCGTAGATTCGATGTATGGAGGAGCTAGGTAATACCCGTACGAATCAGACTCAGCCTGCGATGTCTTCATTGTCTGAATTTCAACTGTCCCTGATTAAGATACGTTTGCCATCTTCTGCAACCCGGCCTATTTTCTACCGATCACTTATCAATGGAGCTTGAGAGGATGACCAGAGCCTCCTACCTGGGCTAATTTCTGCTTATCTATTTTGTTAAAGCGTGACAGAAAATGGATAAACAGATAAATAATCAAATAAACTGATAAACATATACCCATCGGTCTATATTATCTAATACTAAGAATGACCGTCGTGTGTTTACACATTTATACTTTTATTTATTTATAGGTTTCATGTCACGCTCTTAACGAAATAGATAGGCAAAAATTAGCTCTGGGCTTCCTGGTTTCAACAGTATATTCATCTTAGAAGCATTTTTACTCTCATAACAATCATCATTCTATTAACAGGCACATCCAGTTTCCAGAAGCTTACCTTCGGACTCTTGAATAACATAAGAAGTGATTTTACTCTAATTTTATTTTGCTTTTGTATATAGGATACCTAGGCAGTATTGATAGCTCTAACGTTTCTAAATTTCGTTCCCCTGACGACGATCAACATATAGTTGTTCGAAAGCTTGGGTAGTAAACTTACAACTCAGAAGATATTCTTAATACTCCTTGCAAGCATATTCATCTGCTTGAAGACTGTGGTCATCCTGCAAGTTTCATTGAAAATTGATGGGTAGAAAGTACTCCAGGTTGCAGATGATAGCACTCGAACATATCTGAATTCCGGTCTTTCTTTGACTACGTTGAAGTCCACTCGATGTAGATACATACAGCTGCTCTAAACAATCCCTTCCATCGTATGTGTACTCTCTTCTGAGATTTACTTCATCCAAACTTCAGCTGATACTCTTATTTCGTTCATTATCGAGGCAACTGGTAAGATGTTCTTGAACGGTCAGAATGCGTGTGAAGACAACGATGATTTCTAGGCAGCAATTTATTTTCTCCACTTATTTTGGGTTCTTCTTCTAACAGAACAAGTTTCCTTTTGAGGAAAAATTTTTCCGAGTCCAAGTTATGTGCCACCTTTGAGTATCTTGGATACAGAGCTCCATATATTTTAATAGAAGCAGTACCGTATCGACTGCGGGCAAAAAACGATGCTTTTTTGTGTATCACCGAAAGAAGCTGGTTGTTGTTCAGCCTTACATGCTTATCTGCATGGTTCCCTAATTCAAGTTGGCAGTTGCGCAGCAGCCTACACAAGGAAGTTAATAAGAGCCTTACATGTATAAAAGGGAGCTCAACCGTCTACCCTAAATAGATAATAACCTGAGAAATCATAAGGTACATGTCCCGTCAACACGCGGTATTACCCAGACAGGGAGCTCCCTTTTAGAGTTGCAAGAGCTCTAAAAGGGAGCTTAATAAAGCGAGCTTAATATCTTTGCGATGATGCTACAGGCAACACAAGACGGGTCGTCACAAATTCTTTGCTGTCATTATTGACAGCGCGGGCACTATAGTATTGTAGATTATAGGAGAAACAGTAATAAGAATAAATTTCAACAAATGGGAACTAATAGCAAACATGCAGTTCAATACTTATTTATATATATGACTTCAGTCCCCTTTCAATAAGTAATTTTCTACAAACACGAACCAACCGTAAACAGAAAACGGGCACAAAGAGCTGAGTTCATTACTTACTTGCGCCCTTCTTTGAGCACGCTGGTGTAAGCGACATCTTTGCCAGTATCTGAGTAGCCGGGGGCCAATACAACCTGGTCCTGTACACATTAAAATAATGGAATACATATAGAATTATCACAGTACCATATGTATCACAATTATAGGTAATCTGTAGAATTACTACAGCAGTATATCACAATAATAGGCCATCATTTTTGTAGCAGGTCAGGGCGCTAACCCTCAAGCCCCACCTTACTCAAGATACATTATTTATAGCACTTAATGAGCTTTTTCTCCACATACGTACCTACAGTACTATAGGAGACTTGTAGCGAAAGAGCACAGCATGAGTAATATAAGCTCAAACTGGGTCTAAGAAATAAGTTCTGATAATAAAAGCACTGCTGAAATAGCCTGCTGCGATCGTTACTTAACTTTGCACGGTCGCAAGTCACGAACGAAAAAATATCATTTGTAGGAACGAAATGAAAGAAACCAAGTAGCGAGCAGCAATAATGACTTTCAAGGCGTGACAAGGGCTGAGGTAAACTATACAACGCTACTAGAACTAAAATCTAATATTAAAAATCGAAAGCATACCTCTTTTTTCTTGTCAACAGCTTCAGATTTCTTTTCCGTGGAGTCTTTACCAGAAGCGCTGCCCTTTCTGTAGGCACAGTAGAGCAAACATCAGCGAGTAAAAAAATAACTACAGCGGAACTCCTTAAATAAATAAATCCAAAAACAGAGGAAACTAAACTCAGAGAAATTCAGAGAAAAGTATACTGTATACAGCGCTGTCCATACTAAATGGCAGTAATAACGACGCCATACCATATTGAGTGACCAGTAAAAAGGTGTAGTATAACTTAATTAATTGTATAGTCAATGGTACAACTTTACGATTTCCTGCGATGTTAGGCAAAGAAAACTTTTTACAAATGGTGGGAAACAAGCATGCTCCAGGACATCTCGAAAGCAAGAAACTTGAGACAATGTTCCTGTCAACGTTCTGGGAGTACCACTGAAATTCGTAGTTTCAAATCAAAAATGGATGCTGTTTTAGACGAAATTAGTAGGAAAGGAAAAATTTACAGAAGATACAGACAGAGAAACTAGCACTCTATACCCAATGGAAAGAAATCGGGTAGTTTATGCATATTTACTAGGGGCCACAAAAACAAAGTTTACACCTGAGCGCATAAAACAAAGTTATCGCTTAATTCGCCAATAACTATTTTCGCATTCACCACCATATGAGGAGAGAGAATGGTGGTCTGACGTGTGTTGCTTCACTTCAGCGGCACACACAAATTCTCTCTGCACAGTCAGTCTGTGATCTATCAAAACTTGAGTAGAGTACACGAACGATGCGCTGGTCCACGGGCTTCTACCTTCCTACCATTTCACTTATTTGGCACCATATCAAAACTACCACGGCATCACAATGGGTCGGAAGAAGCTTACCATTGAAGAAAAGAATCGGGCAGTCACTATAATCGAGCAGGGAGTGCCGGTGAACCGCATAACTGCCAAACTGAATGTCAGCCGACTATTCCACTTCAAGCTTGAAAAAACAGCTGCCGCACTCACTGCCGGGACCATACCGCCACGTAAAGTGGGATGTAGGCAAAAGAAATCGACAAAAGCGAAGATTAGCAAGGAGTTGTCTTCCTCTTGCACGCACATCCCACTTTGCGTGGCGGTATAGTCCTGGCAGGGAGTGTGGCAGCTGATTTTTTAAGCTTGAAGAGGGACACTAGGCTGACATTCAGTTTGACAGTTTTGCGATTCACCGGCACCCCCTGTTCTGCTCGATTAGAGAGGGCCCAAGTCTTTTCTTCAATAGTAAGCTTCTTCCGACCCATTGTGATGGTGTGGTGGATTTATATATGGTTCCAAAATAAGTGAAAAGGTAAAAAAAAATAGAGACCCGTGGACGAGCGCAACATACGTGTACTCTGCTCGAGCTCTGATAGATCACAGAGTGACTGGGCAGCGGGGATTTGTGTGTGGCGCTGGGGTGAAGCAACACACGTCATACCACCCTCCCCTCTCCTCTCATATGGCGGTGAATGCAAAAATAAAGTTATAAGCGAATTATGCAAAGTTATAACTGTGTTTTTGCGGTTCAGTAGTAAACTTTATTTCGGCGGCCACTGTACACTATCATAAGAGTGATGGCTAGCCACCCACACAAGCCTCCAAACGCTTTTGTCTAAATTCCATATCTGTAAGAACCACGTCACACGACACTCTCACTAAATTCGTAACGAATTTCATATCACAGTGGCAAAGCATGGCCAATGACTGTTTCAATACAATCCTAATGTAATAATACGCTTCGTGTAGTCATTTATTTCGTGTCCGCTATGAAGGAAATAGACAGGCGAAAAATAAGCCAGGTTGCAGATTTTGTAAATCGATGACCAGGTTGCAGAAGAGGACGAAGGCTGCCCTTATCCCTTTATCTGAAGACACTTCTTGCTTGAAACACTTCTTGAAATCGGAACACTATTTATGCAGCTTCTG
This sequence comes from Parhyale hawaiensis, assembly GCA_001587735.2. Lineage (NCBI taxonomy): Eukaryota > Metazoa > Arthropoda > Malacostraca > Amphipoda > Hyalidae > Parhyale > Parhyale hawaiensis. The sequence continues at coordinate 23,663,388 of LQNS02000137.1, read as the reverse complement.
GAGTTCAATTTTATAGCTGTTATCTTTAGGTGACTAGATAATGACGTATAAATTCAGCAGATGTTCTACAAGGCGCTCTGGAAGGTGTGATTTTTTCACGGGCAGTAGACAATCACTTCCTCTAGCTTACTGTTTTTCTTATTGGACGAAGCAGTTTTCTCTTCAAAGGCTAAAATTTTCGGAATTTCAATGAAGCAGATATTTGAGTTTAAAAGACGGTAGGTATCAACGGAGCGCCGACATTGTATATCAGCCGTCGTAGCGTTTCCCTTTATATTTTAGCAAGGAAAGTACAATCAATGATGAAGTGTCATCACAAAGTTCTTGTGATGAATAAGAAGCAAGTCAAGGAAGATAAGATTTCGCTCTGACCTATAATAAGTAAATTTATTGATTATTGCATGAATTTTTTCACGCGCGGGTCCACTAGTTTTACATAATAAGCTTCTTTAGAATATGATCACAAAGCACACTGAATCAAACCTGCGTGCGTAACAGGCTTCACACACTGCCAGTACGAGTAAATATGCGACATGAATGCAGTTGGTTACGATCACCAAACAAAGAGGCAAACATACGGTACTGCTTCACACTGTGCAGGAGACTTCGCTATCAGAGCGTCAATGCTAAAAGATATACATACTCCCGAGTGCTCGAACCATAACCTAATATGTCGAACTTTGCAACGGAAAATTCATATATATATATATATAATTTCTTAAGATATAGCTACTCTATAACTAAATCAACTCTTACTCAGAATTCTTAGAGGCTCCTTTAGCAGAGTCGTTTGACTTCTTCTTTTCTTCACCCATCTTGCCTTTATTATCCTTGGATGTGTTGTTCTTCTTATCATTAGCAGAACTGTTGTTTTGGTTGCTGCCGTTCTTGCTATCCTTGCTGGCACTCGACGCGACACTGAGCGAGCGCGCCCGAGCGTTGCTGCCTCCCAAAACATTCTGTGGTGCAAACATCAGCCAGAGGCTCAACAGCTGTGGTGACACATGGACGAAGCCAAACTCCGAGTTTCGCTCCTACAGTAGTTCTAGCCAGCATCCACCACCGATTTCATGGACCCCAAATGCCAACTCCAACTCCTGGCACCCAAAAATCTTAAAACTCTTTCCAACTCGGAATCTGCGCCCCAGTTATAATACCTAGTAGCTTAGACTACATTATAACTTACAAAAAACCAACACCCAGAGAACATAGGGACCCACGTTGCAGTTCCTTCCAAATAGTAGCAAAAATTCTAAACCGAGCCCTTCAGACTTACTCGTCCGTGTCGCACAGAACACTTGTTCAATCCGCGCCGCTCGGACAATTAGTTTGCTCTTTGTCCGAGCAAAATCCGAGCAAAATTGGCTGCTACGCAGCCAATTTTGCTCTACTCGGGCTCCGGTGCGCTGCAGGCGATTCTTCTAACAAATATATGTATAC
>LQNS02000137.1:23647020-23657671 GCA_001587735.2 Parhyale hawaiensis | reverse complement strand
CTAACCTAACCCTATAGCGCATCATATACCAGCTGAGCGATTTGTCCAATATTAGAGAACTAGAAACAGTTACCCCCAGCATAAATGCTTCAGTATCAAATATTTACGGTAAAAACGTTAAAGCTTGAAGCAGTGACTCTGAGATTCTTTCCATTAATGCCAATAGAATACTTAATCTTAAAAATGTGGAATGTAGGTAATGAATTAGGACGCAGTAAATTGACTGGGTTTTGATACCAGGGTTGCGGAGGCAGATGGACCGAGTCGGACTCCGACTCTTGTCGTAGTCCAACTTCCTGAATCCCACAAACCTCTTGCTCCAAATATTAACAAAACGGATCCATTTTACAAACTCGTACTTCTGGCAGTAGGAGGGCGCTACAAATGAAGTTAGGCCTATTCCTACGAAAACTGTTTGAGTGTGGTACTGTGCTATGAAAGGGTTAACCCTATTCGTCCCATGTTGTGCTACTTTGCTACAAGAGTTCACTAATTGTATTCATGAGGCAAGCCTCTGTAGCAAGGTCGCAGAGCCCCATACAATTAAGATGAAGCCGTCCGGGCTATAATGCAGAGTTTGAGGAGAGGGAAGGGATGGGTAGTTCGTAAAATACACCTAATGCACCGAACACAGCGCAGTGGGACAGCAAGTCAGGGAAGAAGTGGATGTAAACAATAAAGACCGTGAGTTGAGTTGAAGTAAAAAGCATCAGGAATAAGAGTGAGCACGCAAAGATGCTGCAGCACTAAGGCTTAGCTAAGGCTCAGATAACCAATAAGATCCCCTGAGGGCGCGCCCCACCATGACATAGGATGTGCAAACCTAACACCTAACTGTCTGAGCTCTATGGCCAGTAGCCCATTCTACGACCCTGTTCGCACATGTACCCCACAACGGAACAGAGCACGGCGTTTGCATCCGTGCCTCGACCTGTGCTATTCCTACCGCGTGTGACGACAGCCGTTCGCACATGTCCCACACCACACGGCTCAATACGTTTGTTTGTAGACAATACTCGACACACGGCGCAACAAGGTGCCACAAGACAGAGATCTGACTCAGTGTTATATTTTCTTATACATTAATAAAACTGATCAGCAATTTATGTTGTTGCTATTGAATATATAATATCAACAAGGGGCTTTGAGTGCTGAATGGAGGCATCTGACAACTGCTGATTGGATTTATTTCATGAAATGAAGATGTGGACTAAATTTTTCATTCAACTGTACCGCACACGTAATAAGCAGTGCTGTTTGTAGGTGATATGACAAACCTAAATTTATTCAAATGAATTAGATTATTGCGTGAGCATTTAAACAAAAGGCATAGAAATATAAAGCTGGATTTAAAAAGCAAGCACTAGCGTGTTGCGTGGTATGGTACATGTGCGAGCGGGGCCTTAACTACATGAGCGCTGCAAGCCGTAAGCTATAGATATAACTCACTTGTAATCTGGTAAGCTCCGGTGGTATGAAGGTGCTAAATTCTGGAAAAACAAAACCCTGTTACTACATTTACAGGCGAGGATGCAAGCTTAATAAACTAAACATAATTTGAATTGCAAAGAAAAACAATACGGTCGCTTCATTATTCAACAATATTATATTTATGACTTACACCACCCTACCAGCATACCGTATCCGAAGAAGTCAAGAAGAGATCAGTAATATGCGGAGCAAAACGATGAAACTATGGAAGGGACGTGTAAGGTAAACCAGACAAGAATAGGAAGAGTATAAGTAGCTTCATCAAAATCAGAAAGATGAATGAAAAAATCAAAAGCAGCAGGGAAGGACAGACGTCTTGAAGGCCCAACAGGTTCAGATAACACGGGAAAGGTATTGCAGTACTAGCCTGGTGATAATATGGGCTGAACTGGTGCAAATCACAAACCAAAGCGCTTCTGGCAACACGGCCAAAAAGCACAAACAGTGATCAATAGCGACTTAGAGAGCATGGCATTGGAGTAACGCTTCAGAGTTTTCAGGTGGCGCTAGCTCTTTGGGTGGTGACTGCAACACGCCTATGATCGCCTAGAATACAACACCCAGCAGCACAAGACACACGAGCCTAAGACACTGAGAATCCTGCATCTGCTGAGGAAGGTACAGCTACTTCAAAAACACAACAGCCTCGGAGACCATATTCATAATGTCTGTAGTGTTATATTTTTGGCGTCCGTACTTCCAGGACAAGCTGCAATTCAGAGAGAGGAAAACAGAAGGAGCATTTACTTGACGTAGCGGAACTCAAAGATGGGCACAGGAAATCAGTAAAAAGAGAAGATGAGCAGCAAACAAGGTAATTAGCAATGGTATGGGAATGAAAGAAGCAGAGCGAGCATAAAGTAAGACTTGCTGACGGCCTAACTGTAGTTCGGTTAATAAATGTCTCTAGAAGCGCTACTTCCTAGAATAGGAGAAACTAACCTAACCAGTTTAGCTCATCTGAGTACGGTAACTGCACAGCACACCTGGTAAGTGATAAAGTACTAACCACGATCTGGAAGAGGGAACTTGTCCATGTCAGGCGAGGGGCCACACATAATGGTGCAGGCGCGCTTCTGGATGTACAACTGGAAGCTTTCCTTTGTCTCCTCCAGACACTGGCAAGCGCGGTAGTATGCCTGGGAACAGAATATTGTCATGTTTATTGTGGGGAAGTTATCACCTCCGAAGAGTGAGATTGCTATAATTATTTTTTGCTCTATTTCTTTATCGAGATACAAGTGCGAATCCTTTGCTGGTAGAAGATTTAATGGATCCACTGACGATATCAAATTGTCTGGATAGATTATATGAGGTGTGCTAAGATAGAAGGGCTACGTTAAGCTCGCTGCACACGAGAGTTGGTACACGGGAACAAACGTTTCTGTGCGCGTGGCTTCGGCGCAATCTCTTTTCACATAGGTNTCAATAGCAATTGAGACAGGTATTAGAAACTGAGCAAAGGGTGCTCGCTTAAGCACAGTATCTGCATTGTCTCTGCTCAGATTTTAAGTAGTTCTTGAATGCGATAGTATTTGACAAGTTGAAGCTACACCCACGGCGTTGTAATCGCAAAGGGGGGAGAAACGTTCTTGTGTTTCGACTCCCCTATACAGTCGACTTTAGATTAATGAGAGGAGATAGAGTTCGCCAGGGTTAAATGACGGGGGTTACTTTGGTTACTTCGGCTAAAAGAGCTGCATTTGGTTATCTAAAGCATAGATCACATCATAGATTGACTGGACAATGAAATCGGGCCTCTCGCAATTGGGCCTGGAGGCTCATTTACGGAAGTATTCATAAAAAGTTCTAACAATCACAGAGACCTCAAACAAAAATTATTTTCTTTGTTGTACTGCAAGGAAATGTTGAAGAGCAGGGAATCTAAATTCACAATAATGTATCTTCAGTAGGCGATATGTATCATACATTCGGACACAATGAATAATTGAAAATTCATTATAATTTCTAGGAACATAGTATTAAATTTTCATTGAAAAATGTAGCCACATTGATACTACACGTAATGTACTTTAATATCACATGCAATTAGTTTTTTCCAACGACAGATTTAAAGCAATAACTCAGAAATTGATGTATGTAGAACTTTCGGTAGAGCGCATCCCTACAGCCGCAAGGAAAGAAAGGTTAAGAAATCCCAGTAATACTGAAAATCCTAATTACAACCATAGTAATATATACAACAGAATAAAACCACATTAGTAGCCATGACCTAAAAATACATAATTAACCATGAGATAAAGATAGAGATTAAAATGACATTTTGGTGCTGATACAACCCTTCATTACTGGAACCATCTACAGTTGCACCATGTCATTTCACATTACTACCAAGGAATACTACGCCACTTTGTGGCTGCCTATGTTGCATCACTTCATGGTTACCTGTGTTACACCACTTAATGGTTGCCTAAGTTGAATCCCTTTCATAGTTGCATAAGTTAAACCATTCAATGGCTACCTAAGCTGAATGACATCATGGTTATTCCCTACACCACATCACTTCATGGTTGCCTACATTACATAATTTAGTGGAGGACTATTCTACATCGCTTCATGGTTGCCTACACTACATGATTTAATAGATGAATACGTTGCATCACTTCAGAGTTGCCAGAGTTGATTTACTCCATCCATGGTGGCCTATATTACATCACTTCACAGCTGCCAATGTTATATCGCTTCACAGCTGCCAATGTTATATCACTTCACAACTACCAACGATAGATCCCTTTTCGATGGCCAATGCAACATCACTTCACAGTTGCCATTGCTAAATCACTGCAGGCCTGCCAATGCTACATCATTTCACTCTTGAAGATGCTAGATCATTTCATGGCTACCAATGCTGTATCACTTGACGGCTACCGATGTTGTATCACTTCCATCACTTCACGGCTACCAATGCTGTATCACTTCACGGCTACCAATGCTATATCGCTTCACTGCAATCAATGGTCAATGCTACACCACTTCATGGTGGCCAATCAAATCACTTCACGACTGCTAATGCTATATCGCTTTACTGCTTCCAATGCCAGATCACTTTATGGCAGCCAATGCTTCATTACTTCACTACTGCCAGGGCTTCATCACTTAATGTCTACAAGCTGCTCCAACTCACCCTTCAGCCCTGCTGTCTGGTCAGATCATATCGCTTAGCCCGTAAGTGTACCAAATAAATTTCATCAACATTTTTATCAGCTGTTTAGTTGGCATTGCATTACGAATCGAGGATACCACCAATTTGAGAAGCTTTTTTGTTCTAAAAAATCACCGTTTATTTCAGGAACTATTACAAAACAGTTTTACTCTACTGCAAATGTCAAAGGATGTCATAAACAATTGCTCTATGTAATTACACTTCAAGCCTTAATATTTTTGTGAATTTGTTGCGCATAGAAGTTTTAGAAGTACCGTATATATGTACAGGTTTGTCAGTCATTACTTAATGCATAAGAATCAAGCCAAATAGCTAAACAATGTATGAAAAAGTAACGGGAGAACATATAAAAAATGCGTCTGCAGCATAGTGCAATCAGGCCCAATTGCGGGACCGAAATCTGACTTAGGGGCCAGTGTCCAGTCAATGTATGGTGAGGTCTATGTCTGAAGTAATTATAATTGCGCAGCCTAGGATATAGCCTAGTTTATGGTTTCAGGTTTTCAGCTGATATATGTAGGGTAATTTCGATGCTGTATACGAAAATGACGCCCGGTTTTCTGCATCATGTAAGATTTTTATGTCCTAAGCTGATTATTAGAAAATCGATGTCCAAATAAAATCGATAATCAGTGGTCTAGAATGAAAGTACAGTTGAAACAAGTCCAGTTTAATTTGAGTAATATCAATCCGCTGATTGCTAACATCAAATTAGTTTCCTTCAATCAGGTCAATCTCTTCAACTACATATAATTCGCCACTTTTACGAGAGATTGAAACCGGATGAAATCGTAATACTCGAGATACGTTCGTAAAAGTCGAGATAAGGTTACATACAGTGTTGCCATATGAAATCAGGGTTCTCTTGCTAGATTCTTGGAGTTAGTTAGATGTCACTTTTACCACCAAAGCCGCAACTCAGGCGATTCAATAGTGAATTTCATTTTTTAATATTGTCATCTGTAGGAATGTTTATCTCGACATTCCAGCCGGAAGATTTCAATTTGGCTCAGTGCGCTACTACTTGCGGGAAAAAGGCGGGAAAAAAAACTACGGTATAGCAAAAGACACTCGAGTGGACGGCTCGCTTTGTGGCCTTCCGCACGAGAAAGACTAGACATGTCCCGCGTACCAGGTCGGCTATCTCGATCGACGGCCCACCTCATGGAACAGAAAGAGGAAAGTAGAGAACCTACCTAATTTTACAAAAATAACCTCGTCAGCAGGAACTGCGGCAAGCTGCAACATCTCCTGTGGATAAGGCACTCAGGAACCTTGGGTGCGTGATGCCCAAATATATTGTGGCAGGGATAGGGCCCGCCAGAATATACCCCTGAGGGCACTAGATTCTTGAAGAAAAAATGTAAAAAAATGCTAAGTCTCTTTATGCAGCAGCAAATTATACTAGAGCAATATTTTACAAGAAAAACTAAATTACATTTCAACGAAATTTTATCATAACACAAGGACTCATACAGCACAATTAAATCTGTAGAGCTATTTAAATGGAATATAAATTCAATGTTTTTATTCATTGATAACAATTTTCCAGAACTATTCAAGATTTCTACAGGGCTAATTTTCTTCTTAATATTTAGCGAGCAAATGAGAAAACACTGATAGAAGCAGTTTGTTTTAATTCTTGTATTAAACTTCTGAGTAACAGTTTGTTTTACTGCTACACGTTGATCAAATTACGGGCAAACCAAAATTGCTTCCAGGAGGTGGGTCTATTACCTGCAAAATTATTCGTAGCGTCTATCTTAGCGCTCATTCCACAAAAAAAAAACTATACAGTATAGTGTATTCCAGGGTGGAGATGGTTGGCGAAATGCCGGGGCGGAGCTGGCGAACCGCAACAAAACAAGGGAAAAAGGCATGGACAGAGCTGAGTTATATGCCATATGGAAGCCTATAATTTTGTCTAATAACCAACTAAGTATCAAAACTCTAGCATGTTTCTAAGAATTTTAAAAAAATTTTTTGTGAAAAAACACCCTACAAAAATTTATTTTCCTAACACCCTGTTTTTTTTTCAATTTGTGATTACTCGAATTCTAATGTTGCTAGAATAGCGAAACTTGGGCTGTTGGTAGCTGGCATATGTGTGTTTATTTCCTTTGTATATAGACTCTTTACCCCACTTCATGTACGTACGGGAGTACAAACATCGTTCGCCATCTCCAAATACAGAGCCTTTATGTTCATCATTTAAACCCTGTGTTACGATCACAACCAGGGGTGATATAGCAAACAATGTTTGTGCAACAGTTTGTACATGAATTGGAGTAAGGAGTCAAGATACACAGAAAATAAACATGCATATACCCGCTATAACACTACAACTTTTGCTATTCTAGCATCATTAGAATTTGAGAAATCACAAATTGTAAACGGGTTTTAAGGAAAACGAATTTTCATAGGGTGTTTTGTTCCACAGGCTCGCGATCAAATATTTCTTAGAATACTTAGAAACATGCTACAGTTTGAAACTTAGTTGGTTATTAGACTACATTATAGGCTTCCATTTGGTATATAGCTCAGCTTTGTCCATGCTATATTTCCTGCTTTTTGGTGGTTCGTCATTTCCGCCCTTTCTGTTCGCCATTTCAACCCCGATTCGCAGGGATCCAAAATCTTCGTTTTTTGTATATGAGTACCAAATTATTCAAGATATAATGTTCATTTCTATAGGGCAGGTAGGTGCACTTTAGGGATGTATTGATGTGACGTTGCAGCCAAATTGTACCCTAAGTATATAAGTTAGGACGAATTTAAGATTTTTCGCCATCTCCGCCCCGGAATACACTACTTGGTTAAAAATCTTAATTTCTTCACTCAAGCAATACATACGGTAGCCCATTTTTAGAGAAATGCGATTAGTCCAAATATTTTGGACTGAAACAAAGTAGGGTTTTTGAAGACGCTGATGGCTTTTGACATGCAATGATAAAAAAAATTATTGAAACCTAGTACATAATTTATTATGTACTTGTGTAATTTTTTGTTGTTCAGTTTTTTGGAATGTTGGTATAGTTTTACCTGCCACTGCATACACAACTTCCTACAGTTTCCTCAACTCTGTACCTCAACTGTCGTTTTTGGTTAAGAAATTTAGCAATGTTAGCTTTATTGAACAATCAGGAGGAAGAATCTCTTTATTACATAAACGCAATATACTGTATAAGGGATCTAGCACTCCATTACTTTAACATAACACCCATGATGGTATTAGACAAGTTCACTTCAAGCTTCCAACGGACGTGAATCATAGGATTTGTGATTTTTGGTACAAAATGGGGTAAATTGGCTTGAAATTTCTGCAGTATTGCACGAACTACTAAGAAATAATAAAGATGCCAAAATCAGCTAGATATTCTGTTTTGATGCTGTTTTTCCTGCTAGATGCTAACACCAAATTTATAATTCTCAATCACCGAAAATAAATAAATCCCATTACATACTTCTCATAAGGATGCTGTGTCCAACAAGGTTAGAGCACGGCACCCCGAGGCTGCCTTACTTAAATGCTAACATAAGAATATTAGAGACTAAGGAAGAACATAAGAGAAAATTAGTATCTGTTCTGCTTAGAGTTACTGGGCCTCAATAATGTACAAAGAAAAAAATTTATTTCAAGCATGGAATATGCTAAGTTAGCCGAAAGAAATTTTTTGTCATTCTACAACACTATAAAGGAAATTTATATAAAGAAATTGATAGCATATCTATTAATTACTCAAGAAGTTGGTGTTATATAATAAACAATGCTAAATAATACATTATTCATCAAAAGCGCTTAAAATACTGGTCATATCGTAATATTCGAGAGTAGGGAATACATTTGGTAAAATTTGAGATAGGTCAGCAAAATTATGTTCGTAAAAGTGGAGAGTTATAAGTATTAGCTACAATATTTTTTATGTTTCCTTGTAGGCACTTATTAGAGTATTTTCATTTTACGTAATTTCAGTAATAGCTTTCATAGTCCACATGATGTTGGTCATATAGTTACGTCACTTTATGACTCGTAGCAGGTCAAGGTTTCATTTCAGCTGCGTAATAGTGCCAGAAGAAGAGATCTTTCAAGCATATGCCTATTGCACTTTGTTACATCTCCGGCGAGCAAAATGTCGGTCCATGGCATGAATCCACGATATATATAATAAAGAATGATGTGTATTTATCGGTTTATTTGTTCAACAGGCCATTTTCTGTCACGCTCTAAGCAAACGTAGGTATTGACTAAGCAAAAATTGTGCCAGGTTGCAGACGATGATAGAAGTATACGGTGACCTTATATATGAAAACACTTTTTGCGTTGCCAATTTTGAAATCAAAGTTTTGAAGACATGTGAAGCTTTCCTTAGCACTATCATGCATCGAGATTCTCCGTTCCTACCCACAGATAATTTCATTGTATCAATTACTCTTCCAAATATATTCCAATCGNGAAAACACTTTTTGCGTTGCCGATTTTGAAATCAAAGTTTTGAAGACATGTGAAGCTTTCCTTAGCACTATCATGCATCGAGATTCTCCGTTCCTACCCACAGATAATTTCATTGTATCAATTACTCTTCCAAATACATTCCAATCGTCGACGAAACCGCAAAAACAATTGATATCCTGGCGTATCCATGTACCAAACCGAAAGTAGCTATTATTTATTTTGAGTGTTTCTGCACTGCCTGCAAAAAATAATTATTTTTCTCCACGTCGGAAAAAGAGAGGAACAGTTTCGCTGCACACCAACTGTGAAGTCGCGAACGCTCATTGCTATGTTCTTAAAGTTGGGAATTGTATGAAGGAAAGTATGATCGATATAGAAGGGTCATCACATAGTCCTCACTGTCATTTTGGACAACACGGACACTCTAGTCCAGTCACAAACTTCGTAAAGCGCGGTCACGCTGTTTGCTAGCAACAACTAATGTACAGAATAGCTATAGTTTTCGTAAGAAAATCGGATTTCCTATGTTTAGTGTAGCACAAAGTCCTGACTTGATACTGAAAAATTAGTTTCATTTTGTATTCAACGTAGGTATCGAAATAACCCATTACAAGTTGAAAAAACTGACACTAATTGAAGCTTTTTGTAGACATTTTCGGTTGCAGGTATGCACGCTTTACAAAACTTGTAACTGAATTCCTGTTATCAAGTTATCACTATAATATTCCCCGACCATGTAACAAAACAAAGGGCGTGTTCTTCTAAGATCTTCTCCCCAAAGTTATATCATTCAGCAGAAACAAAACAGTGACTTCTTATTAGTCATAAAGTGGGATATACAATAGCGGCCATAATGGTTCGGACACCCAACAATATATCAAAAAACCATTAATATCTCCGAAAATTGGTAAAATACCTCTTTCCAATTTGGCACACATCAAGTAACATACCTCTCATACCTGCATTGTGTCAAAATGTCACTTGTAAAGGAGAAATTAAACCAAAAATACAAACGAACAAATATTTAGCTTGAAAAATTGGTGTGGACAAAATGGTTCTGACATCTCAATTATTCTCGATTTTCGACACGTACGAACGAAATTTCCAGAAAATACATTTCGTCCATTGCTCCTAATAGGCTCCAAGTATGTTTCTCTTCAACCTTTACCCTGACAACATGCCTAGATGAGTGCCTACACCTGCTCCTGTCCGGGAGTTAATTGTCAAGTTGCTCCATGATGACCACATGTCAATACGGGATATAGCCGAATACGTAAAGGGGCCTAAAAGTGTTGTTAGTGACATACTAGCTAAGTACAACAAATGTAATTCTACCGCTGCAGGAATTTCTTCAGGAAGACCTCGAATTACCTCGAATACCGATGACAATACTCTGGTCAGATTACCAAAGAAGGATCGTTTTCAAACCGCTGCATCAATTTCTCGAGAAGTTAGCCAATCTCACGGAATGCAAGTATCGAGGAAGACTGTTTCCCGTCGTCTAAAGGAAGCAGACTTGCACC
>LQNS02000137.1:23591868-23610510 GCA_001587735.2 Parhyale hawaiensis | reverse complement strand
AGCAATAAAATCTCTGCTCTGCTTCCCGTCGAAGTGAGCCGACAGAAGCTCCGCCCTTGCCAAGGGATCAGTAATAATGCCCCCACCATGACCCACAAGGGGCGGCAACGAAGGTTCAGAACTATTGTATGAATACCTTCCTACGGGGAGAAATAAATGTATTTTCTTTCATTCTTTCTAAGTTAATTATTGAAGTGAGCGATGTTGAAACAATAGGAATGTGTTAACCATGTACAATGAATCTCGGAAGGGCGTATAGGTTTGTATATTACCGTAGACAAATCACGATGTACTCAATTTAAATGCTGTCGGAGTAGATTACAAATTATTACTATGTATTCTTTTGGCTACAATGTCTTTGTCGGTAAAGATGTATGGAAAAATGTATTGATACTGAAGAATTAGTAACAAGCATCGAAACTCGCTACATGCTATTGAGCGGCGAGACTCGCTACACGTTACAAGGACCAAGAGTCGACCAGCGGGCAGAAAGACCGTTGGCAGTTGAGGAGGGTGAGGGAAAAGGAAACCAGCGGCGTCGGCGCTCTGGGTATAAATACAGCACCCTCGTAAGAGAACGGGGACAGTCGGTGAAGAGCAGTTCCAGTGACAAGAGAAGAAACGAAACTGCCTTGTTTTTCTTGCCGTGTTGCGGAAGAAATTCAACTGACTAAAATATTGACCATAGTGAGGCTCCGCCGTGTTGCGGGGACTTCCAAATCTGACGAAACTTTGAAACAGTGAGGCTCCGCCGTGTTGCGGGGAGTTTCACAACTGACGAAACTTTTGAGACAGTGAGGCTCCGCAATGTTGCGGGGAGTTTCACATCTGACGAAACTTTTGAAACAGTGAGGCTCCACCGTGTTGCGGGGAGTTTCACAACTGACGAAATTTTTGAAACAGTGAGGCTCCGCCGTGTTGCGGGGAGTTTCACAACTGACGAAATTTTTGAAACAGTGAAGCTCCGCCGTGTTGCGGGGAGTTTCACAGCTGACGAAACATTTGAAACCGCGATCCTTGCCGTGATGCGGAAGGGTACGCAGTTGACGAAACTTTTGAAAGAGCGATCCTTACCATGATGCGGGAGGAATCGCTACCAAGACGACAGTGATAATACAAGATTTCCACGAAGATCGCAGTTGCCGAAAAGACTTGGAAAATACAAACACATTTTTTGTGTATTATTGAGAGAAATGTAAGGTTAGATCGAGGAAGCGTAGATATTGGTATACCTGGGTATTAAGAGAGAGAATGGGATTCCGAGCTTCCGTAATAACGTCCGTGTGACAGCAGACTAGACTTCAGATTCAGGGAAGATATATAGAGGCTACACGAACTAATGGAATTGTTTCCCTGATTTAATAAAGGGAGATTTTAGATATAGTTAATAAATTAAATGTTACGACTATTGTGTTTTTCTTCCAATTTCCAAACTTTGGTCGCTGAGCAATCATGGTATTTATGGCCCTCGGCCAATAACGCTACCAGAAATATGATGGACACCGTCAAAAGGAGTTGAAACCGAGTTAAGGTTAAGTGTTGTCTGATAAAGAAGTATAAATTGAATATCACCTCAAACGTAAAATTATGCAATACTTGTTGGATTTTTTCGGGCACAAGTGCCTACAACCAACAAGTATTTATCAATATTCCTCTATTCCGAGGTAACAAATTACGTTAGCTTGAAATTATAAAGCAACAATAGATTTGGTGGAATTCTTAGGGCACAAGTGCCTAACACCTAAATGTATTGCTGTGCTAGATGGGATTGTTAGGGCAACAAGAAGCCAACCATTCAGACTTGAAGCTATAGGTGGCATAGTAAGGCCATAAGGACCACCACCGCAACAATAGTAAAAATCGTAAGGCAATATACTTCTAGGAATTGTTAGGGCCACTAGGGCCTACCACGAAGTATTTAAGCAAACAATATACTTGTTGCATTTTTTGGGGCACAATTACCTACAACCAACAAGCATCTACCAATATTCCTCTATTCCGAGGTAACAAATTACGTTAGCTTTAATTTATAAAGCAACAATAGATTTGGTGAAATTCTTAGGGCACAATTGCCTACCACCTATATGTATTGCTGTGCTAGATGGGATTGTTAGGGCAACAAGAAGCCAACCATCCAGACTTGAAGCTATAGGTAGCATAGTAAGGCCGTAAGGACCAACACCGCAACGATAGCAAAAATCAGAAGGCAATATACATCTAGGAATTGTTAGGGCCACTAGGGCCTACCACGAAGTATTTAAGCAAACAATATAGCTACTTGTTGGATTTTTTGGGGGCACAAGTGCTTACACCCACCAAGTATTTATTCCTCTATTCCGAGGAAAAAACAACTTACGTTAATTTAATTCAAAACATAAATTCACAAAACACCATCACTGTCACTGGTCTTCACGAAGAAAATACTGCTGCAGCTCTGTGAACATAAGGAGACATAAGTAAGGATCCAAGATGGCGGCCTCCTAGGCCAATCACATAACATAGTCTCCAAAACGTATCACTAAAAACGGTAAAAACACATCTCCAAACACAAAAACTGTATTAGAGCACTAATAATCAGTAAGGGAAGTATTTCCCAAACTCTAAGATCGATAGGTAAGCACAGAGCAGCAGCTAAGACCAGAGCACAGTAGTGCTCTGTTGCCAGTAGCGCGAGTCGTAAAGGAATGAGGAGTGCTGCTGCTGGGACCCTGAGGTACCAGGTGGGCGGGGCTTGGAAAAAAAAGATAGAACACCAAAAGCTGTCTATAATGAGAGTTACGCCTCGAAACAGTCAAGAGTACCATTTAGACGCCCCCAGAGTTGGGCGCTGACGCGGGTCTAGTGCTACCGACAGGTGTTCTGTCGGAGCGAGCCACTGAGAAATGTCTGTTTATCCAGCCTAATTAAGTCGTATGGTAAAAGCTAACGTGACCGGTGGGAATTCACCGATTAATTAATGCTCCCACTTTATAAGCTGTAGCGATCTTAACAATACACTACTATAACGCACCTTACCTAACACAGCTCCTCTAATATAACCTACCTCATAAATAACGCCAGTCACTTAATCCTGACGAATTCAGTCTAACGAAAAATGGGAACGTTACTTCCTTCCCTTCTGCTTACGCTGCTGGGGTGCAGCTGGAGCCCCTCAGAAATTCCACAGAACAGAAGCAATATTCTTCAGTGATATCTCAGTCCCATATCATGCGAATTTTCCCCGATCTAATACTGAATGAACCAGTGGAAATTCTACAAACAAAAGAATTGTTCTTTAATTATGATATATTCGGACCAGTATCACGCATACCAAGGTTGAAAATGTTCAGAGTCTGGTCGTGAAGCGTCTACACTAGACCGCATAGAAGCTGAAATATGAACTTGACTATTTCTTCCTTTGATCCCTTCCCGTGTCGTATCCAAAAGTACCTCGGGACACTCTAATTTCCTTCTATCTGTTAGAGAAGAGCGTGACACACACGGTTGGGGAATGTTTTCACTCACCTCATTTAATTTGGGGTAGCGCTTCTAACTTTATCCACATTGTCCGAACTAACATCCGCCGGTTAACCCCGTCTATTGTTACGCATTCCGTCTCTAACGTGAAGCGTGGGTGACCCGTGAGAATTCGACAATTTGTTAATGCTCTCATGTTATAAAATGTATCACTCATTTGTTCTCTCAGCAGAGGATTCGCACTTGTGTCTTGATAAAAACATAGAAACACGACGGTACTTTTTGCAATGTTCTTTTATTTGCTCACTTTTTTTAAAGCCCCGTTTCCCACAGTTTACAGATAATTTAGCCCGCCGTAAGGTTACACATTCTAATTTTTGTCGGCGTATCCGATTTTTTCTCACTATTTCGGAACCCGTGAATGCTGCTGATCAACTACCCATCATTTTCCTGCTCTGTTTAATGCAATACAAAGCAGTATACAATAAACGAAAATAGATTGAGTCAATTGTTTCATTCGCTGGAGTGTATTCTTTTGTTCTGTAGATGTCATTGCATTTCCTCAGACATCGCACTCTACTGGCTGATGCTTTCCCAGTAGCATATTCTCCTCGAAAAATTAATTTAGAGCAGAGATGCCAATACTACCCGTTTCCTTTACCCAGAGCGTATCTTGGCTACGCCTCAGACCCTATGAGGAATGTCATCCGCTACCAGCAAAGCAAGTAAAATTTTTGTAAAGAAAACGAAAGCGTAGATATGATACGAGTGAAATGAAGTCAAGTCTTTCATTTAAGCCTATCTATTTGTGAGAGCGTGACACACACACACACACGTAGATACAAGCGTATTAATATATAGATACCTTCCATAATTTTTTAAACACATATTGCAATGCATTCTAATCTTCATTGTATTAAATACAACTGGAGACAGCCAAGTCGTTTTTACTTGCCGTACACTTATATGCCTCAAATTTTGGCAGGGAACGATCATTGAATAACTTCAAGCTGTTCTAGCTTCTTTTTTGTACTCAGCATCCCATAGTCGATCCTCGGCAACATCAACTGCTTCACCAGAGTGAGCATCACCTCTACTTCGCACGACGATCGCTCCGGCGGCGGGCCCATGGGAGGCCTGGCACTGCTGGTCCTTAGTTCCTCTGAGGGGGTCGACACCACTCGTTTGTTCCCCGGTGATATCACCGCGGAACATCAAGTCATTAAGACTCCTCCTGGACAAACTCCTCACGGTTTAGACTACTAACATCTACATCTCCCCACTACATCATCCCCCCAAAGTAAAGGACTGAGTTTTCCTCTATTTATGCTGCTGAGGATGATATCGTCAGGGGCGAGATGAACCCCATCATTAAGACTGGTATAGTGCTTCGGAGTGTGGTGGAACGGCGGCAAGGGGGGAGGACCTCTTTAAGGCACTCTCCTTCTTTTCCTTTTATGTCTTCTAAATGAAGACACCCCTACGCGGCTGCCTACAATAGGACGTCCGTCCTCTTCCGACTTATCAATTATTTCGGCTCACCTGGCTCCCTCGGCAACTTGGTCAACTCGCATCATGCTAAACTCAGACCACTTTTCAATTACAATCTCTCTCGACAACCTTTCACCCCCTCCTCCTATACCCTGGAAAATGTTCAGCAGATATAGCAAACCCAACTGGGAGAGGTTCGTTGAGCTCACCAAACAAACCTTCCGGGAGCTGCCTCTCCCCACCTCCTGCGCTAAGGGTGAGAAATCCTTCAGGAATACTCTACTCTTGGCATCGAAGCGCAGTATCCCAGTGGGATGCCTTCGATCCTTTATCCCCGCTCTCTCGGACGAGGCCAAGGTATTAGGTATTATAAGAAGATTTAAGCCTCCCTAAATAAGTACTAAGCTCTTCTAAGAGAGGAAACGGAAGGGACATTTAGTATGTCGATAGGAAAATGGAGAACCCATGCACGAAGGTGTTCCAACACAGGATCAACGCGCATGGGAACAGCAAGTCGGGAAAGAAGAAGAACAGACAACAGTAAGATCAGTAGGAGTATTAAAGTGGAAGGAAGCAAAGTGGGCACGAAAGACAGACGTCCCGAAGGCCTATCTAATGGCTGAGGTAACCTACACAAACCCGCGAGGCCAAGGTGCTGATCCATAGCCGGATGAGCTTCGGACCCCGAGGCCCCAACCTTCCTGATCTCGAAACCCGCACCATGAATGTCCTGACGGCCTGTGCCAGGAAGGCATTGAGCAACACAGTCGAACGGATTGACCACAGATCCCACCCCTACCGACCAGGGTAACATGTCTAGTACCCATCCACCATGCTAGTAGCCGTCCACTTGACATTAAAACTTCCTGTGTGAAAACTAGCAGTTCTAGAAAGCCGTACAAAGGCTTAAACTGTAGGCTAAGTAGTACTCTACAGTTTAAGCCTATGTACGGCTCTCTCGTGCTCCTAGTTTTCACACAGGAAGTTTTTAAAACCAAGTGGACGGCTACTAGCAAGGTGGACGGGTACTAGACATGTTACCCTATGGAGTCTTCTTTGTAGCTTGTCGGGTTAACATAAATCCGCCAAACCTTACCAGTCCATCACTTTCAAATTTCGATAGCACTCAGGTACCACCTGCCTGTGAAGCAGCCATCGGCTACTGTAAACAATCATGGGCTTGAGCCCAGAAACATGTCCGCTTCTGGACCAGGCTCTTAAAAGAAGAATTCGGGCTCTTAAAGAAGAAGTTGTAAGCTGCCTCTGAACCATGACCACGAGTTCTTTACTCCTCAGCAAGTAGGAGCCTCCACCCGAGCCTCAAGTAGCTCCTTGGCTGTGGGCCCGACGGACTGACACAACTACATATCAAGCATCTAGGCCCCCACGGTATCCTGTTCCTGACCACTCTCTTCAATATATCCCTGGTGCATGCTAACCTGCCGAGCGTCTGGACTCTGGAAGGCAGCCAACATTATCTCCATCCCTAAACCTGCGAACCACTCTCCAACAGCAAATCCTACCATCCAATATCCCTGCTATTTATGGGGGTGAAGATCCTGGGGCGCCCGCTCCTTCCGCTTCTTGCTGAGTTCCGGAGGAGTCAGACTCCCAACATGGGTTGGGAGTCTGACCTCAGCCCTTCTTCCCTTAGTCCAACACATTGTGCAAGGGTTTAACCAATATAAGCCCCATACTCAGTCAATAGCCTTAACAGTGGATTTCTCCAAAGCCTTTGATACAGTCTCCCAGCACCACTTGCTATCCAGGATCATGCGCTCGAGCTTACCTAATAACCTCATTAGGTGGATCTCTGCCTACCTACGGAGGCACCGCGCCTCCTGCCTATGGGTGGGCAAAAAGTCTCCTTTTCTGCTCCATGCCCGCGGGGGCTCCCCAGGGCTCAGTGATCTCGCCGCTCCTTCTTAATTACTACGTTAGCGACTTTCCCCAGGTTAGCGACGTCACCTCTTTGTATGTGACGACATTACCTTCCCATCCTCTCTCCCTCACATTCCATAGGAATCAGTAAGATCATGCTTCGACAATAGAGGCCTGGGCCAGGGAGATAGCCTTGACCGTCTCCCACTTCAAGACCAATTCCACACTGTTTACCTGAGACTATCATCAATCTAAGACGGATCCAGCAATCAAGATTGGTGCGTCAGACCTCACCCTAGAGCGCAACCCAAAAATCTTGGGTGTGGTATTTGACCCACACCTTACTTTTNTTGACCGTCTCCCACTCCAAGACCAATTCCACACTGTTTACCTGAGACTATCATCAATCTAAGACGGATCCAGCAATCAAGATTGGTGCGTCAGACCTCACCCTAGAGCGCAACCCAAAAATCTTGGGTGTGGTGTTTGACCCACACCTTTTACAGCTCATGCGAGTAACGTTCGCAAGAAATGCTGCTCCCGCCTGTGGATTCTCGCCGCGCTGGCCAGCGCAAGGTGGGGCAACAGAAAGAGAGCTTATTACTGACCTATCGGTCCATCATTCAAAGCGTCATGCATTGTGCTGCCCGGTTTGGTTTATCAATGTCTCAAAAACCGCCGTGAGTAAGCTGCAGGCGGTACAGAATGCAGCCCTGCGATAGTTACTGAATCCTACCGCACGGCTTCGGCGCATCACCCCCATCAGGAGACCTCATCCTACAAGTTGACAAATTGGCAAAAGTCTGGGGTTGCTGTCAAAACAATAGCTTCTCAGCATATCACGGGCACATCATCCTGCGCACGATACTATCACGACCCCCTACAGCCCTCGCCATATTTGACACACTCTTCAATCAAAGTTAGAAGCAGACATTGCTCCCTTTCTTAGAGACGGGATTCTCCCTGCCGAGTAATACCGCACTGCCCTGAACTCATTACACACATCTGCTGTTGTAACTGCAGCAGCTGCATATCCCCTCAGAATGGTTGTGGACGACCAATGCCATTTTCTCTGTGCAGTGGAGTTTTTACTCCCCAGATCTTTCCACTTCCCCCTCCCAGCTACACTCTGACCACTGGTCAGTCTTAGTGGATTGTAAGTTCCAAGTTCCCTCCTGTCAACTCTGCGGACTGGGCGAACAGTCTTCGTCACCTTTTCTGGTGTTCTAGTCACCCCACTGATTTTCGGTAAGCACTCTCAAACTGGACCCACTTGGGGCTGCGAGTTTCCTCCCTTCTCTTCCTCTCTTCGACTTTCTGCTCCCTCTGGAGCCTCCATCCCAAGCTAGCAGTGGTGGACCTTAACGATGGCAACAAGCAACAACAAATCGATTAACTTGTAAAGCACATCCACTCCAGATCCAAAACTCTAGGTTCATGCTCTCAAAAGTTCACCTTATTTTGCAGGTAAAAAGGAACTTACTGCAGTGACAGGAAAAGTATCGAAAGTTGAAAGGAAACTTTTACAGGGTAATAAAAGTTGGTAATCTCTGTAGTATATCACTGAGCCTACACTGAAACTTGTCTAGCATAAACACAGAAAGGAATACATTTTGTTTATTGGGATATTTTTCTTTGTTTTGTTAACAAGATGTATTCATTTCAGTGAATATGCTAATCGAGTCTGAGTGTGGGCCTAGTGATATACTACAGAGATACTGACCTTTATTACACTGTAGAAGTTTCCATCAAACTTTTGAAACTTTACCTGTCACTGCAGTAGGTTCCTTTTTACAACCTGTTTTTGTTCGAAGTCACCCCAGGCGTCCAATTCACCCCGTTTTATGGTACTCTGTAGTTGACAATTACAATAAGTTAATCATCGATCTATTTTCGTCTATTTCACCATATTTTTGTCTTCGCGTAAGAGTAATACGGAGCTATGTGAAGAAGCACTTACTGTTTTATCTTCTGGATGGCTTGTCTTCGATTTTCCCGATTTTCGTCATGTGATTGTGCTAGTTTGCATTTGATTTCTACCAGCTTTTGTTGACAATTCGTTGCTGCAATATATGAGATGACTGATATTTGACCAAATCTTGCTCGTTTCTTCAACAAACCACTGCAAAATTTATGGTGGCGATTTGAAAAACATTTCTTCTTAGTTGGCGGAAACTTCTGCTATACTAACTTCTCAAATAAAACTTCTTTTGAAGATTTCTGTCATTTCACTTTGAGTCGTATAGAAATGTGCCCTAGTTCACAGACTGCAGTCCATTGTTATTACTATTACTATTATAGTAAAGGTAAAGTCAATTTAGACCACACTCTCACCTGGGAAACCCACATGCACTGGTTTGTGCTGTGGTATAGGCCCCTTGGCCCCAGATGAGTAAGTGTAGTTGCAGTCGACTCGGGTCACCAAGAACTATGGCGCCAATTTGACAGAAGGAACAAATGACCCAAGGCCCTCCACCCCCCTCATCTCTGAGGAAGGCAGTTCTGCCACGGCGCCGTGCATGCACACACAACTGCCGAGTCAGCACACCAAGATCAGCAAAGAGCTCGCTGCCTGGCTATGATCCAACGTGCGAGCAATACAAGGTGTTACAGCTTAGAACGGAAGCATGCTGCTACCGTGGCAGCATGCTGGGTTAGACATTTAACATTTGTAGACTGCAGTTCAGCAAATATTCCTAGTTTACCTATTTATTATACACAATTAAATTGCAGACTATTTACGTTATTCCGTCCATATTGTGTGGAAGCTGCAAGGAATAGCTAGCTGCTAATGAAACAACCAAGGAAAACAGCAAGGACAGTCAATGGGTGGGACATCTCACCTGACTCACGGCCAGCACATGACCAACATAGATGGGAGGGTCTTGAGTGGTATGCTTCGGGAACCGGACAATTGGTGACAGAACTTTGCCATCTGACAGCCGAGCGAAGTAGTGGTTATTGTACAACATTGAAAACACCACCTGAAACATAAATTAATATGGAGAGAACAAACTTTAAACATATAAAATGAAATATTAGCCTTCAAGAGTATGTCAAGTAGAACATATCCAAATGATGAGTAAAACTCAAAAAATAAGATCAACTACAGAGTAGACTTCAAATACATAATACATATTATGAAACACAAAGGATCTCTAGCTCAGGACGAGACTCAACTTCAACAGATTTCTAAACACAAATGCAAATAACAAAACAAGTATCCACATCTCATAGATTTTGGACGATACAGCAACAGGGCTACATTCGACAAAAGTCAATGTCCTATTGCATGTTACATGTCAGCACTAGTGTAACTAATGGTACCGATACTTATGTTTTCAAACATAACTGATTCCAATAGGTACTGTAGCTCTAAAAGAGACTTGACACTTCTCATAAGGAACAGCTATGGGTGCATTCTACATTAAATTATCTCATTACAAAGACCCAATAATAGTGCCCACATTATGAAGTACCGTTCTTTAAAGAATTATTTCAATCACTGTATGTACTCACTTATAGCTAGGTAGTGTATTCCGGGGCGGAAATGGCGAAAAATCTTGAATTCGTCCTAATTTAAATACTTACAATACAATTTGGCCGAAACGTCACATGAATACATCCCTAACATACACCTAACTGCCCTATAAAAATAAACATTATACCTTGTATAGTTTAGTACTCATATGCAAAAAACAAAGATTTTGGATCCCCGCGAATCGGGGTGTAAATGGCGAACAGAACGGGCGGAAATGGCGAACCACCAAAAAGCAGGAAGTAAGGCATGGACAAAGCTGAGCTATATACCATAGGGAAGCCTATAATGTAGTCTAATAACCAACTAAGTTTCAAAATTGTAGCATGTTTCGAAGTATTTTAAATAATATTTGATCACGACCCTATGAAACAAAACACCCTATGAAAATTCATTTTCCTTAAAACCTGCTTACAATTTGTGATTTCTCAAATTTTGATGATGCTAGAATAGCGAAAGTTGGAGTGTTGGTAGCTGGTAAATGCATGTTTATTTCCTGTGTATCTTGACCCTTTAACCCAATTCATGTACAAACGGTAGCACAAACATCATTTGCTATTTCACCCCTGTCTGTGATCGTAACGCAGGGTCGAAATGATGAACGTAAAGGCTCTGTATTTACGCTTATTTCATAGGCAGAACACCATATTTTACAATCATAACATTGTTTGTTACACATAACCCTGTAAAGATGCAGGTTATTAATGTTTCATAGCTATTTCAGAGAGACTTTTGAATGAGAGTCTTAGCTAACTAGCCATAATGGTGTGCTCTTATAAGGGAAAAGTAGATCATCTTTCAGATGATAAGAAATAGACGTAATATTAATAACATGCATCTATAAAGGGTTATCTGTCCTTAACAATGTTACGTGCATAAAAATATTAGGTTCTGCCAACACAATAACCATAAATACAGAGCCTCTACGTTCGCCATTTCCACCCCGTGATACGATCACATCCCGGGGTGGAGATGGCGAATGATGTTTGTACTCCCGTACATACATGAAGTGGGTAAAGAGTCTATATACACATGAAATAAACACACGTATACCAGCTACCAATAGCCCAAGTTTTGCTATTCTAGCATCATTAGAATTCGAGCAATCACAAATTGAAAAACAAAAAATTTGGTGTCAGGAAAATGAATTTTCGTAGGGTGTTTTTTCACAGTGTCTCAATCATAAATTTTTTTAAAATACTTAGAAACGTGCTAGAGTTTTAATACTTAGCTGGTTATTAGACAACATTATAGGCTTCCATATGGTATATAGCTCAGCTCTGTCCATGCCTTTCCCCCTGTTTTTTTGCAGTTCGCCATCTCTGCCCAGGCATTTCGCAAACCATCTCCACCCCGGAATACACTACTGAAGTAATTTCAATGATTCAATCTATCAAACAACTGAAATGTTTACGAAGAATTCATGTTATATCAATTCAATACAAACTACAAGTTCTAAGAGAGGTAAGGAAAAGAGGGGAAAAGAGGTAGGCACAGTATGCCCTGACAAACATGGAACCCATTCATGAAGATGTTCCCACACAGTTGAAAAAATAAAAGGTAATGTCAACGTTGACTGTACCCTCTGCTGGGAATCACACACACACAGTGGTTTGTGCTGCAGATATCTATAGACTAGGCCAACTGGCCTCAGAGGAGTAAGTAGAGCCGCAGTCGACCATGGGTCGCTCAGAACTACCTATGGCGCCAAAACGGAAGGCTCAACGACCCGAGCCCTCTACTCTCCCATTCCTGGTCAGGCAGGTGCCCCAACACAGCTCAGCATACCAAACAATTGCCGACTCAGCACGCTGAAAGCCACAAAGATCACTCAAAAGGCTTGTCACTTCTAGCACATAGGCTAAGTCAAGCACGCATGGCATGCTGCTGTTGTGGGCATTGCAAGTCGGAAAAGAAGAGGAAGAACAGAACATCATCAAGAGAAAGAAACTGGAAGAATTCAAAGCGAGCATGAAGGAATGATGTCTGGAAGACCTGGTAACCCCTAAGGTCCCCTGAAGGGCACTGACTCCATAATATGGGATGAGCGAAGCTATCTAATAGAACTCTCTGACCTATTGAGTATTGACCCATCCTATGAAATCTGAAGGTAGAAGAAAATAATTTGAAATGTGAGGTACATAGGTTCTTTTGATGTAATATTTGCATCATTTTTGAGTGTGACAGTTTGATCTTTGTAATGCAAGTTTTGCAAGAAACTGCAGACATCTTTGATTCTTGTGCATCAAATCTGATCATTGTATGATTAATACACTACATCAATGGAGTTTAATCATTAAAATCAATCAGTGGCATAGAAATTATTTTCAATATTTACAGCATTTGGGAGCAATAGCAACCCCTACTTCCATGCCTACTTGACCAAAGTTAACAATCATATAATAAGCTGACTAATTTAAATAGCCTATGGCTCACAATGAATTTCAATTTATAACATAGCCACTGAGTAGGAATGTTTCAATTACAACTTTGGCAGCAGTGGCAGGCAAAGTAGCTCTGCTCCCAAAACACAGCACTTCTGATGTCCCCTCCAGCTCAGGACCAGTCGGAGTCATTACTCGTGTGAGGCAGGTAAGGTACCCTTGTGTTTTTTTTTTTTTTTCATTCTTATTTGAGGGAAAGGGTAGCTATAATATATATACTAGTATAGTAGCCTCATAATCTCACTCCAAACGACGTGCGCCTCTTAAGACTTAGATACCATTAAATTTGGGATTAGGGAAGGATATAAATCCTCCAGAGGTAGCTAATATGCTTTCCACTCACCAGTGCAGAAGTTGTCATAGGCCTATGTCGACAGCACTGACTTACAAACAGCAGAGCAGCGATGGCTTTTATGGTTTGCCACCCCCTGAGCTGAAGGGTGCACAATTAAATCCATATCCCAGCAATACTTGAAAATAATGAAGAACAGGAGTACTGTACTGTTGTTAACTACTGATCAAACTAGGTCAGAGTGTCTGCCAAGCTTAGGAACGTTTAGTGGGGATTCCTTCCCAGCAAGCATGTCGGGATCACGTCGTTAAACCAATACCAACCATGCTGGGTAACCCCATCAAACACTGTTAAAAAGTTTCTCCTACTGTCTTTTCTCGTACAAGGAACTAACCCAGGCATATGAGGCAGCCTCCCGCTAGTTAAGAAAATAGTCACGAAAACAAAAGGGAAGAGGAAGTTTCCATAGTCGCTATGGCGAAACGCAACCCAATAGCATTCTATAAATGTGTGAATGAGAGACAACTAAAAAAAAGAAACCATAGGTCCGCTCAAACGACCTGACGGCTAAATCACCAAAAGCCTAAGAGACAAAGCCACAATCCTGAAAGACTATTTCACCTCTGTATTTACTGTTGAAAATGTTACGAATGTATTCAACCAGCACTGATGCAAGTTGCTCCAATTATCACCATGGTTTTCACGGAGATCGAGATTTTCAAGAACTCACCCACCTAACTGTGTACAAATCTTACTCCCCGTGCACTACGGAAAATGACCTAAATGATCGCTTGCAAAAAAACAGTCATTGTGAAGCCACTGCTTGAAATATTTAATTGATCTCTAAGCACGGGAGAAGTTCCACACAATTGGAAACTAGCTAACGTAATAGCAATACATAAGACGGGGGAAAATAAAAGTCTCAGAAACTATCAACAAATCAGTCTTACTTCGGTCGTCAGCAAAATCATTGAACGCCTCCTGAAAAAGCGCATCACTGATCACCTGAGGATGCATCAGCTCATATCTGACACTCAACATGGCTTCCAAAATGGAAGAAGCTGCTCAACAAACCTACTGGACTTTTTCTCAAATTACAGATATTAAAGATGAAGAAAAGGCTGTAGAACTTGTGTATCTAGACTTCCAAAAGGCTTCTGGTAAAGTCCCCCCCATCACCGGCTAATGAAAAAATTGTAAGCCCATGGCCTCCAGGGTGACTATTTACAATGGATCAAGGCATGACTTATGGGTCAGCAACAACGAGTGAAGCTTGAAGGAGAGTCGAGCGACTGGACACAGGTATCATCAGGGGTGCCACAAGGTAGTGTGCTCGGCCCACTTCTGTTCTCAATTTACATCAATGATCTTCATCATAACATCTGTAGTAAAATCAGAAAATTTGCAGATGATACTAAACTAAGTCATTCTGCCACTAAAAGAGCCGAGCTCCAACAAGACCTTGACGACCTCATGGAATGGTTGCAATGTGGCAGATGAACTTTAATGTTGACAAATGCTCAGTAATGCACATAAGGCTGGTGAACTCATCCACCCCATTGGAAATGAATGGGACGGAAAGACGGAAGTGGCTGGTGTCACCCAACAATGTGACTTGGGAATCCCTTTTACAAACTACAACGCAGTCAGCAAGTTGACTAGAGGGCTGGGATTCATCACCAGAAACTTCAAATACAAGTCCAAGGACATCATTGTTGCCTTGTACAAGCCATTAGTGAGGGCACACTTAGAATTTGCTGTTCAATTCTGGTCGCCACATCTCTGTAAAGATATCGATATCATGGAAAGAGTCCAACGCATAGCAACGAAATTGATACATCAGCCGAGAAACAAGCCGTATGAACGTCGCCAAAAAGAACTGGGTCTGATCTCTCTTGAGTAAAGACTCAGGGGGCAACTAATAGAAACATTCAAGTGCTTGAATGGCTTTAACGACGTACCTACAAGGGGACTCTTTGAAAATGACCTAAATGATCGCTTGCAAATAAACAGTTAAAATGTTCCAATGAACAGTTTGCAGTGGTGAGCAGTAGCTAGAGTACCTCTGTCGTTTGCACCACAACTCACATGCCTTGGGCATTCTCCAGTCAGGATGATCATTCCGAGTAGATCAGACTCATATTAATGACAGGATTAGGTACTCAGATTTTTTTTTTACTTAGCCGAAATTGTGAAGCCTCACTCTTGTATAGGTATAAGAGTGAACTTCTAGGTAGTTCTCCCAATCTTTGGATTTTTTTCTGGATTTTTGCTGCAGCTGCACCAGCAGAGCTCCTATGCAGTCTATATAGGTAGGCACCTCACTCTCCAGACCTCACTTATCAAACGAGCGATTCAAGAGTCAGGAAAACGAACGAATTTTGGGATTAATTTAGACTCCAGAGGTACTCTGGCTACCGCTCACGGCTGCAAAAGTGTTCATTGGAACATTCTAACTATTTGCAGTGGCTCACTAACGCCAGAGCCCCTCTGTCGTTTGCATGACTTACCCACAGCTTCAACAGTGGAGGGGTTTTCCAGCTCCTATACTGGAGGTTGGTGCTATTGAGTATTCTTTCTTATCATTTTTCTCATTAAGGGATTTCTGTAAGGTTCGTAAATGAATTTCCATATGGCTCGCTCTTGTGCTCGTCTCTTGTGTTATTTTTACCTTGACGTTTAGTATTTCGTTAGCTCCCCCAACTTGGAGTTATGGGAGATCAATAGGGATCCAACGGGATTTTTTGTGTCCTCTCGTATTTGGAATTTCGGCTATGTCTCATTCTTCATTCATAGATTGTTTGGATTCGGAACCAATGTAAACAGTAAATACTGCATCATCTTTTCTCGGATGTCCCTTTCCTCCGGGGGTAGCCTGATTCGTATTGAGCATTCTCGTCTCTGATCACCACTACTCACCTTACAATTATATTAATTTGTCTATAGATATACACTGTGAGCCCGATTTCTGTTTGAGGTCACTAATATAAGCCGTTCTCTTTTTCTGGAGTGTCTGTGCAGAAGTTTAGACGGCTTTCCCCTAGCTTTAATACCAGGTCCCACGCTGTATATGTCTCAACTTTGAATGCGGGAGGTGAACCTGTATTTGTTTTTTTTTTTTTTCTCGGTCAAATTCCGTGAGGTATTGCTCTCGTCTAAGGGCAAATTCTTCTGTATTTCTTGTCCTGTATTCTGGTTGTCCTAGTGCATTATAGTAAACTTAAAATGATTGCACTGGTTGTCCTAGTGCATTATAGTAAACTTAAAATGATTTATGCTAACCTGCTGCTTGAGCTCGTTAGTCTAGGAACTTATGCCACGAAAACTTGATAATTGTAATCTTCCTTGTACAGCAACTAGAGTTAAATTGGCTGATTTTTTTCCTCCAAAACCTGAGGTCCTTTTCTTGTACTATTGTATAAATATTGGCTTAAGACTCAATTTTTTCAATTCTTGTGTCTGAATAACTGGACCTCGTCATAATTTCCAAGTCTAGTTTAGTATGCAGCAGGACTCATTCCAGGGAGGGAGATTTGGATGAGCATAATCAATCAGATTTATACTCATACTGTACTCCATTTTGACTTGGTGAAATCCATGGGGTCCTGCTCCTGAATTCTTGTATATGCATTGGTATAAGACTTGGTTCTTCCACGCCTTGTACCTCTGAGCGTATAAGTAACTGAACCTAGTAACAATTTCTAAGTCCTGCCTTGTCTGTGGCAAGACTCAGCCCTCCACAGAATTAGATCAGCACAAGGTAAATTGCGTTGATTTATAGTTTTTTTTTTTTTACTTAAGCAAACTTGTCAGGTACTGACTGCTCTTATGCTAGTCTAAGAGCAGTTTTTATAGTTCTTTATAAACTGTCTTAATGTATACATGTAATTCATATTTTTTTACTTAGTCAATATTGTCAGGTACTGCTCTTACGAGGGGAATTCAAAAAGTTCACGAAATTGCTGATAATATTCCAACATAAATTGGAGCTTTCTTGCGTATGTGCAAATGTATTGCTTTGCCAAATGTGGTCCTCTTCTGCGCCGATCCATTCTACCAACTTCGACGTAAGTTGCTGCACTTGAATAGGCAAATGAGCAATTACTCATTTGAGCATCACCATTAAGCGTTTGCTATCGAAGTCGCTGGAAGTTTATTACTATCAAATTTTTCTGGGCCTTGATGTCTGTGGGGTGAGTGGTAATTGCGTTGCGTTCAAACGAATAAGAAATAAATCTTAGGCCTTTGCTTTGACAGCGGATTTGAGACTAATATTTCTTAGTACTTTGATATTAACAAAAACGAGGACCGTCTTATCGTTGAAACCATTTGTTATGACCTGACTTGTGCCATGTATAGCGGTCGGATGCCAGCTACTTGACGTTCTTTGATACGTAAGGACGCTGCAGGAGAAATTTTTTGCAAACTTTTTGAATTCCCTCGTATGTAAGTTTAAGAGCAGTATTTACAGTTCTTTATAAATTTTCAATGTATTTGGGTTGGACGTCTTACACGTTCAGGACAATTTACCTGATACTTGTGTAGCTCATTATGGGAATTTATGCAAAATTTTTATAACTTATCTTGTTCCTTATAAGGAACTAGAGTCGTTTTGTCCTGCATTGCGTCCGGGGAATGATCTCTGTAACTGCAGCCTTGTCGAGATACAAATGGTGTGTTGATCGCGACTTGAGAAATTTTAAAGCTTTTCTGCCAATGTCCGTTCCACGTCTCAGTTTTAGTGGATCATTTATCCGTTTAAGGGGGCCTTTTCAAAATTTTCCTATTTTTTTATTTTTGAACCAATTTTTCTGAAATTTGCATATGAGATGTAGAATTGAAAAATAAGAACATTGTGATCGTGTAACTTTTTCAGTTTGGGTCTTAGTTTTTTCAGAAAATGAGATTTTCATTTTTTTCTTCTTTTTTTTATAAATTTTAAAAACAACGTACAGTGGTACCTCGGTACTTGACCACAATCCGTTCTGAGGTGGTGGTTGAGCACCGATTTGTTCGAAAACCGAAACCAATTTTCCCATAAGAAATAATGGCAAGTCTTTTAATTCGTTCTTACCATTAAGAAAAATACCAAAAATATTATAAGAACGTGTATCTAAACAATGAAGACGTAAATGTGCACAAGTGTGAAGAAATGTTCGAACAAAGGGTTAGAGCAACACGAAAAAGTTCAAATCTGTGAAGAAATGTTTGAACAAAGGGTTAGAGCTCTCATTTAATAGTGTGGCACTTCTTGCCAAGATCTTGGCGACAAGTTTGCCGACCTCGGAAATGCGACAAGGTGCCTATGAGCGTCGCGACCTGTGGATTCTTAGAGCAACACGAAAAAGTTTAAATCTGTGAAGAAATGCTCGAACAAAGGGCTAGAGCAATACAAAAAAGTTTAAATCTGTGAAGAAATGCTCGAACAAAGGGCTAGAGCAACACGAAAAAGTTTAAATCTGTGAAGAAATGCTCAAACAAACTGCATACATCTTACTCCGCTGGCGGTCTGTGTCACATTGACGCTTACGCGCTGGCCG
>LQNS02000137.1:23561615-23571922 GCA_001587735.2 Parhyale hawaiensis | reverse complement strand
TCTATAAATAGTGTGACGACTCAACACGTCCTCCTGATCTGGAGTCCCCTCGAGTGCTACCTCGAATCGCGGGTCAAGGTGCTACCGACAGAGGTACTCTGCCGGGAGCGCACCACTGCAAATTCAAGTCCCGACCTGCGAACCCTGGAGTCCCTGTTTATTAGCAAACTGAAACCGAACCTTAACGACATGCAGTCGTCCTACCCATTGAAGATCGCCCCTCAATAGATTAACTGTTGTATTTTTTTTAGGTAATTAGAACTAGTTTGTACAAGCAGTGTATCATCTGTTTTATTTGTTGTTTCAGAATGCTGATGATGACCTATAGGGTCGAAACGTTCAAATTTAGATTCAAATTTTAATAATGTCTTTTAGATCAATTGTCTTTGCCCTCACCTTGATTTTAAAGTGGTGCCGTGTTTTACAACCGAACTTGATTATAGTATACTTTATATACGTTTTATGGATCGACCTTTCGTCATTGTAGGATTATAGTCTCACCTTAAGTCGATTCCATATAGCAGATGAGGCAATTTTGTGACTCTAGCTGTTTAATTGGACGAATGTAGGAAGCATTCTGGCGACCCTGATTATCGTATGTACATATCTATTTATAGTATACTTTATATAAGCTTATGGATCGACGATTCTATAGTTTTATGGATCGACTTTATTTAAAATTCTGACTGTCCCCATCTCTCGTGGATTAAGTACCGGTTTATCTGGTAACCAATAATTCTTACTCCATGTTGTACTCTGAGTATTACGTCAGTAATTTTGAACATCCTTTTTATTTAGTAGAGCAGCCGGAAGTAAAGGAATATATGCAGTAGTCCAAGGATTCTCCCTGTGGGTTGTAATATAATCAGCTGTTTTGGTTTATGAATAGCTCAGACGTTTATATGTTAGATCCCCATTGGGTTTGCAACCCATAACAATTTAACCGGCTTGCCGTTGTCAAATAATTCTCAATAGAGAATTAGTTGTATGTTCACCCTGAAACTGAAAAAATTTACACCCCTGTTGCTAGGGCATATTCTCTGGGGTCTTATATCCTTTTTTGGATATTAGCAGCTTGCTGGGCAATAATGTCAGCATTTCTTAACCCCATATGGGGTCATTGCAGTGTAGCTTCTCGTTTATATGCATATCTATCCCAATAATGTATTTGGAAGGACTCTATATGCACTCGCTGTCCGGACCCGTGGCAGCATATAGGTATGTAGCTTTCCCATTAGGGAGTCTAAATATCCCAGGGTTTTACCCCTGGGAATCACAACAATTTTACTGCCTTTTTGGTCTTTTGTACTATGACCATTTCAATTTATAGTATATTTTATCTAATTTTATGGATCGACTTTTGATTAATGTAAAATTATAGTGTCCCTTGAAGTCGATTCCATATAGAAGGTGAGAAGTAATTCTGTAACTCTGGTAGTATATCAGAAGAAGGGAAGCACTTGTGGCGACCCTAACAACTCCGGGATCACTTCAAAGTATACTATTATAGTGTACATTATGACATGTTATAGGTCGACTTGTAGCTATAAAGCGTTAACTAGAGTGCTCTATTCCAGTCGCCTTCATATGCAGATGGGTGTAGACCCTGGCTGCCTTCTGGAGAGACTGGAGGCACTGTGCCTCACTCCAACTCGGGGGCACTTTGTCATTCACAATAGTACACTTTTCGATTAGTAGTATTAGGGTCTGGCCCCACTACTGTTTGGAGAGGCAGAGGAGACGCCGTGCCGCCCTGCCCACTCCGATCTGTCTATTATAGTGCCCTTTTACAGGTCTTATGAAGCGTTTTTATTTTATAGTGCACTTGCTACAGTTAGGAGCTTACTGTGGCTCATTACTAGCAAAAGGGAGAACGTAGTTCTTAGCTCAGGATTATTACGACAGGAGCTATAACAGCTGCTAGGCTTTCGCCATTGCTCACCTGGCTTTTGCTTCTAGTGCACTTGCCAACAATACTGATGAAGTTCTAGATTCAAGATCATTGCTGCAGGAGTTCAGAAACTGCTGGGCCTAGGGCCGCAGCTTCATCATATATTGTTGGCTATTATCTTGGTGCATGAAGCTCTAATAGTATTCCCCTGCTTGAAGGGAGATTCTTGATATTTCTTCTATAGATATGTTCATACCATTAAGGATTAAATTTAATTATTTGATTGATTTAACATTCTCTCCTCTCCTCTGATATCACCAAGTATGAAACAGAAATGAAGGAATTGACCCTTAACCAGGGTACTAAGGAGTCAAAGAAGTGGTAGTAAAACATGAAAATTTCCTTGACATCTTCCATGATTTAATCAATTTAATCCATTTTTTAGAATTCTGTATTAGTAATTAATTTAAGTCAGGATAACATTACAGACCACCGGCTAGGTTCATGGTTAGTCTCATATTCAGATTCACTGACATAAAGAATTCTCAAACTACCAATGTCTCTATTAAGATTTTGTATCCTCGTCAGTATTCAAGATTTGCACCACAATCACTGTATTTAAATCACTCACCACTAAAGCATGTGAGGAATAATCACTTTAATCACAATTAACTTCTTATTCAAGTCACCTCCAAAAGAAGTAGGTATAGGACCATTCAACTTCATTCCAGTCCTATGAGAGATCCTAGAATATTTCCAAGTTAGAATACACTTCACTGTAATATGAGATAGGTGTTCAGAGAACTTCTTCAAAATTGTTTCAAGTCCTCACTGTGGGACCCAATTTTCAAAAAGTCAAAGATCAAATCAGTATCCGAGGTTATGTCACTATGTAACCTTTCAAAAAATTTCCAAGTCCCTGAGGGGAACCCAGAAAATATTCTGAGTCTAAAATGCACTGCTTATTTAGAGTAAGAGTCCAGAAGAGACTATCAGCTAAAAGTACAAGTTCTGGAATTGGTATCCTGAACATTTTTGAGTTCTGGTAGTTGAGGAGAGGAGGTGTTCACATGTCGCGAGTTGATCAATAAGTGAGGTCTGGAGGGTGAGGTGCCTACCTATATACTGGATGGGAGCTCTGCTGCTGCAGCTGCAGCAAAAAATCCAGAAAAAAAAAATCCAAAGATTGGGAGAACTACCTAGAAGCCCACTTTTATGCCTATACCAGAGTGAGGCTTCACAATTTCGGCTAAGTAAAAGAAATCTGAGTACATAATTCTGTCATGAACATGAGTCTGATCAACTCGGAATGATCCTCCTGACTGGAGAATGCCCAAGGCATGCAAGTTGTGGTGCAAACGACACAGGTATTCTGGCGTTAGCGAGCCACTGCAAAACTATACAATGGAACATTCTAACCATTTCCAGTGGTTTGCTCCCGGCAAAGTACCTCTGTCGGTAGCACCAACATACGAACAGTGTAGTTAACGGAGCAAGGAGGGGTTCTGAGACGCTCGGAGCGAGCTGGAGGGTGCACATAAATTAAGATTCTTGAAGCCTATTTCTTAAAGCTGATCAGCTTAAATTTCGTGGTATCAGCATCCCCGGTTTATCTGCTTCCCTGTCCGATGTTCAACTGTTTCCTTTACCAAAGGATAAACTACGGCCAGTGTGGACCCGATGGTGTAGATATCCCACTGGATCGTTTCTTGCCAGGGAGGACAGGGGCCTCTTTTCAGTTACGGTATTTCTAGCACCAGGCGCCTTAGGCACTGTCCTGGCTCTGACGATGTATATCCGAAACTCTTCCCAGTTTTTTATCTCGCTCAGTATGTCCCATACCGTGTGGTATTGGCTTTGCTCGCATATACACCGCAGATGAGCTTCTAAGGCTTTTTCTAACTCTCGAGAATCTCTTTCAGTCCTGTGTTCTTATCTACGTTCCTATAGTTATTCTTGTTGATTCATCGTTAAACTCCACTTCTCTGTGTTTTAAAGGTACAGGTTCATATTCTCTAATGTCTCGTTGTCCAAGATACCGTGGTGCTTGGAGGTAAGTCCAACCCATAAGAAAGGGGATATCTAGCCTCCTTTGTTAGTCAAATCTTTCCGGATTTGTGTTCACATCTACTATATCTCGTTGGTGTTCACGAGACCTGTGCTGTCTAACAGTCCTAGTCTTTGGTAATGAATGGAAAATGTCAACAGGTTTTAGTGAATCAGTAGACCTTGTATTGAGGCATATCTATAATTGCCACTTGGTCCTGCTTAATTCTAAAGCCAGGCCTTATGTCATGCCAAGTCCTGTTCCTCTACAGCCCTTGGTAAGGAGAGCTAGAGTAATCTACTCCTTATCCGGGTAGATTTGGTTCTCTAGACCAGAGATACCAGTCTATTAACTGATGAATGAAAAACGTTTTATTTATAATTTCTTTCCCTTCTTGCTCAGCCATATGGACTAACCCAGAGTCGAGCCCCTAGAGGTAGTTGGCAAAGCTTTGAAGAATTTCCAGAGTCTCATACCATATGGCGGCAATAGCAGAGCCTAGTAAATTCACCAAATTCTTTATCTAATGAGTAAAAAACAGAACATTCAATCGACATTTGGTCAAAGTCGTGGGGTTGCTCCGGTCTCCGCATAAGCCCAGGACTAGACCCGTTTTAAAATGTCGAGTCTTTCCATGAGCCGGTAAGGGAACTACAAAATTTCAAAAGTCCAGTACCGTAAGATGGTAGGAGCAGGAGTTGGTACCTACTTCAAGTTCTTTACTCAGTTGGTAATCAAGAAATTCTTGATTTGTTTGTAAGCCCAGGAAATCCTGTTCTAACATATGTATGAGCTCGGGACTTGATGCATTCAAGTCTTGAGCCCTTATAGCTACAGTTAATGAGACTTTGGAGAATTCCCCTAGTCCCATGCCACATGGTGGGAAGATCGGAACTTAGTGATTCTCTCAAATTCCTAGGCCTCATGAGTAAAAACTGGATATTGGATCGACCCTTCATCAATTTCATGAAATCCTGCTTGGTTTGGACATAAGCTAGAACTTTACCAATTCAAAGTCTCCAGCCCCTCGTTTATATGTACCATATCAGTAAGGGCCATGGACATTTTAGTCTAACACCGTACGATGTTAGGAACACGACTTTGTACATGTATAAATTTCTTTACCAAACAGGTAAAGGGAAGAACTTCGGTTAACCAAAATTGTGACTTATGCATTTGTGTAAGTATAACAGCTGGACCCCGATGGTTCTCTTGTACACTGTCTTGGTCTGTCAGTGTAGACTGTAGTATACTCTTAAGACAGACTACTGCTAACACATTACTTGTGTATGTCAGTATAAGAACTACAAAATCTGATAATTCTGTCCTTGTCTCTTGAGCAGGTGCTAGAGTTATTTTACTTGTTTTTTTTACACTTAGTCAAAATCACGAATCATGACGTCCAGCTCTAGTTAGGTATAGGTTCAGGACTTACCGATTAGAAGCCCTGAACCCGTATAGGTTATGGGACTTGTACACAATCAAGTCCCTCCCCGTAGTAGTAGGGCTTAGTCGGATTTTGTTTTTTTTTTTCGACTTAGCTAAAATTGTGGGATAAGCTCCTGTGTAAGTATAAGAGCTGGTCCCCTGAAGTTCTTACAGAATTGTCTTTAATCTATCAGAGTAGACTGTAGTCTACAAGGTAATACAAACACCTCACTTGCGCACGTCAGTACAAAAATTTGATAACTCTACTATTGTCCCTTGTGTAGGTGCTGGAATTACTGTACCTCAGATTTTTTTTTTCTTGACACTTAGTCAAAATCATGAAGTCTTGCTTTACTTAGGTATAGGTTCAGGACTTACCAATTGGAAGCCCTGAGCCCCTAAAGGTATAGGTTATGGGACTTGTAAACATTCAAGTCAGTCCTTGTAGTAGCAGGGCTTAGTCAAATTTTTTTACCTGATGAGTAAGAACAGAACTTAGGATTAGCTTAGTTTAGTAAAAAATCAACTCTGCTCCACAATCAGTAAAAGCTCAGGACTTAGCCAACTTGGGGTCTTGAGCTCCTGTCAGTAATGGCTTGAAGTATTTCAAAATCCGGCACCGCGCTATGGCAGGAGCAAGGCTTAGAAAATTCTCCCACATATTAGCTCATTTTGCAAGAAAACGGAGAGACAAATATTTCCTGATCAGAAAACTCGAAATTATTACGGTCTTCATAATTAGGTGAGGATATCTCAATCTTCCAGAAATTTCAGAACCAGTTAACAGTCTTCCTTGAATGACAATCCATCAGGTAAAAATTGATTAAAAAGACCTTTGAAAACTTCAAAGGGTTCTGCAAAGGTTTGGTATTTCATCCAAAAAGGAATTTCGAAGTTGAAGAAAACAACTTCAACATTTCTTACTAACTTTAAACAACGACTCTGAGGAAATTGTCGAATGTAGGTCATTGCTGCAGGAGCTCAAGGACTTCCAATGAAGGCCTAAATTAAAAAATTCGCAACTTGTAAGGTCTTTGAGAGGAGCAGGTGATCTCAGCTGTGGCCCAAGTCCATATCAGGAATTAGGCTAAGTGTCAATCATGTAATTCTAGTCTGAGACTAAGTCTCTTAGGTGGGATGAGATTTTTTTTTTATCTATAAATCTGGATGATAGAATCTCTTCAAGTCTCAACGACAGTAGGAGGATCTGAGTCAGGGTTCCCTTGGTGGCAACCTCAAAGTTTCTCAAGATGATCAGACTTTTAAAATCGGAAAACTGACCCATAACTCACCAAGTGGTCGTCTCCTATAAGTAGCTGAGACTAAGTCAATATCAGATCAGCATTTAAACACTCTCAGGGCATAAGGCGATTCTGCGACAACGTCCCAAAAGGCCTATTCCAGTCTATTTCTAGGTATCAAAACACTTCACTGAACAGAGACTAAGTATCAAAGAGGGGCAGTTGATAATTTTATAAAGTCCCGAAGGCAGAACTTAGAAAATTTTCCAAGTGCCAAATAGTTACGTTTGTTGGATATGGGGCCGTTCCCCGAGACCTCTTCTCAACCTTCATTTTGCTTTGTTAAATTTCTATAAATTTAGAACCAAAACAGCGAATTACCTTCCAGCAGACACCGCACCGCTTCAACTGACGTCTTTTAAAAGAAAATTCCTCGTTCTCCCCTTTTTTAAAAAGGTCAATGAAGGTTATCGAAACGTTCCGCCGATAGTTGTCCGAGCATCTGCTCTTGTATAAACATACCAGCTGGCCCCGCAACTTGAAGTTTTGACACCTGGTAACCTAAATTTCCGAAGCACTAAAGTTAAGTGTGCTTGCACGTCGGTATCGCCAAGTCTTGTACAACTTCTGGCAGTACGTTGCTCTTGAATATCACCCGAACTGCCGAAAAGTTGAGAAGTTATAACCGAGACTTCCAGCTAGTCGCTGGTTCTATTCTTCGCTATTTGGACGAGAATTTAACCAAAACCGAAGCTCTGTTAATCTCTAGAAGTAAGTTACGCAGGGCTACCCTAAACGTAGCCCTGGATACTCTTCTCGTTCTTAGCCAGTTGTCTTCTCTTATTAAACTACGGGAAGTACTTGCTAATATTAGCTTAAGTTCCTGGACTGCAATTCCTACATATCAACCCGTGTGAGTTGTAACCCTTTGCAACAATTTCCGTCGGGGCCTCGTTCCTACTCGAGTCTATATTTGGTTCCATGGTGGATAACTTAAATTCGAAACCATGGTTCGGTCTAGGACTTCGGAGGAGGTCCAGGTAGCGCATTGCACGCTGCTCATCTTGCGCAGAGGAGAAGCTGCAGTCCGCGAGTCATCCCCACAGTTCGCGTAGCCGCTTTCAACAGATTTATCTGCCATTCTCATCAAGTATGCGTCAAGTAAGTTGGAAATTTCGCAGTCTCTGTCGGTGACATTTCGGAAGTTACGAGGCCTTTGTAAAAAGTCTTGCCTCCAATCTCAGAAACTATTAGACTACTTGTGATCACTGCGTCACTACCAGTAAAGATCGGAGGTTGCACATCAGAAGTGTATCCAATACAGTCCGAAAGAACTGGCCTGGATTCGTCCGTAGACGTTTTCCTCAATTCCTATTATATTCCAGCTCTGTATATTCGTATAGCACTCGAAACTCTTTTGAAGGGAGTACCTTGACACTGATCCAGTTTCCTGTGAAAGTTAAATCTCGTATGCCCCGGACTTGCGTTACTAATGTAGTCTCATACTCAATGAAAACTATGAAGTTTGAGCACTGAAAACACAGGCGTGAAGGTAGGGCGATACTTCTCGTCTCGTCCTGAAGGCTGTCTTGCTCTGAAAGCAAATAGGGTAAAGACATTATTCGCTAGTCTCGCCAGTGTTCCTTTCATAATTTGCTTAACCCTTCGCTCGAATTCCGTTTAGGCCTAGGCCACCTCCGAATTACAAAACGTACAGGCGAATTACGATTACATTATTACCGATAATCGTAGGGTTCGTACCTTCGTTCCGGTCTTCACATGCTAAGTCTGTACAGATTCGTGCCAGCGATACCTAAACGGTATTGCTATCGGTTTTTTAGGAAGATTCTAGAAATAGGCTAGGTCACTAGCCGGTCATAAGCTGTGACCAATGGTCGAAGCTGCTTGCAACCTCTAAAACTCAAGAGGTGAGAGTCTCCTGTCTCCGATGCTGCCCTGGAGACGGCAACCTCGCTAAATGGAGGAGCGTTTAGCTCCCTCTAGTGGGGCTCTGGAAAACAGCAAAAGGCTAGACCTCCCTATGCGGGAGGCCTTGCTCTGTGACTGAAAAGTTAGTCCATAGGGGAGGACTTCGCTCGCAGGCGGCATCATAAGCTCTGTGAAGGTAAGGTTGTCACCTATCCCGTAGAGACCCCTTCATTATGTGGTGAGTTAGCCCTCTATTCAGAAAGGACTTGCTCTAGGTCAGTATAGAACATTTCCAATTCATGGAGAACCTCGCCTACAGCTGCCAAAATTCCATTGCTTAGAGGCAGTAAAAGAATTCAGCCTGTGGAGTGGCATCGCCTAAAGTGGCAACTCCGCTCTATTGCAGTAGTAGTACTCCAAGGGTTAACGACCCTCTAGTGGAGAGGCTTCTCCTCAAACGGTAATTTAGCCCTCCCTCTGTGGAGGGCCTCGCTCTCAACCGATTAAGCCAGCGTCCAACCAGAAGTAAAACCTCGCAAAAGGAGGAAGAAGGCCTCCTTCTCATTGGAGGCCCTGTACTAAGCCGATAGGGTCCATCTCCAATTAAGGATAGACCCCGCATATCGTTGGTACAAAACCCATCTTGTATATGTCCTTGCTCTAGGTGATAGCATCAGCTACCAGCTAGAGGATAGGCTTCGTAAGAAGTGGTATCATGGCCCTACATCCATGCAGGGCTCCGCTCTAAGTGAATCAGCCTCCCCTTAATGGAGCGGCCTCGTACAGAGCAGCAATATGGCCTCCCATCCCGAGGAGGGCCTAGCTCTAAAATGCTTGATGTATAAAGCGGTAATATGGCCACCCATTTCGTGGAGGACCTTGTTATGGCGATGGGTTTGAGCATCCAACTAGTGGAGAGAAATCGCATAATACGGTAATATGGCCCCCCCCATCTTGCGGAGAGCCTCACTCTAGGCAATTTGTTGTAGCATCCAACTAGTGTAGAGGCCTCGCATAATGCAGTAATATGGCCCCCATCTTGTGGAGGGCCTTGCTCGAGGTGATTTGTTGCAGCATCCACTAGTAAAGAAGCCATGCATAATGCGGTAGTCAAAACGGAAATCGATCTGTAATAATAAAGAACCCCACGCTAGACTCCTGCCAATTAACCATGGCTTGTAAGCACGTCATGAACTGACTAAGCCCACTTTCTGGAAGGAATTCCAGAAACGAAAGCTGGTACCGTACATAATTTAGTCTTTCAAACACAGAATCCAATCTGGCATATTAAAGAAGCCCACGCTAGACTCCTGCAAATTTATCATGTGTCATTATCATTACAGTATATATTTTGTTTAACCTCCATAGCCGCAACTCAGGCATTTCAACAGAGAAACTACTTGTGCAGTATTCAAATACTGCATATTGGGCAGGCGTGGTGGCCACGTGCGCTACTACCTACAGGCAGGTAAACATGGCGCAAAGTATAGTAGCAGACACTCAAAGTGGTCGGCCCCATTTCGGTCCTTCCACACGAGAGACTAGAGATGTCCCGCGTACCAGGTCAGCTATCTCGATTGACACCCCACCTCACAGAACAAAGAGTAAAGTGGAGAACCAATCTAACTTTACAATACCCTAAGATTGGGTGACTTCGGACAAAATGAAGGGTTTTTTCAGTGCCACTTCTTCATTATTTGTGCTGGAGTGAAAGTTAGTAGTTGTATTTGTAGGCCTATGGGGTGCCTATACGTAAGCAATGAAAAAAAAA
>LQNS02000137.1:23523928-23536330 GCA_001587735.2 Parhyale hawaiensis | reverse complement strand
CTCCTCTCAGGGATGCCGTTGGACCAAAAGAGGACTCATCCGCCTTTAGAGTGGCATTTCCTCCAACTCAGGGGCTACCCGGAGCCCCAAACCCACAGCCGGCTCATACAAACAAAGAGGCGTCCGGTGGCCGGACAATCGGGGCGGCCGGCCTGATAACGCGCAGGCCACGCCTATACCTTTCACTATTTTTACAGTGGCTCACTCCGGCAGAGTACCTCTGTCGGACAGCACTGAGACTCGAGGCATCGGCACGATGGCGCAGACTGCCATCCAAGAGGGTGTTCCGAGTCACCACGCTCAACGTTAGCAAAGGTACTCTCGATGGTAAGATTTTATTTTTTCTACACCTAGTCAAAATCATGGAGTCCTGCTCTGGTTCCTATAGGTATAAGCTCAGATCTTAACCATTTCCAAGTCTTGAACTCTTATAGGTATAGGTGGTGGGACTTGGTAAAATTCTCAAGATCCGCTCCGTAAAGTGCTAAGAGCAGGACTTGGTCAATTTATCGAAGTTCTGTACCTGATGGGTAGAAGACAGAACTTTGGATTTTTTTCTTTTTGAGATAACGTCATAGGCTGGCAGGTCTGCCTCTGTATAAGCCCTGGTCTCCCTAGGCTCTTCACTGTAATTGACTCGCAGTGATGGTGACAACAGCTCCAGCTCCAGCCATTGAAACTTGGCAGCAGTAGGCTATGCTCTATAGAGTTCAGTGCCTTGACACTTCAGTACTTTATGATCTTCCATGAAGTCCAATTATGGACTTAGTAATTTATATTGTAAAGTGTTTTATCTTAGGGCGAGGTAGAAGGCCATATTGGTTTAGTTTCAATTGAGACTTGCCATAGTGATTCCTGAGTTTCGTCTTGGTCATGAGTGACCTTTTAGTGGCTTCAACTACGCTAGTGAATCCTTCTAGAGCCTTAAGCATTGCTTAGTCTAGTTGGTTGTTCTTCAAGAGTTGATTCTTCAGCTTGGCCTTGATTTAGTGCCCCGCCTACTTATAATGTCTTATGTATCAATATTTTAGAGGAGCTGGTCAGCTGTTGTACTATACCTAGTGTTTTTGAGTAAGTGCAGTGGTGTATTGTGAATTAATATCAGAAAATAGAGCATATCTCACATAATACCTTTTTCCTGCAATGGTTCCTCCTGATCGTTTGGGGGGGGGGTCCGGACCTTAATTGGAGCTGGATCCTCCTCCCTCAGAGACGGGGTAAAGTTATATTCTCGTCTTCACCTGTTGCAGGAGGAAAGTAAGTAAGATTAAGGAATCTGTGGTCTAGGTGGAACTCAAAGAGTATTCATTGACTGATTGTATTTCGTATAATAAGTCTTTCTGCAAGCCAGTTTAGGCTGCAGATATTAAGAGGTTACATCTGTGAACAGCTGTACTACAACTGTTAAGATCTTCAAGAATAAGATACCTACCTT
The DNA here is from genome assembly GCA_001587735.2 of Parhyale hawaiensis. NCBI lineage: Eukaryota > Metazoa > Arthropoda > Malacostraca > Amphipoda > Hyalidae > Parhyale > Parhyale hawaiensis. The sequence continues at coordinate 23,534,895 of LQNS02000137.1, read as the reverse complement.
CGTTTATCCTGGTCAGCGTGATGTTACCTGGTTATTCGGTAATTTTGTAAGGCTAATGTCTTTGACTATTTGAAATTAAGAGAGTTTTCTTCATGTTGTTGAATCTCTTTAGTACTAGCGATCGCTTGTTGAAAGGCTCTTGGAAGCTCTTTTTGAGTAAGATTTTCTATTCATTAAATTCCTCCAGTCCTGCCTTTAAAATATATTCCTCCGAGAAATTGAAATGGCTAGAATAGGGATACGTCCCCGTCAAGGGCAATGGCGAGGTTGGCTTTCGGGTCTCAGTCCCGTTCTCCCTGTTCTTAGTCTACCAATTTTTCTGTTAGGGCCTTCTGCCCAATGGGCCTTACATACTCCGAGAGCCCCTTTCTGGACAGACCATTCCGGCGGGGGAAGCTTGCTTCCCTGATCTGGGTGCCTCGCATTAGGGTCAGGGAAAGGCGGAGGGTTGCAAAAGGAGCTCGGGCTCCTTTTGGCTTTTTGTTGACTTGGGACCTTAAGCCCAGGCGCGTATGGGGATCTTCTACTCAGAAGGAAGTAACCCCTGGGCTCCAAGGTAGAGTATGTTGCGGGCCTTACGCCCTCGGTGGAGTGTGTGGTAGGCCTCCTACATACCGTTGTTGAGGGGCCTACCTTGGAGCTTATTCATGTCCACCTTTGCGTAGACCTATTGAAAATGGTCAGTATGTTTTACTGCACACGAGCTGGTTCCTGCCTCCAGAAGCAGAGCGGGGGCTAGCTCGAAGGTCCGGAGAGATGTGTATGGCAAGAGTGCCCTTCTTTTGCGTCTTCAAGTTCTAGTTTTCTGCGTTGCAGTGATCGCCGTAGCTCTCAGGACCTTGCCCTTCGTCCCGAGGTTTCATTTTCGTCCTATAGCAGGTTTGACCCCCCGTGGAGTGAGTAGGAGATAGCTACTTCGGTAAGTCAGTTTTTTCTGGTCATCCGACCACCAGACTTCGGAACGAGGGCGGCTTCTGGTAACAGAAGTTCCGGTGAGTTCAGCGAGGCTTACTAGTAACCAGTGTTTAGAATGATATGTGTTACCTTACAGCTTCGACGGCTCCGACTGACTGAGAGCAATAGCTCGGGTTAGACGGAGCCCATCGGATCAGTTGTCCTGATAAGTCTACTGAGTTTTTCCTTTGGCAGTTCCCGGAAGGAGAATTAACTTCCGGTAGGAGTTGCCCTCGGGGTGAGTACTATATCAAATTATCTTCATCATAGTGGAAAACCAGCTTCTTCCTGAAGAGCTGGTTCCTCGAGGCTGACTTAGCATTTACAAGAGAGAGGTGGTAGAACAACAGGAGCTTTTCTCCCCCTCTACTGACTCCGATAGTTCTACGGATAGTCTGAGTCGTAACAGCTTTATCCTCAGGGTATCTTAGGAGAGCTATACAGAGGTTGCCGTGGTCGCTTAGGAGATGTCTCCTACAAAGTAAGAACAGTTTGACATCCGTTTTAATTCTTTAATGCCCCGTTGCTCCCAGTTGACTTCGTTTCAGTTAGAACGCTTTCTACAAGTTGATTCCTCTTCTCTTCCCTGAGTCTTACGGCTGATACGGAGTCCTGAGGTCTTCTCCGATTCTGGAACGACGGTTCGACTTTGGTTCTGGATGACCCTCTCTACGGAGCTTATTTATTTTGAACCCCCAAGCACCATAGTGCTGGCGAGATAAGGGGCCGGAGAACAGCAAGAATCAGCTGCTTTGTCCCTTTGTCTGTTATCCCTTGCTTCTTGAGTTTCGCTCAGCTCGGCTAACCAAGTGCTCTTCTACGAAGGCAGTGTCGCGCACTCCTCGGGGATCGGTGCGATAGCCTTCCTACTTCAGCTTTAATCTTCTTCCAGAAAGAGAGCAGAGCTTTGGGGGTCGTCAGGGCTCTGATCCTGGCCTCATTTAGGCAAGCTATCGTGCTAGTACAGTCCACTTTTTCCGCCTCAGAAGCTTTGCACTTCGAACAGTAGGAAGTTCCCCAGCTTCATTGCCAGGCTTAGGAATGGGCGCCTCTGGAACTACTGCCCTGACGATTTTTCCTGCCTCTGCTAGACGTTGGACCTCTGGCGTAAATCGAGACGCAAAGAGAAGCAGGTTGTCTTGATGCAAGTCTTCCTCAAGGATTTTGGCACCTCCGGACTTGGTTTACTCGTCTCCTTGCTCTACGTTAAAGGACTTCTGGTACGAATATTGAATTCAGACTGTTGTAAAAATGTTGTAGAAGCTACTGTGTAAGAACGAGCTTGACACTGTGGCGATTCTAGTTTACGCTCTCCTATGCGGGTGTTTGGGCTCCATGCGTTGTGTGTACCCTCAAGGACTGGGCCCTGCGCTTGCGCTTGAGTTCTGCGTTGAACCGACGAGAGGTGCCTAGCTAGTAGACAAATTTCCGTTAGCTTGCTGTCAGACACCTGTACAATACTTGGTTGAGATTAGGTTGGTGCGGAGGTATCTTCCGAATCATCTCGTGTCCAAGGCGATGGAACTTCGTTACGGTACTGGGGCTGGTGAGAAGTCAATAGTCGTTCGCCTTCTCTCTTCCTTGATTGCTCGGCTCTTACCTTGGCTCCCTGAACAGGAGGCTTAGCCCGACTCCCCGTTTGGTCAGTCTCGTGGGCCACAGTATTTTTGTTCTCGAGCTTAGAGTGAATTTATCGCCTAAACGACTAAAATCTTTACGAGGGATCCCCTTGAGGAATCAGATTAGCCGACGGGTCCCTAGCTGAGAGGAGCCTAGTCTCCTAAGGCCCTAAGCTTCGAGGGAGTAATGGCGGGCCCTTTCCCTGCAACAATTGTTTGGGCATCACGCACACAAGGGTCCCGAGTGCCTTCTCCGCAGAGGATGTAGCATCTGGCCGCAGTTCCTGCTGACGAGGTTAGTTTTGTAAAGTTAGGTCGGCTCTCTACTTTTCTCTTTCTTGTTCCATGGGGTGGGCTGTCGATCGAGGAAGCCGACCTAGTACGTGGGACACCTCTGGTCTCTCTCGTGTGGAAGGCCACAAAAGCGCCGTCCACTCGAGTGTCTATTTCTATTCTTTGCGCCTTTTTTTCTCGCCAGTAGTTGCGCTCTGAGCCAACCGAGCTTTTCCGGCAAGAATGTCAATATAAAATATTCCTACTGATAAAAAAGCGTATTATTATGTTCAGTTGAGCTTCACTCTTGAATCGCCTTGCTACATCTAGGCTGGTTAAACACTGAATCTAATAATAATAATAATAATAATAATAATTCGAGGGGGTAAAATCGGATAGGAGATTGAGTAGCTTAAGTTTTTATCTCTGAGACGATCGTATACTAGGAAATTGTCCGGACCAAGCATCGGCAGCCTACTTGTCGGCCAGGTACCCGCCTAGTTCTTAACCTAGAAGTATGACGACTGATGTAGCCGTGACCCTGGTCAGACCAGAGGACTGGAGCCAGCCAAAGCCTAAATAGTCTTAGGCTTTTCAAATTGGATGAGAGCTCTTTTTTGGATGGACGGCCACAGTTAGAGGTGTGTTGGGGCGTCTATCCTGCTTGCTTGAGGGTGGAGGCCGAGTAGTCTTCCAGACTGGAGTCTGCTACTCTCCCGCAGAAGTTGCCACTCGTGCGACTACGGGGCCCGGAGAACCGTAAGAGACTACTACCGTTAGTAGCAGTGTCTTTGGGTTAGCTTACCTCTTGGTATTAGATGGAGCATTTGTGGTTATGTGAGCCCTTGAATCTAGGTATAACTTCGTCCTTACCTGCCAAGACTAGGCCTGAGTGCCAAGAATCCGTGACACAGTTGTTTCTTTGGAGTTTGAGAGAGCGGATCAACAAAGCAGGTTTTCCTAGTTTTCCCCTAGTAAAGGTCACCTTAGGGAACCCCCATTCAGTTCGCAGGCCTTTTAGGGTTAGCCAGGCTATAGTCACAATTTCCTGAGGCTTTTAAGCTAGTTGAGCGTGCTTAGTCGCCAGTAAGCTAGTGATTCAGGGGTATGGAGACCTTTGCGGATCTCAGACTCCTCGATTCTTCAGCCAGAGAAGGAAGTTCTGAAGGGACTAGCCTCATCTCATCTAAGTGCAGGTCTCCTTTGGCTTCGAACTGGGTGGTCTTCTCCTGAGCTCTGGTTGACTTCGGTTGATGTATTTGGCCTAATTTGAGCACTGGTCTCCCAGTCCAATGAACCAACAAAACCCCTCCCTGCTTCGCCGTGGATAGGTCGTGCTGTCGGACAGAGGTACTCTGCCGGAGTGAGCTACCTACTGCAAATATCCAGAATGTTACAATGATAATTTGCAGTGTTGAACGTAAGCAGAGTACCTCTGGAGTTTATCAGAGCCCAAAGCCCATTCGTTTTGTGATTTCGTTCTAAGGAGATATTTGCTCGCAGTTATAGTGAAGAGCCTAGGGAGACCACGACTTATATAGAGGCAGACCTGCCGGCGGCCTATGACGTCATCTAAAAAAAATTGCCAACTAGAGTACCTTTGTTAACGTTGAGTGTGGTGACTCGGAACACCCTCCTAGATGGGTGTCTGCCGGCCATCGTGCCGATGCCTCGAGTCTCAGTGATGTCTGACAGAGGTACTCTGCCTACGTTCACCACTGCACAAATGTCATTTTCAGCCTCAGACAGACATCTAGCTTTTCCCATTTTTAAAGATTTCTACAAAAACTAATCTAATAGAATGGCACACCAAGTAATCATATTAGGTAATATCAATAACTCATGAAATCTTGTAGGGACTCAAATGAAGTTCCGGTGAAAGTGTTGCCATACGTAAACGCTTCTGCCAGAAAAGTTTCAAAGGAAGTGGAGAAGTTGAAACATCTGTAATATTAAAAAGAAATGAGTGAAGCTATTTTATCGTGGCACAGACTGTACATTCCTTATATCTCATGCATACCTTCTCTGTTCTGAGTTTTATACATATATATACATACTTGCTGTCCTTANAAAGTTTCAAAGGAAGTGGAAAAGTTGAAACATCTGTAATATTAAAAAGAAATGAGTGAAGCTATTTTATCGTGGCACAGACTGTACATTCCTTATATCTCATGCATACCTTCTCTGTTCTGAGTTTTATACATATATATACATATATATACATACTTGCTGTCCTTATTAGTAGTGGACCTCAGTATATAACATTTTATTTACTTTCGTTTTACTTGTTTTATACTCTTCCTTTTTTTCTTAATTGTAGCAGTTAGAGTGTGTAGGTAGATGTAAGCTTCAGCTTCCTCAGGATAGCTATATGCACATAGAGCTATAGGTAAATATAGTAACATTTACATATATATATATATATGTATATATCATGAGCAAGCTAAAGTTAAGGGTCTCAATACCTAGAGGGCTGTTTTCAGACAGAAGCTGGTTTAAATTGCCGCATCGACTCAACAATTTCACTCCGCTCTGTTCACTCTTATGTTAATTTTTATGAAATGGAGGGGCCCCTCAAGTGCAATAGCTAAAGGCCATGCTTGCCCTACATTCGACACTGCTTGTACCTCTATCCTATGGCTTCCACAGGTCTGGTAATGGTTGGTGGCAGTATAGGTGGTGTGCAAGGGTTGTACAAAGGCCTACAGGAAACTGCTGCAGCAGGGCACACCGGCAAGATTCGTCGTACACAGTAAGTTCGTTTACATGATTTTTGCTTCCACTCCAGTTTACCTAATTTACTAGTTAGTAATATACAGTAGCTATGTGATTTCAAGTTAACATTAACGAGGTGTTTCAGTACATACCTACCGGATGTATAATATAAAAAATACTTTTCTAAAGTGAGATGAATTTTTGATTGAATGATTTATATATGCATACAGCTATACAGGAAAAGATCACTACTGTGAATACTTGCCTATGCAGGGAATTTGTCAGTTGAATTATTTTTTTTTTTAGCCTGAGGTAATGAGTGAGGGCGTTGTAGAGGTGGAGACGTCAATTTTTTAGCTACGATTATGACTTTGCTGTATGCAAGCAATCATTCGTATGCAGTCACTCCTCATAAATAAGAAGCATCAGCTCCCAAAGGCTGGTGGGGAAGCATTCTAGCGTACAGAGATATGTAGAAAGTTTTAATTTACACTTTAGCGTAAACAAGATCGCTGATGTAAATGTAACTAATAGTCTTATGTGGGTATATTCTGGCGGGCCTTATCTCTGGCGGAATATATATAGCCCTTATTTGCTCAAAGGCTGTCCCGCGTGCCTTCTCTATGGGGAATATTGCAGCTAGTTGCAGTTCCTGTTGAGGTTAGTTTGTAGGGCTACGTAGGTTCTCTATAAATCTTCTGCATCGCAAGGTGAGCCGGCGAATGGTAGTAAGCGACCCATCCCATGGGACTCCACCTCCACGCAAGTGTTCATCTTCTGTCTTCTTCTCATTTCATCATTCTTCTCTTGGAGATACTTTGCGCCTAATTTGTCCAGCAGTTGTACGGTAGTGTATCGAGTCAACTAAGGCTCTCCGACATGAATGCTGAGATGAAACTTTCATACTAATATGATATAGTAAACTCAGTGTTGCGTTAATCACGTCATATGATATGGGTGCCATGGTAAAACTAAGATTGTAATAATAATGTCAATAACAGAGATACAGTAAAACCCCTCTTATCCGCACAGCACGAGGGGAAGGGGTGACGGATTAACGGGGTTCTTACAAATCCGAAAAAAACCTCTGTATTCCGCACTAATATGGATCATAAGAGATTGTTTGTACCTTCTGAACAGCACCTTACGCAAATTTTCCGCTCATCACCCCCTTAATCCGAAAAATGCGAAGCGCCTTGTACGGATTGCAGAGGTATTTGCACGAACTTCGTACGTTACCCTATTAATCCGAAAAATACTTATTTGTGTGGATTGCACTTCGAACTATAATCAGATGTTCGGATTAGGGAGGGGTTCGGATTATTGAGGTGCGGATTTGAGGGGTTTTATTGTAATACTAAAATTTTCCTTTTCTGATGACCTTTCGTAGAGGCTCTGCAGGAAATAAACTACATAGAACATATAGCCTATCAGGCATCCACAGGTGAGTGTTCAGGAGCCAGTGCATAGACCACACCATACGTACATACATCCCTAAAAATGATGTATGGGACAAGATTCACTGAGACAAGCCAGGTGTGCTGGAAACGCACGTGAATGTATGCTGAAAGCGGTATGGTGTGGTCTATGGCCTGTGCCATCCGCTAATGTCAAAAAGAAGTGCTAGTTCTTCATCTGACTGTCACAACACCCAAATCATCTAGAGTCTTTGGTCACAAATTGTCACGTGTTCCTTAGCTATATGCGGTGGCGTCAGAAAGAACTTCAGCACTGGGAATATTTTTATATGATGCTAAATTACGCTGAATTTTGAGTTACTGACAATCAGTGAGGTAACTAATGATGTGTTTTCATCATTGAAAATATGATGTAATCAAATCAGAAGGCAAAAAGGAGGTCCGCAAAATGGAGAAATGTTATTTTAAAGAATTTTTAATCAAAATTATGTACAAACAATGTGGAGTTCTCAATATTTAATAGCATAACTTTTCTGTGATTTGATAGTAGACAATTTCTTTAGCATCTCTTTGATTAGCTACCTCTCAGGGGGCCTAGGATGGGCCATAGGGTTAGGTTAGTTGAGGTTCACCCATCCCATGGTATAGGGGGCAGTGCCGCCAGGTGGACCCTGTAGGTTACTTTAGCCCTTAGATAGGCCTTCGTGACGTCTTTTTGCCCACTTTGCTTCCTTCTCCTACTGATCTTTCTTTCATCTGTTCTCCTTCTTTCCCGACTTGCTGTTCCCATGCGCGTTTATCCTGCGTGAGAACACTCTCGTGCATGGGTTCCACGTACCTATCGTAATACTGTATGTTCTTTCTTTCTTCATCTGTGATATCCCCTTTGTTGTCGAAACGGAGACTAGACCCTCCCTTGCCTGGTGGACACGATAGGACTCTCCTTTGGCTCGCACGCTAAAAACCTTCAAATTACCGCAAGCTTTGTTGTATACCGTTGGCAAGAGCTCGATGAGCTGCACCAGCTGAGAGCCATCTAAAGGAGGTAGGGGATAGTGGGGTTAGAAGTTAGACTAATGCCGCGCTTGAAACAGTCTGGCACTGATCGTGCCCAAAATTGCCAGATTACACCCCTGCTTTAACGCTTGGGAACGATCGTGCCCAGTGATTGATTTTTTGTTCTAACTCTTTTATTTTTCGTCGTAGGAAAAAACCATTGATACCATTGCATTCGGGAGGACTTTTTCTATTAGGATACTCTAAAAAAATAGGTGTAGGTTCAATACAGCAAGCCATATACCATTTAGAGATAACTAGAAAATCGGCGTAATTTCGATTGTCACGTTTATTTTAGTCATAACTGTTTTATTATTATTCTTCGTAGAGAAAAGTCGTTGGATTCAGGAGGAGTTTTCCTTTAAGTAAACACTAAAAAATTGCTATAAGCTTAATAGTAAAGGAATGGCCAATAATCTCCCAGAGAGGGTAGAGCTAAAAATCAACGGACTTTACTCTGTAATTATGGGAGAAGTATTGGGCCGATCAAAAAAATAAAAAGCCCAATAGATAAAGCAACATTTTCTTTACAAAATACAATACAGTCTATTTGAAGTTTCTATAACTAATAATAAATACACAGCAAACCAGAGAGTTGACCCATTATCTGCAGCAAATTTTGGGGAAGTTTGTTACAAGCGAGGGTTAAACTTCTGAATATAATAATTTCTTTTAGTAGGGTGGCTTAGCTCAAATATTTAAGGGAATTGTGCATTTTGTTATACAAGCACCAATTTTGGCACAAGTGTATATTAATATAGCTATTGCGAACATTCTCAGATATTGAGCCTCTTGAAATTCTATCTTTATATTTTTCAAAGAAAACGTGTAAACAGTTTTATTTGAATGACTCATTTTCTGTGGGGAAAACAGCAAACAGTACAGGAGTGTAACCCACATTTTTTTCGATTTTCCATATTTGTATCACGTTTTATTCAAATCGGCACAAAAATAAGAAAACTTGTTTTGAAGTCGGAAAAAGAAAATTTCTGGTAGCAGACAAAAAAGTATAAAATTTATTTTGTTCGGATTTATTAAACTTGCTACAGATATGTAAAATTGAAAATGAGTGTGGGTTAGACTTCTGTACTTTTTCCCATTTTCCCCATAGAAAACGAGTTATTCAAAGAAAACTGAAGCGCGGGCTCTCCTAAGGCTCTTTTTTCGACTTCAAAACCAATCTAGTTCTATAGTTTTTGAGCTACAGAGATGATTTTGGTATCAAAAGAAGCAGAATTTGAGTCTCTACGAATAAGAACTAGCGTTGTATCATCGACGAATTAGTTCTAGTGACTTCGCACTTTTTGGGGTAGAAATTTGAATTTTTTTTTATTTTCTTTGAAAAATTTTCAACGCAGCAACCCAAGCGCCTATTTGTAGAGAATCAAGTTCAAATTTGTTTTGAGACTAAAATCATCTTTGTAGCTCAAAAACTATAGTTGTTCCCAGCCTCTGTTTTTCTCCCATCTTCTCGGAGAAATTCGTTTTCTATGTGGAAAGTATAAAAATACAGGGGTTAAAACAAGTTTATCTTAATTTTACATGTCGGTACCAAGTTTCATTCAAATCAGTCCACCAATGAAAACTTTTGATTTTGGGGGTAGTTACAGTCCCCTCAAGTGACAGCGATTTTGAAAGTCAATGTGGCTGCCACTGCTTGACAGCACTACCTATGTGGCAATTAGTACTATTGGGTATTTTGCTCCCAAAAACATACATTTCGACACCAGAATCAAATCAATATCTTTATTATGTCCAAAGATAGTTATTAGCTATGGCAAACTTAGATTACACGTGGCGGCCATTTTGAAATCCACTGTGGCGGACATAAAAACAGAAGTGCAAGAGGCTCAATATCTGAAAATGTTCGCAATATATTAGTGATGAATTTATTGCTATACAGTTCATTACGTTCAGTAACAAAAATTTTAGTGTACTGTAATTTAAAATTTTACGAAAATATTGCCAGCGCGGAGTTTCTTCCTGACGCCACTGTATGTAAAGGTAACGTTATGTGTCAGGTATTGGCAATAGTTTTTGCCAATTTAAAAGTTTATATGAAAAATGTGTAACCATGTTTTTGAAAAATCTCCATTGCAAATATGACCTTTGCTCTCTATAACTTGACTCCATCTGTCAATGAGCTTATAAATGCCTCGCATGTAAAATTGTTTGGATGTGAAATATGAATATAGGTAACTCATATCCAATCGCTTCTCGTATTATCAGCCTTAGGCCATCTACATGGTTATCACTCGCGAACGAAGTTAGAGAAGTGCTAATGTTTTCGTTGAAGATTGAAGTATTTGTCCGTCTGTCCACCGAAAAAGTGGTAGAAGTAGTTGAGCAATGTTCATAATTTTTTGCAGGGAGTCTGGTGGGTTGAGCTAGATGTGACCAATGAAAAAAAAAACTACGATTAGCTGGCCATCAAAAATGACGGCGATGAATTTTGTTTGCTGTCCACCCAAAAAGAGGCAGAAGAAGTTGAGTCATAACAATAATAATAATAATAATAAGTGGAAGAGCATGAAGATGTCCGGCCAGTACCTCGAGGCTCTTCAGGACAAAATAGTCCCCTGGCTCCTGAGGGGTGAGCTGAAACGGGAAATAGAAGGCGCTATCCTGGCAGCTCAAGAGCAAGCCCTCAGAACCAGGTATATCAAAAAAAAAATCGACAAAAGAAACGTCCCTAGTACCTGTAGAATCTGCAGGAGCTCAGATGAAACCATCAACCACGTCATAAGCGAATGCGGAGTGCTGGCGCAAAAAGAGTACGAGCGCAGGCACGATAAAGTTGCCCGACACCTTCATTGGACCCTCCTGCGGATCCATAACTTCCCGGTCAGTGAGAGGGGGTACGAGCACGAACCCGCGCCCGTGGTTGAGAACGAAGCCGTGCAGATCTACTGGGACAAGAGGATGGAAACCG
>LQNS02000137.1:23406068-23416100 GCA_001587735.2 Parhyale hawaiensis | reverse complement strand
CCACTGTGCCGCTACAAGCAATGCCCTGCCAAGCGTACCGCCACTGTGCCGCTACAAGCAATGTCCTGCCAAGCGTACCGCCACTGTGCCGCTACAAGCAATGTCCTGCCAAGCGTACCGCCACTGTGCCGCTGAAAGCAATGCCCTGCCAAGCGTACCGCCACTGTGCCGCTAAAAGCAATGTCCTGCCAAGCGTACCGCCACTGTGCCGCTAAAAGCAATGTCCTGCCAAGCGTACCGCCACTGTGCCGCTAAAAGCAATGTCCTGCCAAGCGTGCCACAGCCGCCAGTCTCTCCTCGCTTCACTTAACTGAAGGACCGCCCAAGATTAATGGCCGGCGTCGCTATCTGGGCCACGGACGGCAGGAAAGGGGCACGGTATGGTTACGATAAGTGTATGCTGGAGGTCTCTGCTGCCACTGGGGTAGGCGGGGCAGGCAGTAACAACCGACATGACATGCCACCTCTCCATTCTGTGGTGTCTCGTAGCCACCTGAGGGTTCAGTGGTACATGCAGTATATGAAACTGATCTGTATCGGGGCCGCCATGATGTGAATATCAGCGGAAGGATGAAGGGACACTTCAACACAAGAGCAGCAGTGGAGAAAGTATCATTTCCTAACTAGAGAGCCCATACCTCAGCCAAGCTAGGCAAAGGTAATGACAAATTCAAATGGGTCCTAAAACTATGATTTCCATTGCAAAATATAATCATTTGTTCCTTTTGACAATAATAACAGCTTAGGTAAGTATATTGAACATCCATTCATACCTATTCGAGTTATGCTGCTAACAAACATTAGACATACACATAAACAGACTAACCGATCATCTCCAAAATTTAATCATTGATCTATATTAATATTACTTATTGTGTTAACAAGCATAAAATCAAGCACAGAGACAAACAAACAGATGAATTTAACATGTCAAGAAAATTTGTACGTTTACTCTTTGTAATATACCTAACAACTCACGTAAATTTCGTTGAAATCCGTCCATAACTTCTTCTGAGTTATCTTAGTAACAAATAGACATATAAAAAGAGACAAATTGAAAAATTATAGAACCACCTTGGCATAGGTAATTACTACTGACACATTATGCATATAAAAAGCCCCTAGTTAGCAACCACGTTGCTAAATTTAAGTCTACTGATAGGCCAGATTTGCTGTTCAAGAAATTAAGAAATTAAGAAAGCTGAATCAAAGCCATAACTTACGAAGCAAGGAAATATCCAAGAGCGTCGACTAGTGGGAAAAAGCCTACAGCCTCAAGTAAATCATGAGTAAAAAACAAGGTGGCTCAAAATTGAGAAGCTGCACGCCTGGCCGCCAGCACAGCACCAAATTACAGGCGCTACTACGGGAAATAATCGTTGGTGGCACGTAATTGGCACATCGACGTCTCAAAATGACCGCCGAACTCTGGGACAAAATGCAAATAGGGGCGATGATATTAGCATGTTATGGAGGGGCGTGCAGCGCGTCGGGGAGCTCAAGACGCGGCAGCCGATCCAGAGCGGAGGCTGCACGGGCATTGTTTGTTAGCCATGCCAAGTGACAGGCCACAGAGCAAAGCGGAGGCTGCGCGGGCGTTGTTTGTTAGCCATGCCAAGTGACAGGCCACAGAGCAAAGCGGAGGCTGCGCGGGCATTGTTTGTTAGCCATGCCAAGTGACAGGCCACAGAGCAAAGAAGCCGGCCTGGCTTGATCTGGAGCGCTGAAGTCGCCCATCCTGACCGACAGCACGGGTCGTGCAGCTCATATATTAGGTCAAAAGAACCACTCTCGCCGTAGCAGTACATAGGAGAAGCGTCTTCTAGTTCGCGTGCTCTAGATTAGTCGCTAGAGCAGCGTACTTTATCATGCGCTGCGTAATGCTTACACGCACAGGCAAACTCATAAGCACTCTTTTGCATCCTCAAACATCGCTCTGCAAGGCGTCCCTGCTGTCCTCTTTCATCTTTGAAGCAGTGATCGTTGCAGTATTCTCTGCCGTACGGTTGAGTCTGGCCGTTAGGTACCCTTTAAAAATCTTCCTTGGCCTCCCAGAGCCATCTTTGATAACAGGAAACTTCTTCCTGCCTCTGCTGCTTAAATCGGTACATTAATTATGTACCGTTGGTCCAGCAACTGTAAGCTCACACATTCCGTTGATTGTGTAACCAGCTGCCTTTGGACCAACGACCTGAGCAACTGTTTCCCGTGATTAAATCCCTTAGTTTCGGTACACTGAAGGAGAAGCAGATATAAGCACCCGCGATTCGGCAAACAAAGGAGAACCTCTCGAAGCGGCGTGTCAGAAATAAACCTTCTTCGAGAGTGCTATGAGGGTTCTCGAGGGATCTGAAATATCGCAGCGGCTTTCCCCAACAGCGGTATGGAGTTGCGAGATCTGGCGAAACATCGTTGACCCTCAAAACATTACTCTCCAATGCCACTAATTGCCGATCATTCGGACTGTGGTTGCAAACTTTTAGCTAGTAGAGCATATTATTATTAAAACTTCACGCTTGAGCTCCCACGGACAGGTAATACAACCAAAATGAAGCATTTTGCAACACCGGGAAGCGAAAAACGCTGCTAAAGGAAATCCAGCAAAAAACCCTTGACAGCCGACTTGAACGCCTGCAAGCTAATACGACCAAAAGCCAACGTCGGCAACAAATTCAAAAATTTAGCCGACCAAGGCACGAAGCACCGACAGAACCGATCATTTCGACATCTGACAGCCTCCAAAGTGAAAGAGTGCGCTCCGCACGCAGCACGAGTCTCTCTCCCAAAAACCTTCAGGACAGGGAGAGAAGAATACAACCAATGCCTTATAAAACATACATAGCTCGACTACTCTTCTCCTGTGCGACAGGTTCACCAGATCATTATCAGTGCACAGCCTGCTGGCTGAACTAACAAGTCGGTCCAACAGACGCGAATGTCAGCAGCGGAAGCCCAGACAGGTGAGCAATACTCTAACACAGGAAGTAATAAAACATAAAAACATTTGCAGACAACCTGACTGTCACCAAACACAGAATTCACCTTGCGCAGGAGCCCAAACTTAGTGGAAGCACGTGACACCAACCTTCTAATATGCTGCTTAAAAGTAAGTTTCTTATCAGAGACAACACCTAGAATCTCCAAGGAGCTATACTCCTGAAGCAAAGTGTCATCGATATCCAGTTGGGGTTGCCGCGGTACAAGTGTACGAGACCGACTTAGTCTTACTGGCATTCAGCTTCATACTCCAGGCCGAGCACCATGGACTAATGCGTGACAAATCCCTATTCAGAGACTGAGCTACAGCATCACGCAGGCGAGAAGCAGGTATCACTGCAATCAAAGTGGAATCGTCGGCATAGTTGATCATCGTGAATGATTAAACTCTATTTCAGCCAGGCTGTGTTATTTTGCTGCATGCGTTATTTGTTCAACTGTACTGGATAACAAATAAGACTCGGTCGTGACTCGTGAGGTAACACGGCCTGGTTAGACAAGAGGTAAGCCCCCTTGGAAGAGCGGCCAATAACGCAAAAAAGAAGAGGGTGCGCAACCATTGAATGATGCACGGCGGCGTGCATAGGTACACTGGATGCAGGCGTGCGGGTAAAAGCTGGGCAACGGCCGAGCTGCAGTAGATGAAGAGCCATACAATGCTGTGATGACTAAAAAAGGTAAAAATCACCATGAAGAACTGATGATGTTTCCCACCGAGAATAAGACACAGCAACACACATCTCGTGTATTTAAAACTCCATAAAATTCCCATACAATATATAAACTGCGTAAACGTTCTTTCAGTACCCCAAGGGTATAAGATATAACCCAAGGGTATACGACAGAAAAAAATACGCTAATTAAAAATGGTTCTGAGAGCTGTTTCAGATCTGAACTTGTTAAATAAAAAAGATAATAAATTGATCCCCATCGCTAATGACGTAATGAGTCATGACAGTGTACGTAAAGAAAATATTGAACTAAAAAGCGATACCGCAAACCGAGAGCATCAAATTGTATGGCTAGTACATCATTAACTAAGAAAGCTTTGAGAGAATCTACGAAAGAATTCATATCTGCATCTTTAACTGTGACAAAATATAAAACTCACGTATATGCGACTTGAATATCCAAACGAGGAACGCTCTTCAAATATTTAGGAAAAGGGAAATTGGATGAGCTGCTGAGCGACGGCAAATGCAGTAGCTACCGATCATTTGCTTGTACAACGTAGCGAAGTTCGGGCCGCAGTTGCAGCATTTTATGGAGGCATGCGGGGCGTGAATTGTGTCGGGAGCAGAAGGTCAGCGGTCAGAGGTGGCTGATGCTATGGACTGTATAGTATGTATGGAAAATTACTCACTGCCAAAGCTTGAATATCTCTAGTGAAGCTTTGAGGCACACTCGTGCGTGAACAGAGCACAAGTGCTCAGCACAGATGCAGAGGAAATATATATACCGGTAGTGATCAAGAAATGACCAATATGGGAGCGCCGTAACTTTGCAGTACAACTTTAGACTCGGCAAACATGCAAGGGAGTGAGAACTTCTCTTAGGTTTCGAGTTTTGTCACGGCTATTAGCTGCGTGAGCAAGAGGACTCGCACACCCTTGGGGGCGTTGTGGGCTCCAAGAGAGGGGGGGCGTGGACATTGCTCTATCATCCTCAATTTTAGGAGGTGTGTGAGTCTAGTCCCAGGAAGACCACGAGACCTACTTGGAAGCAAAACTAAAAGACTTTGCGTTAAAACAAGGGGTAACCGGTAATAATCGCCCATACAGTGACACATGAACGAGAGCTGCTACGAGGCACCGCTCGTGTGTCGCAGCGTTGGGATAGCGTGGAGATTCTGGCAGCCGCGGGGACGGAGCGGAGAGGATGAGACCAGGACAACACGAGCTGGAGGGTAACGTAAGGACGCTGCTCTCTGCTAATAATAGTGATCGCTTACTGTCTCACCTACAATGTACGCGCTAAGGAGGTAGGTCTTTGTTTGTCTCTGAGCTTTCTTAAGCTTCCTGGCAACGCTCTGCTCACAGTGAAGCGGTTTCAACTAACGCTGGAAACGTGACTACCCTGACGACACTCGCGTGCTCCGCACCACAACGTGCATAGCTCACATAAAAACAGAAAACGTAACTACTTCAGCCACTTAGTTTCAAGCACAAACGAGCTGGTTCTTTGAACTAAATATCTTGAACATATTCTTTTTTTTACACGTACTGTAATACATGTGACATAACGCCATGTTCTAGCTTCAAAGCCCGAAATGCTTCTGGTCGGATGATTTAATTAGAATAACTAGACAGTGTGTATTGACATACAGGCTTACATGTGTGAAGTATGGCGGAAAATACTGTTAATTAATTCGCTGAGCATACTAGCCGCACGTAAGCCTCAGCACGCGATGGTAGCGCTCAACAAATCTACGAGCTGCAGACCAACACTTGCTCTTGCTACCAAGAAGAGACACTGCTACTAATGTATCTGCAATTTATGATGAACATATTCAGCATACAGCAATTTTTTCTAAATAAAATATATCCACCGGACTTTTACTATCAAGAATAATATTATAGTCTCAATTTATCGAAATAATCTCGGCACTTGGGTGACTAATGAACTCCAGGGCAACGCGAGCTGGAGCGTTGCCGCACGCACCACCACACACCACAACAGCCAGCACGGCACTGCTGAAATGCCAGTCACAGTGACTGAAAGTCTGCAGCGGATCTCGAAAATTCGCTTGAAAATTTAAGGGAAATTTTAGTTGCAAGCAGAGCCAATGCAATTACAGGGCCACTGATTTTTACAACTGGCGTCCTCGCTGCTGATGGAATTGAGGTTATTTGGTAGTTTAGGAAGGTGCCAAGACTGATTACATTGGGTTGAGGGACAGCGTGGAGATACACAGGGCCATGTACAACGCCCACGCTGCTGCCTCTGTGTCACAGGGGAGGGTAGTTCCCTCGCCCACACCAGCGGACAGCTCTCCGGGTCCCGCTCTTGGCAGCCGCCTCCCTCTCCCCAGCGCGGTCGTTCAACTTACATCATGAGACGATTTGTATTAGCAAGAGTTCGGTAATCGCTCACATCTATGTTTACTGCAGCGCTGTGCATAGTAAAGATACGGAGCTAACGAGTCGTCTCAACACCGTAACACGCATCTCATAATCAAGGGACAGATATGACGTCATAATTCTATCGAACTGAAGAGGTGCTACCGCGAGGTCTTCTTCCGTAGGCATACAACAGGGAACAGCTAGGTCCCTTGCAACATAATTGGCAGAACCTAAGTTACGGTTGAAGCGGAGTCACAGGAGAGTATTTTCATTATTGTATGTACTGTTCAGCAAACGAAAGTTTCATTTTATTTTCGTGTAAACAAAACTGTGTGTCCAACAACTGATGTACTAAATTGAACAAGAAGGTCGGCGAAGAATTGATACAATCATTACGCGTCGGGAATTGCTCTCATCTTCAAAAAAGGAAAATTTTGAGGTAGCTATACCCTATCATAGCAAAAAATTTCATTTTATTTCTCGGATAACTAGTGTGGTGCAGAGATGTTATCTGGTGGGACGTCGAAAATGCAAACTATAACATTCTGAGAGCGCATACCTCGTCAAGCAAGGCAACAGTATCGAAAAATTCAAATTGGCTCTCAAACAATGATTTTCATTGTATCAACACCAAAATCAAATCACTTGTGCCTTATGATAGTATTAAGAGTTTCTGCAGCTTTCTTGAAGATCCGTTCATAACTTTTTGAATTATGCAGCTAACAAACATTACACAAAAATTACGACAAACATAAGTGAAACACATGAACGGACCAACCAATCTGCACCAACAACTCCTGTAGATTTCATGAAGATCCATTTAGAACGAACGAACAAACATCATCACAAAAATTTTGCCATTTACTCATCGTAATAAACTCATGTAAATGTCATAAAAATCCGTCCATAACCTTTGAGTTTTAGCACTGGGAAAAAGTAGGCAGACAAACAAACGAATGGACGGATTTCCACCAAAAGTACCTAAATCATCTGTTACAGTTAGAATACCTAATAATCCTGAATATTTCGTAAAATCCGTTCATAACATTTTGAGTTATCTTGGTGACAGACAAACACTACAAAAACATAACCTCCTTGGCGGAGGTAATGAACGAAGTCTCTTCGAGGGTTCGGATGCCAGTGCGCAGACTGTCGAATCAGAAGATGAGGGATTAGCTGCAGATTGTAAGACGTGGTACAGCCGAGGTCATAATGTTAAGGCTCTGTTCTGTTCCATGGGATGTAGAAGGACTTTAATGTTGTGAGTTCAATTGGGTTGGAAAAGTCTATGATGGAGAAGTGTGTCCTGCTGAAAGAGCGGTTATTTTGCTCAGCATGAAGACGGGGAGATTAATGTGTAAGTTTAGAAAGGGATAAATCAGTTCTGCTAGATATGACTAAATGTTGATCTTGGTCGATACGAGCTCCGCAACGTTGTCCAGTGCTAATTATATACGAAGCATTGCAGCTTCTACGTTGAAATCTGCAAATAACACTAGACAAGAGAGATGTGTGAGACTTATCTTTGAAATTAAAACCGGTCCCTATGAGAAATACATTTTTTTTAGAGTTTGTATCTGGTCAAGCTTCAAAAACGAACGTTTTTAGAGCGTTTATCGTATGAACAGAGGCTTTGTTGTCGTATGAAGAGGGGTGAAAGAAGTTTTATTTACGGACAAAGAATTTAGCAATGTCATGATCGAAAATAGTTTGCTGTAGTAGTCTAGACAGTGGCGCGGATAACCGTTACTTTGAAAACGTTCAAATAAAACCTATTTCATCTGAAAACGAAAGATTAAGAAGACAAAAGGTATGCCCGAACGAGTCTAGTTTCTATCGCATTGATTTTAACTTGATTGTAGCACTGACTAAAGAAACTTGTCTCAAGGCCTGAAAAAATGCGAGTTTTCTGTAAACTCGAGTGGGCAGTACTGAGTCTTGATTACCGTAGTTATTTCACTAATTTGGCTATCTAGAAAAAGCTAATGAATTGTTTCATTAATTCTCGGCAATGAATTTGATATTTTAGCGTTAACTATAACCGGAAAGTCATAATTTATTAACTTTTGTCGACCTTGTTGTTTATTTTAAGGAAAATTTAACTGATTTACTTAAGTGTTAGCGGTCACGTCAGCTGGCTTAGTACTAAGTGTCCGCAGTAAAGTTTAGGATGTTTTTTATTTTTGAAATGAATTAGAACTTGGCAAGCTGTGTTCCCTCTTCTGCTGCTGACACGGACACAACGGATTGGGGCACTGAAGAGTACGGGGGACTAAATGAAGGTCGTATAGCCAGCTTTTATTTTAGGGGTGTGCTTACGCCAATTTTATTGCCGATACCGATTCTTGTTTTCGTTCAATTGCGATGCCGATATTGATTCCATCTCTTATCAGTTTTTAATATACAACTAGAGCACTCTGAGAGCGCATACCTCCGCCAAGCAAGGTAACGGTTACGAAAAAATTAAAGGATTTTCTTTGAATCAACACCAAATTCTAATCATTTGTGCCCTTTCATCAGGGTCAACAGATTCAGTAATTTTTATTTTGGAGATCCGTTCATAACTTACTGAGCTATGCGGCTAACAAACATCATGACAAACATGAGTCAAACATACTAAGGAACCAACCGATCTGCACCAAAATTTAAACAATGTCTTTTATCACCACTAACAACTCCTATAAATTTGATAAAGATCCATTCATTTTTTTTAGTTATTGTGCTAAAGAGCATAAATTCAAAAGAGACAAACGAACGAACGGATCACCAGAAAAATTTGATCATTTAGCTTTTCTTCGTGATATACCTAAAACCTCGTGTAAATTTCATAAAAATCCGTCCATAACTTTTTGAGTTATGGAATTGAGCAAAATGAGGCAGACAAACAAGCAAACTAATGGATAGACGGATCTTTGCCAAAAGTTAATCATCTGTTCCTCTCAACATAACTAACCAACCCTGTAAATTTCGTCCAAATCCTTAATTTTTTGAGATACCTTAGCGACAGATGGACAAACTAGCAGACAGACAGAGATAGACAAAGCCGATGAGAACATAACCTTCTTGGCGGAGGTAATAGAAACATACTATGATTTTGCTTGCTCAATACTTTAGGTTACGCAGATTTACACACGCCAGTTGCAGCGCTGTTCAAAGTGCTACAGCGGGTAGCACATAAAATGCTGCATGACCACCAGAATAATGCATAACGCTGGTCAACAGAAAATAAACTTTTACACTCAATCTCAGTTCTTCAACTGATATGCGGTATTTATGATACACTTAATACGAAAAAACACCAGTTTCTCTGTATCACGTCAGGTTTTCTGTGCTACGCCGATTAACAAAAAAAAATCTGATCTGACAAAATCGACAATTCACCGGCCGACAACGGATATAAGGTGCATTTTCAACTCATTCACAGTAACATCGAGGCGCTGATTCCATATCTTACATTGGTTTCCCTGAATCAGGTCAACTTTTTCAACTGTCGCCACATGTTTTTACGTTTTCATAAACTTGTAGGAGTATTTTTGCTTCATATAATTTTGGCAGTCGCTATCGGAGTAATTGTGATTATTATTATTAGTATTGAGGGGATTTCACGACCCAAATTGAATCGGTTGAGCGATGTTCAGCTCTACACTCTGGCGCCGGGTCACATTCCGCGACCTAAGGCTCAGAGTACTTTGCGAATGATGTGCGCTGTTCCAAGCAGAGCGCTCTTCTGGAGGGTTCTTGGATGGAGATGGCTGCACTTCCGCTCTCGCAGGGCTGTCTTGAGATTCTTGGACATTGCACCAAGAGCTCCGATGACCACTGGAACGACGTCGACCTTCATCTGCCACAGTCTCTGGAGTTCGATGGCAAGGTCACGGTACTTTTCCTTCTTCTCAGTTTCCTTGTCAATGATTCTAGAGTCGAAGGGGATTGAGACGTTGATCAGTTTGGCCGACTTCTCCTATTTGTCTTT
>LQNS02000137.1:23343837-23357206 GCA_001587735.2 Parhyale hawaiensis | reverse complement strand
TTTTGCGAGGAGTGTAAGAATGAATGCCAGTTCGGTTCAATTTCCTAACAATAGTTTTTTTGCTGACATGCAGTCCCTGAGACGCAAGTTCACTCTGAAGGTCAGCACGAGTTGTCATGGGGTCATTAGTCACCATACGTAGCATGTAGGGCCGAGGACGACCTATGATCTTGCACGAAACTCCAGCTCTTGGCAGGTTGGAGACCGCCCCAGTCACTTGATGCTTGCGGACTATTGCTCCAACCGTTGAAAAAGGAACATTGACACGTTCTGCTATTACTATGTAAGTTAATCTCTCACTGCGAAGTCGAATTATCCGTTTTCGAGCAGCTCCAGGGATTTCTTTAACTTCGGGCATAGTAATGAGAATGTGCGCGACTTCAACGAGGTCTAGAGAGATAATGATTGCGCCGGCTGTGGTTTGTTTACATTGCATTTGTTTCGAGACGTTTCGTGAACGTTCTAGAATGATTTTCAAACTAATTTATTCAAATTATACTTTTAAATATCGAAGATTCAACATCATATTTATTTTGATCAAATACTTTTACTTGTGTTAAATTTTCTTGTTATAAGTGTACATTTGACTGTTCTGTTTGAATATTCTATGTTATATATGTTATATAAACTTCCTGTATTAATTATCCTAAAGCAAACCTCGAATTTTTAAAAATACATAAAAAATAGAGTTGTGCAAATACCGTACTTGTCTAGGTACTGTATGAGGGAGGTTACGTTAGAAAAGCTGCATTAGGTGAAACTAAAATGAATTATAATAGCCTAGCTAAGGATCGCTGAGTTAAATAAAGTGAGAACATTAACTAACCATGGAATTTCCTCGGGTCTCGCTATACAGCAACACAGGCAGCAAAATGCATAGAAGCATTCAGCTACGGACAACATCTCAGTCACCAACCACAGAATTGACCTTATGTAGGAACCAATCTTACTAGAAGTACATGACCCAAAACGCCTTATTTGCGCCTCAAACATAGACCTATCGTAAGAGACAACACAGAGAATCTCTATGGAGCTAGACCCCGGAAGCAATGTGTTATCTATCTCCAGAGGTAGATGCTGGGGTGAAAGTGTCCAGAGACCGACTGATAATCATAGATTTAGTTTTATCGGCACTGAGCTTCATACTCTATGCAAAACACCGTGGCTCTAATGCGCGAAAGGCAACCACATATTTACAGACAACATTATGCATGCTGGAGGTTGGTAATACTGTCAATAGAATGGAATCGTCAGCATAGTTGACCATTCTATTCTTCAGCAAAGACTGTACGGTAGCTATGTCACTAGTGCACAGAACAAACGGCAGCGGGCCAAGTACGCTACCGTGAGGCACACCCGACACTACAGCGATGAGGCATTCAAAAAACCATCAACAGACACACTACACTCTGCATTTGCTCAGAAACAAAGTCATGAATGATTGATAGAGCCTTACCACTCATACGAAACAACTCCAACTTGTACAGTTGATCCCTATGGTTTACCCTTTCGAACGTCGCACTAGAGTCCAACAGTACAAGGCATGCTTCAGAATTGACGATCCCTCACTGATTGTAAATGGTGTGACACAGACAACATGTGTTACAATAACGAAACCAGTTCTGTGCGCAACCTGACCGACAGGCAGCAGCCCAGCAATTTCAGCAAAACGACTCGGCTTACAAGCCATTGGTTCCTCAAACGCCTTTATCAAAATGAGCGTCAGCATAATATGCCAGTAGTTGGCGACATCTGGCGGCGACAGTGGACCTTTGGGAATGAGGGTAATATTCCAGTACGCTACAACGGGAAAAATTTCTTGCCCGTGGTTTTGTAGAAATGCCACTATCAAAGATCCTATATAAGCTCTGCCAGCAGAACGTGTATGCAAGACAGCTGGCCAGCCACTCAACAGATAACTTCGTTCAGCAGTAGACAGGGTAACAAAGCAAAACGGTAAAAGGTCCAATTCTTACTTGTGAGTTTGTGGGCCCAAACGCCAACTGCAGGCACCGAGACACCTCCAGGTCATCTTAACTCTGAATCTTCAACATAATGAGCTGTTGAAAGGGCTAAACCGACCTATCTAACGCCAACTCCTACTTCATGCAACCAACGGCTTCTAACTCCTTAATCCTTATGAATTCAACTTTCTCCAGCTCCGCTTGGGGATACATACCTAGCAATTTCTCATCTGAATTATGCAGCTATCACAATTTGTGGACTCACTCTCGTCATAGCTAGAGCATGGCGGATGATGGTATCCTCAAGGGCACGTATCCACGTCTCTCTCTCATCGCGATCATGAGCCTGTAGAAACATGACACAGCTAGCTATACTGGAACAGCATATTAAGGATCTGCATTTTCTTCAATAGGAAATGTTAGACTACTTTGTAAATTGTAAGACGTGACTAACCATGCTATAGCTACATAGCCAGTCTATTTTGAAAGTTATTTATTAAAAAACAAATAAAAAAATCTTAACAACATAGGAATATAATTCTAAACTAGACTTAATGCAGAACTGACAACGCAGCCAACAAATCCCAGAATTGTCGTGTCAAAAATTTGGAATAAAAAACACTCATCTGTATATATATTGCAATTAATATCCTGCAGTTCCGCCTCGGTGAATGGAGGTAGCTGGACTATAGGATTATATACTAACCTGGAAGTGGAATGTCTTTGCATCAACAGTAATGGTGAAGGTGCTGTCATCATCATCATCAATGCCAACGACAGCATTTCGGAGCCGTACACAGCCTCGACGAGCTCCCCGCACCATCTTGTCTTTCGACTGAAAAAGAGCTGGCATTAATTTGGATTTTGGCAATACGATAAACAGATATCAACTCAAATAAAAGTGATAAATACTGTAAAAAGTAGATAGAAAATTACCAAAGCAATCCTAAGCCATAGTTCAGTTTGATCATTTTCACCGAAAGGCTCGTGAGGAAGCTTGCTAGGAGTAATAAAAAAATGCCGCAGCATCAAAGTAAAACATACTTATCTTGCATATAGCTATAGACTACTGGATTAACTTGGCGGTACAGTGTTGGCACTGAAATCAGAAACTCACAATTTCACTCCCAACTTGTCTCTAGTAATAATATACGACAAGGAAGATAGGAGCAACAAGTAATACTGTATACTAACCTAGCATTGCATATCCAATACAATAGTATGTGCATATTGGTGTACCTTCAGCCAACTACCATAGGCTAAGAAACAAACGATAATTTCAGTCAAGAGAAAACAGACTGTAAGACAGTGATACAGACCACATAGTTAGAATCCTCAAACGATCATTACTTTTCAGTTAACACAATCTAAAGAGATCCAGCGCTCGAGAGATGAGTGGGAGAGGGAGAGGCCGAGACCCTAGGTAGAAAAATGAACTATTTTTCTATACAATTATAGCTGTTGAGAGCTTTGATAAAAGAAAATGGAACGGGGTTCAGCAACTTGGGTAAACACACGTTTAGTTCAAGATTGGTTCAGTAGTATTTAGTCCCGATGTTATAGAAATTTTCCATTAAGGACACATTTTCCACTTATATTTGTGTCTATTAAGTGTACGAGTATGACTTTGGCTTACAATCAGCTAACCTCAAGCAAAAAGGCTGACGTTTTAGTGTACTTAGTGCATTCAGACCCTGGCATCGCAGAAAGTGGTAGGATAACGTCGAAATGTCATCGTTTTCGATACCCTATACTGAGTGTATTCTAATGTGGCTCTAGATAGCCCTACTGCCATGAGGCTATAATATCAAGATGTGCAATTTGGCGATGTATCCCTACTAACATCAAGCAATAAACAGTGTGCAGCTGTAAACTAAAGTTAAAATTCTCACATCTGCCTTCTCTGTCATCTTTAATTTCATCATCTGACTGTACAATTTTAATTTAATTTTTACTATTTCTATTTAATTTAGAGTGAGGCCACCTTAACATAAATTAACTTAGGAGCATTCATTAACACAAATCCTTCAACTGTTTCTTGCTATTATGCTTTATGCTCAATCGATCTCCTGTTTCTGTTACAAGCTATTACCTTACAGTCCTGATATGATGGTAGCTATAAGATAGAGAAATTAAAACTTGAATATGAGCATTACCAGGGAAATAATATTCCATAAATAGGTAGGCAGGCTGTTTAATTTGTTTTCAGCACCGCTTTTCTAGTAATGTTACTGCGACGTGTAGTGTTTGGGCTTGCTTGACGCTTTACCGCTTTGGATTCCTTCTCTATTGTTCTCCGATCCATATCCCTACTGGCACCTTGCGTCATTCTCCCTCTAGAGATGAACCTAACTTCGCTTATTGAGAGCTAGCAGGTTTGCACAGAGTAAAAGCAGTGGTCCTTCCGGTATAGACCTTGTATTCACTGTGACTTCACAGTTCAGCATGGAATAGTAGGTACATCAATAGATAAGGGTAAAGCAAAACGTAACATTAATTTTTGCAATATATAAATTACAATAACTAATTTCTTTTGGCAACTTGACAAAATTAATTTCACTGCTCCATTCCATGATTTATTACATGATCATTGTTTATTCTTTCCTAATTTAAGACTTGCTGCTCCGTATCTTCAGCAAATCATTTTTCTGTACTCTTTTCGGTATCATATTCCATTATGACTCTAAAATGACTCTACATTTTAAAATTTTCTTTATTTAGCTATTGTCTAGTTCTTTCTTTCTCAGTAATTATCAATTTTCATCATGTTACAGCAAATACAATAAACACTTTAATATTTGCAGCTTCAGTCGACCATACCTTTGGTATTGACTGCTCTTGGAAGGTTGGGTTTTCATTGGAGATTTTCTTTGAGTCATGTGATGCAACTCCAATTCAAGTCACCATTCTGAACCTGCACCCAGCCTTTATCTGCCATCGTCTGGGCTTTGTGCAGCTGTAGCTCAACTTACACCTATAGCACTTCCTTGCTGGTTAGATTTACCTCAAGACCTAGGTATATTCTGCACCTACAATTTTTTTATGCTTTTCAAAGAGCCATAATACAAGCAATTTTCACCATCAACTTGAAAAGCTCTGCTGCCGTTCTTCCAAATTTATTATTTTCACAGTTCATTCATTAACTCCATATTTTACCTCTTTTGCAAATAGTTTTTGTTTTAGGTAGAGTAAAATAAACTGTAGGTAGAGTAAAATAAACTGTAGGAAGAAATTTACAATCTAAACTATGTTATTACCTCCGCCAAGGAAGTTATGTTTTTGTCGTGTTTGTCTGTCTCCTTGTCTGTCTGTCACCAATATAACTAAAAAGTTATAAACCAATTTGGATGAAATTTACAGGGATTGTTAGGCATGTTAGGAGAAACGGATGATTAACTTTGGTGGAGATATGTCCATCCGTTTGCTTGTTTGTCTGCCTAATTTTTCTCAATGCCATAACTCAAAAACCTATGAATGGATTTTGATGAAATTAATATGAGTTGTTAGGTACATAACAAAGAGTAAATGACCAAATTTTGGTAATGTTCCGTTTGTTCGTTCGTTTGTCACTCTTTATTTTTATGCTTGTTAGCACAATAACTCAAAAAATAATGAACGGATCTTTATGAAATTTATAGGAGTTGTCAGTAATGTTAAAAGACATAAATGATTAAATTTTGGTGCAGATCGGTTTGTTCATTTGTATGTTTGACTCATGTTTATCATTACGTTTGTTAACAGTATAACTCAAAAAGTTATGAACGGATTTTCAAGAAAATTGCACAAGCTATTATTACTAAGGCATCAAAAGGCACAAATGATTAGATTTTAGAGTTTATACAGAGAAAATTATGGTTTCAGAGTCAACTTGAATTTTTTGCTACCGTTGCCTCACTTGGCGGAGGTATGCGCTCTCAGAGTGCTCTAGTTATTATTAAAATACACCAGACTGGCGACATCATCTTAGGATCACCAGGTCATCAACCACAGGAAGTAACACACTATCCAGTATGAGGGTGGGGAAAGTAGGTCTTGCTGTATGTGACCTAGACACAAGCATAGTTTTAGTCTTACCTGCATTTAGTCTCATCCCTCACCTAGAACACCAAGAATCTATCACCTCCAAATTATGCTGAATGGATTCTGAAACCTCCAACTTATTACTAGGCTTCTTGCAAACAGCCAGCAAAGTAACATCATCAGCAAAGCCAACAAGTAAATTACGAATAGTTAGAATGTTCCAATGCACACTTTTGCAGTGGTGAGCGTAAGGCAGAGTACCTTTGTTGGTAGCACCTTGACCCGCAATTCGAGGGGACTCCATATTAGGACAGTTGAGTCGTCACACTATTTAATGACAGGTAAGTAGGTACTACTATGCAATATTCAAGTGCACATAAGAATGTAAGTAGATATAAGACAAAATTTGACTGAGTCCATCTAGACTATGTGCTTGTAGTTGTAGTCAAATTTTGATGTTTCATGCTAAAATCTGATTATTAACCCATTTCCTAGGCAGGAATCAAAATTGAGAAATTTCAGTTTTTTTCGGCCCTTGGTGCTTCACCCCTGCATCCCCTCAGCTCCTGCTAAATATACCAGGTCCAGGGCGCCAGGAGTCATTTGACACGACGAGCAAAAAGTCAGCCTAGAACGAAGGGATTTGGGAAAAGAGTAGCCTAATCCTCCAGAGGTACTCTGCCTTACGATGACCACTGCAAAAGTGTACATTGGAACATTTTAACTACTATATTTGCAGTGGTTTGCTCCCGGCAGAGTACCTCTGTCGGTAGCATCGACATACCAACAGTGTAGTTAACGGAGCAGGTTGGGATTCTGAGGCGCCCTGAGCTGGTGGATGCACATAAATTAAGATTCTTGAAGCCTCTTTCTTACAAGCTCATCTGCTTTAATTTCGTGACATCAGCATCCAGGGTGTATCTGCTTCCCTGTCCGATATTAAACTTTTTTATTAACCAAAGAAAAAACTACGGCCAGTGTGCACCCAATGGTGTACATATCCCACTGGATCGTTTCTTGCCAGGGAGGACAGGGGCCTCTATTCAGTTATTTCTGGCACCAGGCGCCTTAGACACTGTCCGGGCTCCGACGATGTATATCCGAAACTCTTTTCAGTATTTTTATCTCGCTTCTTAATCGGTATGTCCCATACTGCGTAGTATTGGCTTTGCTCGCATAGCTATACACTACAGATGAGCTTCTCTTACTCTCGAGGATCTCCTCCACTTCTGTGTTCTTATCCACGTTTCTGTAGTTATTCTTGTTGATTCATCGTTAAACTCCACTTCTCTGAGTTTTAAAGGAACAGTTTCATCTTCGCTAATGTCTCGTTTCCCCAAGATACCGTGGTGCTTGGAGATAAGTTCAGCCCATAAGAAGGGGAATATCTAGCCTCCTTTGTTGGTCAAATCTCCAGATTTGTGTTCACATTTACTATGTCTGGTTAGTGTTCACGAGACCCGTGCTGTCCAACAGTCCTAGTCTTTAGTAATGAATGGAAAATGCCAACAGGCTTTAATGAATCTGTAGATCTTGCATTGAGGCATATATATAATTGCCACTTAGTCCTGCTTAATCCTCAAGCCAGGCCTTATGCCATTCCAAGTCCTGTTCCTCTGCAGCCCTTGGTAAGGAGAGATAGAGCAATCCTTAGACCGACCCCTTATCCTGGCAGATTTGGTTCTCTAGACCGGAGACACAAGTCTTTTAACTGTTAAATGAAAAACGTTTTATTTATAATTTTTTCTCATTCTCGCTCAGCCATAAGGACTAACCCAGAGCTCAACCAATTTGAAGTCTCGAGCCCTTATATGTAGTTGACAAAGCTTTGAAGAATTTCCAAAGTCTTGTACCGTGAGGTGGGAACAGCAGAGCTTAGTAAATTCAGCAAATTCTTTATCTAATGCGTAAAAAACAGAACATGCAATTGATATTTGGTAAAGTCGGGAGGTCCTGCTCTGGTCTAGGCATAAGCCCAGGACTAGACCAGTTCAAAATCTTGAGTCTTTGCATGAGCTGGCAAGGGAACTTGAAAATTTCAAAGTCCAGTACCGTACCGTAAGATGGTAGGAGCAGGAATTGATACCTACTTCAAGTTCATTACTTAGTTGGTAATAAAGAAATTCTTGATATTTTTTTTGTCAGCCCAGAAAACCCTGTTCTGACATATGTACAGTATAAGTTCGGGAATTAATGCATTCAAGGCTTGAGCCCTTATAGCTACTGTTGTTAAGACTTTGGAGAATTCCCCAAAGTCCCCATGCCACATGGTGGCAAGATCGAAACTTGGGGATCCTCTTAAATTCCTAGGCCTCATGAGTAAAAACTGAACATTGGATCGACCTTTCATCAATTTCATGAAGTCCTGCTTGGAATGGGAATAAGCTAGAACTTAACCAATTGAAAGTTTTGAGCCCCTAGTTTAAGTGTACCACATCAGTAAGGGCCATGGAAATTTTAGTCTAACACCGTACGATGTTAGGAGCAGGACTTCGTACATGTTAAAAATTTCTTTACCCAACAGGTAAAAGACAGAGCTTTGGTTAACCAAAATTGCTGGTTATGCTTTTGTGTAAGTATAACAGCTGGACCCCGATGGTTCTCTTGTAAACTGTCTTGGTCTGTCAGTGTAAACTGTAGTAGCTAGCTATACGGTAGTCTACTCTTAAGACAGACTATTTATAACACATTCCTTGTGTATGTCAGTAGCCATAAGAACAAAATTTGATAATTCTGTCCTTGTCTCTTGAGCAGGTGCTAGAGTTATTTACTTCATTTTTATTTTGACACTTAGTCAAAATCATGAAGTCCTGCTTTACTTAAATAGGTTCAGGACTTATTAATTGGAAGCCCTGAGCCCCTATAGGTATAGGTTATGAGACTTGTACACATTCAAGTCCCTCCCCGTAGTGACAGGGCTTAGTCAGATTTTTTTTTTCGACTTAGTTAAAATTGTGGGATAAGCTCCGGTGTAAGTACAAGAGCTGGTCCCCTGAAGTTTTTAAAGAATTGTCTTCAATCTATCAGAGTAGAGTGTAGTCTACGAAGTAATACTAACACCTAAGTTGCGCATAGCAGTACAAAATCTGATAACTCTACTCATGTCCCTTGTGTAGATGCTGGAGTTACTGTACCTCAGATTTTCATTTATATTTATTTTATTTTTTTACACTTAGTCCAAATCAAGAAGTCCTGCTTTACTTAGGTATAGGTTCTGGACGTGTACACATTCAAGTCCTTCCCTGTAGCAGCAGGGCTTAGTCGGATTATTATTGTTTTTTCGACACTTAGTCAAAACCATGAAGACCTGCTTTATAATAGGCATAGGCTCAGGACTTACCAATTGGAAGCCCTGAGTACCTATAGGTATAGGTAATGAGACTTGTAAACATTTCAGTCCCTCTCCATAGTTGCAGGGCTTAGTCGAAAATTTTTTTTACCTGATAAGAACAGAATTTTGGATTCACTTACTTTAGTAAAAAGTGAGCTCTGCACCACAATCAGTATAAGCTCAGGACTTAAAACCAATTTGGGGTCTTGAACCCCTGTAGGTAATGGCTGTATTTCAAAATCACGCACCGCACTATGGCAGGAGCAAGCTTGGAAAATTCTTCCCTGTGTTAGCACAATTTCACAAGAAAATGGAGAGAATTACTTCCTGATCAGAAAAACTCAAAATTATTATGGTCTTCATAATTAGGGGAGGAAATCTCAATCTTCCAGGCATTTTGGAACCAGTTAACAGTCTTCCTTGAATAAGAATCCATCAGGTAAAAATTGATTGAAGAGACCTTCAAAAACTTCAAAGGGGCTCAGTAAAGTTTTGGTATTTCATCCAAAAAGGAATTTCCAAGTTAAAGAAAACAACGTTAACTTTTCTTACTAACTTTAACAAATATTCTGAGGAAATTGTAGAATTTAGGTCATTGCTGCAGGAGCTCAA
Source organism: Parhyale hawaiensis (assembly GCA_001587735.2). NCBI lineage: Eukaryota > Metazoa > Arthropoda > Malacostraca > Amphipoda > Hyalidae > Parhyale > Parhyale hawaiensis. The sequence continues at coordinate 23,347,279 of LQNS02000137.1, read as the reverse complement.
GGACTTCCAATGAAGGCCTAAATTAAAAAAATCGCAACTTGTAAGGTCTTTGAGAGGAGCAGGTGATCTCAGCTGTGGCCTAAGTCCATATCAGGAATTAGGCTAAGTGTCAATCATGTAATGCTAGTCTGAGACTAACTCCCTTAAGTGGAATGAGATTTTTTTTTTTCATAAGGCTGGATGATAGAATCTCTTCAAGTCTCAAAGACACTAAGAGGATGTCAGGGTTCCCCAGGTGGGAACCTCAAAATTTCTCAAGATAATCCGACTCCTAAAAAAAAGTGGTCATCTCCCATAAGTAACTGAGACAAAGTTAATATCGGATCAGGAGCTTTGAAACACTCTCCGGGCATAAGGCAGTTCTGCGACATCGTCACAAAACGCCTATTCCAGTCTATTTCTAGGTATCAAAAGACTTCACTGAATGGAGATTAAGTCTCAAAGAGGGGCAGTTGAGAATTTTATAAAGTCCCGAAGGTAGAACTTGGAAAATTTTCCAAGAGCCAAATAGTTACATTTGTTGAATATGGGGCCGTTCCCCAAGACCTCTTCTCAACTTTCACTTTGCTTTGTTAAGTTTCTATAAATTTAGAACCAAAACAGCTAATTACCTTCCAGCCGACACCGCACCGCTTTAACTGACGTCTTTTAAAAGAAATTTCCTCGTTCTCCCCTTTTTTAAAAAGGTCAATGAAGGTTATCGAAACGTTCCGCCGATAGTTATCCGAGCTTCTGCTTTTGTATAAATATCCGGCAGGCCCCGCAACTTGTAGTTTTGACAACTGATAACCTAAATTTCCGAAGCACTGAAGATAAGTGTGCTTGCACGTCGGTGTCGCTAAGTCATGCACAACTTCTGGCTGTAAGTCGCTCTTGAATATCACCCGAACTGCCGAAAGGTTGAAAAGTTACGACCGAGACTCCCGCTGGCCGCTGGTTCTATAATAACTTCTATTCTTCGTTATTGGACGAGAATTTATCCGAAACCGAAGCTCTGGTAATCTCTAGCAGTAAGTTATGCTGGGCTACCCTAAACGAAGCCTTGGATACTTTTCGCGTTCTTAGCCAGTTGTCTTCTCTTATTAAACTACGGGAAGTAGTACTACTTGCTGATATTAGCTTGGGTTCCTGGACTGCAATTCCTACGTATCATCCCGTGTGAGTTGTAGCCCTCCGCAACAATTTCCGTCGGAGACTCGTTCCTACCCGCGTCTACATTCGGTGGCATGGAGGATATCTTAAATTCGAAACCACGGTTCGGTCTCGGACTTCGGGTGACGTCCAGGTGGCGTATTGCACGCTACCCATCTTGCGCAGAGGAGAAGCTGCAGTCCGTGACAGGAGGGACGGCTCACCGCGAGTCATCCCCACAGTTGCCGTAACCGCTTACAACAGATTTATCTGGCATTCTCAGCAAGGATGCGTCTAGTAAGTCGGAAATTTCGCAGTCTCTGACAGTGACATTCGGAAGTTACGTGGCATTCGTAAAAATCTTGCCCCCAACCTCAGAAACTATTAGACTACTTGTGATCACTGCGTTACTACCAGTAAAGATCAGAGGTTGCACATCAGAAGTGTAACCAATACAGTCCGAAAGTACTGGCCTGGATTCGTCCGTAGACGTTGTCCGCAATTCCTACTATTATTTCCCAGCTCTATATGCTCGTATAGCACTCGAAACTCCTTTGAAGGGAGTACCTTGAAGCTGATCAAGTTTCTTGTGAAAGTTAAATCTCGTATCTATGCACCAGACTTCCGTAACTAACGTAGTCTCATACTCAATGAAAACTATGAGGTTTTTATTGGAGAGTTTTAGGAAACGTTGCAGAAGTTTGAGCACTGAAAACACAGGCATGATGGTAGGGCGATACCTCTCGTCTCGTCCTGGAAAATAGGTTGAATGTTCCAATGAACAATTTTGCAGTGGTAAGCAAAAGGCAGAGTACCTCTGTCGGATTGCACCATGACTTGCGTCATCGCAGGTTTCTCCACGTCGGGAGGACTGTTTTAGTCGTCACACTGTTGTTAATTGACAGGTAAGTACTCTTGCCGGTTTTTTTTTTTTTTTACTTAGCCAAAATTACAAGGTATGCTCTTGTATAAGTATAAGAGCTATCTTGTGGGTAGTTGTTCTGTACTTAGTCTAGTGTCTTAGCATAGACTGTAGTACTGTATTGTATCATACTAACACTTTACCTGTGCATGTTAGTATAAGAAAAATCTGTTAACTCTGAATTTCTTTCCTTTGCAGGTGATAGATTTAGTTCATCTCAGATTTATTTTTATTTTTTCCCCGCCCCCACCGTCCGTGGCTATATAGGTAGGCACCCGACCCTCTGAGCCTCATTCCGGACGACGAGCGAACATCTCGCTACTAAAGAGCCCAGAACTATGGGCTTTGGGAAGGTTGTACCTCCAGAGGTACTCTGCCTTTCGCTTACCACTGCAAAATTGTTCATTGGAACATTCAGCCTAGTTGCAGTGGCTCGCTTCCGGCAGAGTACCTCTGTCGGATAGCACCGATTTACAAACAGCGTAGCTTGCGGAGCAGGGAGGGGTTCTGTGGCGACTCCTGATGTGGAGGGTGCCGTAAAAGTGCTTAAGCTTACCCTGATCTGAGCTTTATTAATCCTGTCTATGGAGGTCTTCTTATTGACCCGCCACAGGAGATTTGATACCGCATTTGCATCTCTATGTACCTTCTGTCCTCTTGTGTGGACCCCAGATCTCCAGCAGCTGGTATCTTATCACTCTCTCTCCTGTGAGAGTTACCCTGAGGGAGCTGTCTGCTTTGTCTTTTGTGCCTGTTTGAGCAAGCGACCTCACTCTTACAGATCAGGGTAAGATATTATTAATTTAAAGTTTTTCAAAGTTTTCCATGAATTCCAAATTCTCAAAATTAATCAAAGTATCCATGGGCACTGAGCAATAAGGGACTAAGTCCCCATCCCTCAAAACCACAGTTAAAAAACGTTCAAGTCATTTCACAGTATTAGAGGCAAAAGCTCAATGGACTTCTCAAAAATATTCTAAGTCCCCACGATTGTACCCAAAATTCTCAAGTGTAACTGCTTCCACGCCTCCGAGGCTAAGTCTCACAGGACTACCTCCCAAAATTTTCAAAGATTCAACAGTGGAAAGCCAAAATTTTTCCAAGTCCCCAAGGTGAGACCCAGAAACATTTCTAAGTACAGCATGAAGGCTTTCATGGAATATTATTATTATTAAATCACACCAGACTGGCGACGCAGAAACGGAGAAACTCCATGAGGTTAACAAACCCCCACACAACCAGTCCAGCGGGTGGAGAAAACAAAATAGAAAAAAAAGAAGATCTGAAATCACAGAATAGCTCTGTGTACAGATCGTTTAAAGCCGCCAATACCAGCACCAGCAAAGACAGAGCCATCAAGACCATTCCAAACATCCACACACGATGGAA
>LQNS02000137.1:23259824-23278761 GCA_001587735.2 Parhyale hawaiensis | reverse complement strand
TGATAAAGTTAAAGGCTAGAAATGGGTGTTTTATGGGCTCTAGAATGTATTAAAATACTTTTAAAGGGGTTTTTATGTATACATATATATATATGGAGTTTTTGAAACCTTCATGCCCGGTGGTCATGTTTCCTCTGTTTCATTAGCAGCTTGCTTGCGTTCTTGCCCCAAAGCTAGCAGTGATCTCCCGGCGCCTGATACGGTTAGGAAATTTTCCCAGTTTTTGTACTGGGAATATAACTCTCATTCCCAAGGGTCAAGTGCACCCTATGTCAGTAACTACCGGCACATTACGCTGACGCCCATTTTGTCAAAAGTGTCAGAGAAATTGGTCGCTTTTAAGCTTGGTCGTTTGGCTGAAGTTATGGGCTTGCTGCCTTCTAGTCAGTTTGCGTATAGAACTGGTTTGGGTTGTTGTGACGCCTTGTTGTCGGTGCAACACCATTTAAAGTCTGTGCTGGATTGTCACTCTGAGGCACGCCTTGTACAGTTGGACTTAGCACAGCGTTTGACAGGGTCAACCACAGGACAGGCGTTTGGTGTGGGTGGTAGGGTTCTGTCAATCATTCGTGTTTTTGTTTCTGAGCGAACGGGGAGTGTGTCTGTTGACGGGGTCCAGAGTCCCTCAGGGTTGCGTGCTTGGCCCGCTGTTATTCGTTCTGTATACTAGTGACATGTTCTCTTCGCTGGAAAATATGATGATCAACTATGCCGACGATTCCCCTTCAAGGGCTGGGTTACCTGCTTCCCGCATGCGTAATGCTGTCGCCCAATATCTGAAAAGAGATTTGTCACGTATTAGTGCATGGTGCTCGGATTGGAGTATGAAGCTGAATGCCAGTAAGACCAAGTCGATGATTGTCAGTCGGTCTCGGAAACTTGTACTGCAGCATCCATATCTCGAGATTATGATACTTTGCTTCAGGAGTCTATCTCCTTGGAGATTCTTGGTGTTGTCGTTGATAAGAAGCTTTTGAGCCGCATGTTAGGCGTCTGGTGCCACGTGCTTCCTCTAAGATTGGGCTCCTGCAAAAGGTGAATTCTGTGTTTGGTGACAGTGAGGTTGTAGCAGATGCGTTATGATGCCTGTGTTAGAGTATTTCTCACCGGTCTGGGCTTCAGCTGCTGACTGTCACTGATGTCTGTTGGACCGACTTGTTAGTTCGGCCAGCAGGCTGTGCTCAGATAATGATCTGGTGAAACTGTCCCATAGGAGAGGGGTGGCCGAACTCTGTGTTGTATAAGGTGTACTATAATGAGAGGCATTGGTTGTCTACTTCTGTCCCGGCCCCAAACTCTCTAGGAGAATTACACGTTCTGCGGTCGGTCCGCACTCTTTCACGTCGGAGATTGTTTCGGCATCGGCTTTCGGTCGTGTTGGCCTGCAGGCGTTTAAGTCAGCTGTAAATGGCTTTCTGTTGGATTTCCTTCAGCAGCATTTCGGGCTTCTCGGTGTTGCAAAGTGCTTCATTTGGGCTATGCTTCCTGCCCGTGGGGCCCGGGCCCAATGTTTCAATAATACCAAGCCAAATACCAAAAAATACCGAATCATTCGGTATATTTTGGGGAAAAATACCGAAATACCGAACCGAATGACCGGTTTTTTTAAGTACCGAATTCTGATGCGGCTGCACAGAAAAATACCGAATCCATGCTCTGCTTGTAGCTTACTGTCTTTCTATACTGAGGCAGATTTCGCTTCAGAGGCCAGAATTTCAGCACTTTTGTGAAGCAGATATTTAAGTTTGCAAGAAGTATTATGGCTACGGTGCACTCACATTGCATATAAGCCGACTGGAATGGGGGCATTTACGTTTACTGCAGTGCTTTACTCAAGATGTTACTTGTGCCTCTCGCTATGGAAGACGTGCATTTAATTATAATCGAGGATATGGAACTTAAAAGAAGAAAGAAACTACTACAGTCTCAAGAACGAAGACGTGCTCCCAATGGAGAGAGATGAAGCGTCAGTGCGACACTGCAATGTTAAGCAAGACTTGAAGCATGCAGAAAGGTTACAGAAGGGAATAAGAGCTGCTAATAAGCGTGAACGGGAAAATCTGGAAACGGCAAGTCAGAGAAAAGAGAACCTCGCGATGAGAGCGCGACCCCTAATGAAGAAAATGAAGAAGCAAGTCCGAAAAAAGATTCCGAACCGGTCTATATTAAGTAAAAATATCGATTATTGCGTGAATTTTTTCACGCACGAGTCCACTAGTATGATACGGTATATAAACAAGTAAACACACTACAGTGATTGTTGTTGGCTCCACTGCAACGTTCACAGATAAAGTACAAATCGGTAAAAATGTTCTTTCGTCGTCCTTTTAATGATGAGAACCACTGTAATCTCGTGTAACACTAGAACACCTGATAATATAAGCACACGAACAGCGCAATATTTGTATCGAAAAATCGGCTGATTTCACTTTCATCAGCTCATCAGGCTACACATAATCGAAGGAATAGGCTGTTTCATTATTTCACTTGATATCAGGTTATATATAACTAGAACGCCTCGTGGCGTAAGACGATCACCCGCGGAAGGGGGCAAATTCAACGCAGCCATTTTTTATGGCTAGCAATTTTTCACATCTCAGTCAACCCATCTGACTGCCTGAAAAAAAGTATTATTATGCCTCAACTCTTTCTGCGTTGTTTTTGGGGTAGACAGAAAATAATATTCACCACCGTCATTTTCGATGACCAGTTAATTCTAGTTTTTCTGGCATAGTTGACATCTATTTGAACCCAACAGACTCTCTATAAAACATTATGAACATTGCTCAACTCCTACCATTTTTGGGGTTGACAGACAAATATAACTACAAACAGTGGCGGCTCGTGCCCTGCTTGAGGTGGGGCCAGCCGATTTTTTTAAGCCATTAGGTGGAAAAGCTATTTTCTATGCTGAATTCAAATCTTGAATGTGATAAGACTTAAGTTCACCATAAAAAATAACTTTTCTACTTAATGGCTTTAAAAAATATACAGCGGGCCCAACCTTGAACAGGGCACGAGCCGTCACTGGAAACAAATATAAACATAGATCTTCAACGAAAACAGTATCACCTCTCACACTTAGTTCGCGGGTGATAATTATGGGATAGGAATAGGACTTCCAACAGACGCAAAATATCGGAAAAATATTGAGAAACTAGAGCACTCTGAGAGCGCATAGCTCCGCCAAGTGAGGCAACGGTAGCAAAAATTCAAATTGGTTCTGAAACTCCAAAATTTGATCATTTGTGCCTTTTCATATTAATAACAGCTTGTTCAATTTTCTTGAAGATCCGTTCCTTACTTTTTGAGTTATACTGTTAACAAACGTTATGACAAACATAAGTCAAACATACAAACGAACAAACCGATCTGCACCAAAATTTGATCATTTATGTCTTTTAACATTACTAACAAACCGTATAAATTTCATAAAGATCGATTCATTATTTTTGAGTTATTGTGCTAACAAGCATAAAATTAAAAATAGTGACAAACGAATGAACGAACGAATCATTACCAAAATGTGATCATATACTCTTTGTTATATACCTAACAACTCATGTGAATTTTATCAAAATCCATCCATAACTTTTTGAGTTATGGCATCGAGAAAAATGAGGGAGACAAACAAACAAACGTATGAACATATTTTTACCAAAAGTTAATTATCTGTTCCTCCTAACATACCTAACAATCCCTGTAAATTTCATCCAAATCGGTTCATAACTTTTTTGAGTTATCTTGGTGACAGACAGGCAAACAGACAGACAGACAAACACGACGAAAACATAACCTCCTTGGCAGAGGTAACTATGTGTACTGAACGCGCATCGTCGGTCATTTGAATGAACGACGCTTCTACGTGTAGACAGTGACAGAAAAAGTTGACGCACACATCGTGTTCGTTCACCCTATCGCACGCGATGATACGAATGACGTGTGAACTCGGTTTTGAAGCCAGTACTCACGCTACTCGATAGCACGAGTTTCATCATCTCCGCGTCTGAATGCGTTGCTGTGCCCATTTAATAGTACACATTTGCAAAGAATTTTGAATTGTAGCTAATATTCTCTCCAAATTTGAAGAGGTATCTGAAACTTAACTAACGACACTTGTTGAGCAAACTAAACTGACGGCTAACATTTAACACCTTTTAGTAAATTCAAAGCTGTGTCTGCGAGGGCGTCACAAATCTTGCAGACTGTTAACTGAGGAAACTCATTCTTTTTTTCTAACGTGTGTACCAGCCTTTACCCTTTATCTCAGTTTGCTCAGCTGGTGCCGTTAGTCAAGTTTCAGACATCATTCTAAAATTGGATTTAATTTTACGTCAAGACCCTTTACAAGTGTCGGATATTTAATCGGTCACAGCAACACATTCAGACGCGGCGATGACGAAACTTGTTCTTTGACTAGCGTGTGCACCAGCCATTATACAGTGGTAAGCTACAGCTATTTATGAATTACGATACCTCCCAATGACATTGCAGTATCATTTTACTAACTTGATTTTTTGTTCATTTTCGAAATACACTGAAAATATGACTCGAAAAACAGTTTTCATTGCCTTAAGTGCAGAACCCTGCGAGAAAGCATGCCCATACACTGTCTAGCTCAATTGTACAGTCGCTACTCTCAACTGCTGCTCAATGCTGGAATGCGTTGTATATTGCCGGCAAGAAATGAGTGGGGGCAACAAAATAGACTCCATCCTCGGGCGGTGGAAACCATAGCTACGCCACTGGGCGGAATACCAGAATTAAATTGAGTTGCTTTGTGGACAATAGTTGAATCGAGAGGCCCTATACCAGAGGCAAACAGCAGGAACGCTGCAGATGAGATGATGGTACAAAAATGTTCAGTTGCAGCTTATTAGTTGCCTTACCGACACGTTGGAATAGACTGGTTTTAAAAGATAATGAAGTAAAGCTGCCTCCTGAAGAATGAAGCAGATTTGAGTTGGTGTATATGCTGCTACAGAGAGCTTAGAGCTGCTGAGAGTACTGTTCCCAATACACATTCAATGCTTGAATGTATTGACTGTCTTGCAGCAAATGTCAAAGTGAGTCTGTTCCAGATGTTTTCACTGAGGTACAAAAAAAAGCGGCCCTGTCTAGTAGATCAGTGATAATGCTGGAGCTTTGCCCATTATTTCAGAAACAATAACTTTTCACTTTGTCAAAAAGTCCTCACGACACGTCATTGAAACCATTCAGTTATTTGCCTATTTCTGTAAGTTGCCCTTTGGGTCGTCGTGGCTCGAGAGAGATGAGGAGTCCGAGCTCGTGGAGGCAACACTCATGTCTTGTTGCGCAGACGTTGTTTTAACTTTACTGCTTTGGATTCTTTTAATTTATCAATTTTTTTATTTACTTCAGAGATATGATTAAAATTGAGCAGCAAACATTAACTTAGAGCAAACCATATAGTATTTTTATTTGTAATGGAATGATTAAAAGCTTGGATTTGTATGCCGAATTGTTATTGAAGCCCAGAATTTTGTTTGCCGCTATTCTTTCCACGTTATTGTCAGATTAATTTTAATGTTTTAGGTCGCTTGTGATACTTATTCTTAGATCATGTTGCTAAGTAACAAGTGCACGTCTCTTCATGAGGCATAGGATGGGTCATAGGCCAAAGGGTTAGGTTCGCCGCGGCTCGTGTAGGTTACCTTAGCCATAAGCTAGGCCTCCGGGACGTGTATCGTTCGTGCCCACTTTGCTTTCTTCCCATCTCATCCTCCTACTGATCTCTCTTCTATCTGTTCGTCCTCTTCTTTCCCAACTTGCTGTTCCCATGCGCATTGATCCTGTGTGGGAACATCCTCGTGCATGGGTTCCCCGTATCTTTCGTCGTACTATACGTCCCTTCTTTCTTCCTCTGTGGTATCGCTTTTGTTGTCGAAACGAAAACTTGAACTGCTGAACATAATAATAATAGTGCTCGTTCTGCGTCATTCATCTTCGCTGTATTCGGGCATTGATGTTGTTTTGGATATACATGCCAAGATATTTGTTGTTAGTGTAGCTGATCTGCCTAGTTGTGGTTTTCCATGAGGCCGTTGAAGTCTTCCTGAAATGCCGCGCTATTGCTGTCCAGTAGGGTACAGCGGCCCAGTTACTGGCATCTGCAAATTTACTAAGAATGTGGATATTAAGATCGTTGATGTACACTACATAATGAAGTGGAGTCTACCGCCACAAATTTTTAAAGCCGTCAACAGTGGAGTTTCCCCAAAATTTAAGAACATTATTGGACGTGTAGAGAAACTGATAGATGACGTATTGTTGCTTATTCTCGCACATGCGCTGGCATCAGCGGCCGTGTCTGACTGACTGCAGCTCTGAGCAGCTGGTGCTTGGTAATTGAATCATGTCCCCCCTGAACGGTTATACATGTCTTCTCTGGAAGGAAAAGGACAACAATGTCAGTTTACTTTTCATAATTCTGTCTTTTTTTTCTCTTTTATAGCTTTGACTTTGTTTAATGATATGAAATGAATTCTCATTTAAATTGTACAGTAATTTTATGGAAATTGATATTTTTTCCTTGGGGTTGCGCAGTGGTAGTTGTAATGTTACTAGCCCCACGGTGTTTGGGTGTAAGGAGGTGGTTGTCGGACGACAGTAGGCTGGTCCGACTTTAGCAAGCGATAGGCTGTAGGGTAAGTGGACTAAATAGTGCTCAGCCGACTCTTGCAGATAGTAATAAGTGGATTGGTTATAGATGAAATAGCTACTGAGTATCATTAATTGAGATTCCTTACCCAACAATTGCTAAGTGGCAAATGAAAATTAGCGCGTGCACCCCTATTATTAGCTTTGATGACGTGAGAACAGTCGTGGGTATGTTCTTCAGTGTCCCTTTGCAGCTTGCAAGGCGCCCAGAGCTTCGGTCTGGGTACAGTGAAGGTATAAATTGTACTTAACTTCACTGATATGTTTTAAGGTTCTGTGCTGTATAGAAGTACCCAAGGATTATGAGACTAACAGGTTAACCCATGGGGCGGAGCCGAGCTGTAGTGCATCATGGGAAATGGGCCTGTGACGTCACAAAAATATAGTACATTTATAAGTAGCTATTTTACATTGTTTCTTCATCATTTCATTTGGGCAGCCAGAGTGTCCTACATGTCCTACAATCTTTACAGTTGCACAAAAATTATTATTTAAGTGTTTTTCCGTGACAGGCACGCAGTCGGTCGGAGAATTCCGGTAAAATGTTAGCCTAAGCTGTGCTGTCGCGTACGCGTCGTTAACATATCCGCCTCTCCTAATTGTAAAAACTATAGCATCATTGGAAAAATTATGGATTTAACATTCGCCAGTTTCAACAACATCGTTTCGTACGACAGTTGTGGTGCCGGGAATACGGTTAGGTAACTTTTTTGCAAGTTAATGCGAGTCGGACGCCAGCGTATAGCAGCTGATGTTTGTTTCTAATTTTATCGAGCAATTGTGTGACTTTTGCGTATTATATATACACTTCTGCTTCAATATTACTTCGCCGGGAGGAAAGTAAATTGTTTCTTTGGTCCTTTAATGTTTTACTTTATAAATCTTGTTTAAAAGTTTTTCTGTCTCGGCGTTCAATCGTTCGCATCTGAGTAAATTTTTGTTGCAGCGGTTTGAAATTATAGAGGATAACAGATCATTGGTAAAAGACGAAAATGAATTAGAAACATTGCGGTATTCACTCTTCTAAATCCATCTTTAGAATGCCACATGGCTCTCGATGAAACTCACCTGAAATATAGCATTTTGAAGACGATAAACTTAGCTCTAAAAGTGCTTCTGACATGAGGGAATTTGCCGATTGAATTCATCTGCTCTTTTACAAGCCTTTTGACCAACATTCTTTAAAATATTATCTTTCTGAGAGCTAAAAAAAAGTTCGTAGATGCTTTGTGATACATATTTTTGTGCAACTATAAAAATTGTAGGACATGCAGGACACTCTGGAGGCCCAAATGAAATGATGAAGAAAGAATGCAAAATACAGTAGCTGGTGATAAATGTACTATGTTTTTGTGATGTCACGTCACTCACAAGGCCATTTCCCATGATGCACTACAGCTTGGTTCCGCCTCATGGGTTAACCTGTTAGTCTCATAATGCTTGAGAAGTGCCGATGCTAAAGAGTGTCGAGTGGTCAAGTGAACGATGGTTGAGTTTCTCTTCTTTATTTACATCTCTGTTGCATCTCATAGAAGATTAACAGTTAATGAGAAACAGAGCGTAGCTGCTCACAAGTTGAGACTAAGATACACAGTAAGTCTCCAGCTTATAGTCTAATAAAGCTGCTGTCGTGTGCCAAGCATCAGTTTATGTATTATGCTATTGCCGCTTACAGCTCCGAAAGCCAATATCATTACAGCCTATCGCTGGTTTACCAGTTATTGCTTCCAGTCAGACCTTTTCCTTTTATTGTCAGCATGTGGTTATTGCCTCAAATCGATTTGCATACCTCCGGTCTTTCGCGGGAAGGGGTTGAGCAACACAAAGAATACATACATGTTTGCACATTTGCGCTGTGTTGTGTTGAACGCATATATAACAGTCACGATATCCCTGTGTTAAACGTACCTCTTCGTCCAATGCCTGGTCATTTGGCGGGCCGTGCTCTTGAAGTCCTACGCTCGCCAATGAAGTTTGATTATCATATCCTTTGTACAACATCTACATCTGCTTAGATTCCAACTCGCTATGTGGTAACAAAGCACTTCTTCGAACTGCCCTTATAATGTGCTAACACTTAATATGAATAGCTTTGTCTGAAATGTCCTCCACTGGAGACGGTGCGTGGTGGATAGTTGAACTGTAAATGGAGTATTCAAGGTTGCAGAGTTCATAATGGAGGATTTTTCATGTACAGAGTTGGACTCGGAAAAAATTGCAACTTATTTCCTCGAAGAGTTAGTGTCGGTGTATAGTTGAGAATTTAGTCTGCTGTTTTTGCTACAAAGTCGGAGATATGTTGGAGTAGGGTTCGGATACCTGGTCATCGTAGGCCATGGAGTCAGACATTCGGCCAACGGCCTCCGCAACTCTGCCTTTAGTACTACAGACAGTGCCTAGACAGAAGTATTTGCACAACTCTATTTTTGATGTATTTTTAAAAATTCAGGGTCTTCTGTAGGATAATTAATACAAGAAGTTTATATAACATATAATAGAATATTTAAGCAGAACAGTCAAATGTGCACTTATAACAAGAAAATTTAACACATGTAAAACACATGTAACACATGTAAAACTTGCAATGTAAAGAAACCACAGCCGGCGCAATCGTTACCTCTCTAGACCTCGTTGAAGTCACGCACACTCTCACTTCAATGCCCAAAGTTAAAGAATCCCTGAAGCTACTCGTAAATGGATAATTCAACTTCGTAGTGAGGGATTAACTTATAGAGTGCTAGCAGAACGTGTCAATGTTCCTTTTTCAACGGTTGGAGCAATAGTCTGCAAGCATCAAGTGACTGGGGCGGTCTCCAACCTGCCAAGAACTAGATCTCCGCGTAAGATCATGGGACGTCCTCGGCGCTACATGCTACCTAAGTTGACTAATGACCCCATGATAACTCGTGCTGACTTTCAGAGTGAACTGGCGTCTCAGGGACTGCATGTCAGCAAGAAAACTATTGTTAGGGAATTGAACTGTACTGGCATTCATTCTTACACTCCTCGCAAAACTCTTCTTGGAGCAAAACATGTCAAGAGCCGCTTAAAATTTGCCAAAGATCACTTGGACACAGGAAATGAGTTTTGGGAAGGGATTATATGATCTGACGAAGCTAAAATAGAACTTTTTGGCCGAAACGAAGCTCGGCATTCATGGAGGAAACGTTGTACTGCCTATGACCCCAAGAACACCATCCCCACCGTGAAGCATTGAGGGGCAGCATCATGGTGTGGGGTTGCTTTACTGCCCATGGTGTTGGGGATCTTCATATCATTGATGGCAAGATGAATAGTTTCATGTACAGGGAGATATTAGNGATATTAGAGAAGAAGATGCTTCCAAGTGCCAAAAAATTCTACGGACGGCGCAGGTGGACCTTCCAACAAGACAACGACCCCAAGCATACTGCGAATTTAACGAAAGAATGGTTTCAAAAGAGGAAAATAAATGTGCTTCCATGGTCTAGCCAATCACCGGACCTTAATCCAATAGATAATTTGTGGCGTTTTTTTATGTCTGGTGTCCACAAACAGTTTCCCAAAAACCTTACTGAATTAAAGGTTATCTGCATGGAAGAATGGAATAAAATACCATCAAGTGAATGTGAAAAGTTAATTTCCAGCTATAACAATCGTCTCCATGCTGTTATTGCCAATAAAGGTCGCGCCACCAAGTACTAATGTCATAATTTTTTTTTTTTTGCCAAATACTTTAGTCCCTCATTACTTTTGCTTGTGTTAAAATTTCTTGTTATAAGTGCACTTTTGACTGTTCTGTTTACATATGCTATTATATATATGTTATATAAACTTCCTGCATTAATTATCCTAAAGCAGTCCCTAAATTTTTTGAAATGCATAAAAAATAGAGTTGTGCAAATACTTACCTATGTTTAGGCACTGTATGTAGTGGATTCCTCATTTTGTTTGATTGCCTCCGTGTCCCTACTTTTCTCATTTCGACTGACTGACGCTGTTGTGGTCTGAGAAACTTATCTAACGGCAATGAAGTGTTTAGTATTTGTAGATGTCACTGATAAGCTAAATCTTGTAGCATTTCTAACACTGCTCTTTCTTTTCCATCCCCACCTCATCGTGGCGTGTTACCTGCTCCACAGAATACACAGTAAGTAGTGTTCGTCAGTCTTACTTGGTAAATGTCTACTGTTCTTTAGCCATGAACAATAGCCATAAGTTGATATTTTATTAACCAATAGTGTAGTGATGTCGCTCCTCCAGGACGACGGTTATAGTCGCGAAGGATCAATATTTACTCCATAAGTCTTTCAGATGGCCGGTTGAGGGAGTTGAAGGGTTTCTAGTATTAGTTTTTTCAAAATTGTAGGATTTATTCAGTTACTGCTGTTTCATCTTGTTGATGGAAACTGCTGCTGGTAGTTGAAGGTAAAATTATTATTAGCTACTGTATTAGAGTTCTAGTGTAAGGTAAGGTAAAGTCAACTTGACCATACACCCCAAATTGGAAACACACACACGCTGGTTCATGCTGCGGATATAGGCCAGTTGGTCCCAGGGGAGTGTACGGCTGCAGTCGACAACGGATCGTCAAGTACTGTGGCACCAAGAACTGGTGCTTTTGCTACGACTCGTGTCCCTTACCCCCATCTGAGAAGGTAAGCGTCCCTACGGCAGCTGCGCTGGTACCTATCAAGTGCTGAGTCAGCGCAAGCGCTGTAAGGACCTCACTTGTCTGGATTGTCCCTAAAAAAAAAAACTTGTCCAGCGTCATAAGTGCAGCACCCGAGGCTGCTGCTATCGCTGGTATTTTGTTGAATTATTGCCTGTTGGTGCGACCGCCAATACTGACAGCAAAGTATTTGCATCGACACCACTCGAGTGTGCTTGCTGTCAGCCACGATTTTGCTATGAGGAGAATCCGTTATGCTCACCACTGCATACAGCCTCATATTGGACTGATTACGATCAACGCTATCAGTTCTATTTTGATGAGCATACAGCTGCCCTCACTTCCTCAAAATAAATTATTTTTGCAATGATAAATTATACAAGAGTAGACCACAGGAACTGATCAATATATACTTCATATGTCTAGTGTAGATATAATATGGAGAAGTACTCCTGAGCGGTCATGGGATGGGCCACAGGTCATAGGGTTAGACTGAGCGGTCATGGGATGGGCCACAGGTCATAGGGTTAGGCTGAGCGGTCATGGGATGGGCCACAGGTCATAGGGTTAGGCTGAGCGGTCATGGGATGGTCCACAGGTCATAGGGTTAGGCTGAGCGGTCATGGGATGGTCCACAGGTCATAGGGTTAGGCTGAGCGGTCATGGGATGGGCCACAGGTCATAGGGTTAGGTAAATCAGATTTAACTATCCTACAGCGTATTGTTGGGAGTTGCAGACTAGAGACCTCAGATAGAGACCGACCGGGGGTCCGGCCTTTGTCAACCCTGGCCATTTTTTACCATTCGGCGTCAGCCAAATTTCTGCCCCGGTCGGTGTATAACCCCACAGGACTCCACAGGTTATTTTTACTGTAGCCAGGCCTTCGGAACGTCTGTCCTATGTGCTCACTTTGCTTCCTTCTGTTTTGATACTAATGTAACGCGTGTTTACGTTTTAGTGAGATACAACATTTTACCAGTCAGCGTGTTAACCTGTAATTTGGCAACACCGAACAGCTGACGCGTTCTACATTTCTTTGTGTTTTTTTCTTCTATTATAAATGTTCATCACGCCCGAACCTCTTAGTATCTGTTACCGTTCTACGCCCGTGCATTGTACTTGCGTATCGTTCTGTCGCTAGCCGAACATATACATTATGACTCCTCCTTGCTGCTTAGTTTTGTTCTGTCTCTTCTTTCCTGGCTTGCTGTTACCCATGTGCGTTGATCCTGTTTTGGAACACCCTCGTGTGCGGGTTCCACGTTTCTGTCCACATGCTATATGTTTCTTTTTTTCTTATCTTGGAACACCTTTTTTGCGGCTAGGGATGCTTTAACTAACTTGTTAAATAACAATAATCATAGAAATATATCTATCCAGCTACTCGTGAATCATGTTTTGAACATCACTAAGCAGTGCTGGCATTTATTCCTGTAATTACTGACTTTTCCGTATATAATTGAAAATTTTACTTTCCGGTAGTGCTTCAAAAATTTTTTTTTTTAATTAAATTTGAATTAATGCCACGAGCACTACTCGGGTTTTTACTTCCTTTTTCAATTCCGGGACTGAAAATGCTAATTAAAGCTATATGTTTGATTGTGGAGTAAAACTTCCCAGCACTACCGCTATGTGTCAGACTAAAAGAATAGTGGAAGAAAAAATATATTTTGCTGAGAGAACCGAGGATAAAAATCACCCGTATCTAGTTAAATCAATACTCCTTAAAGCATTGGTCATCTGCAATCATCGCTTCTAGCGTATAGTCTCAACGTTTTAAGTTTGAAGAAGCAGAACAACGGTCACACTGATGCCTGTTCAAGGTGACTATCAACTAGCATAACGTCTGAAAATATCGCTGCTCTTGGAAATACGGTCATGGAAGATCATAGATCGACTATCCAGTGCATGCGCCAAAATTGCAGGGCTGTCGGATGTAACCTGTCAGAGGATGTGGTGTGCTGCTGGAAACTGAACATTTGATGAATTGATGTTAAGATTGAGCCACATGCTGCTTTCATCGTCCAGGAATATCTAGTGAAGAGCATATTGACAATTGCTTGTCGGCCGTAATAACTCGACCTGGTACCGTGTAACTTTCTTATTCCGTGAAATGAAAATCAACTTGAAGGCACCAAAATTTGCCGCAACTGCGATTCAATCGGACTCGCGAATGGCACTGAACAACCTCGTGAAAAAGAAATTCCAGGTAGCGTGCTGTGCATGGAAAAATCGCTGGAAGCGGTGTATACTGTCCCGAGGGGACTCCTCTGACTGGTGGTGAATAAGATGGAAATGTGGAGTAATTTTCTTGAGGTAATCCCGGAACTTGTTGGTAACACTTCGTACATTGTCAAAGCCGAAGGTCAATTTTCCACCATCGGATGATCCACCAATCAGTTAATTATACAGGAGGACTGAGGAGTACGCGCAATATGTTAACAAATACACAATGGTTTCTATCGTTGTCTTTGTAGTTTTTGTTTGATTTATTACTGTTCTTTCAGTTGGGATAGTAATGTATTGTTACCTCTTCACTGTGTTGCGAGTTTCACAGCTAGCTACTATTGCTATCTTGGGAAAATATTCGATCATTTCCAGAAATATTTTCTTCCTCAACAGTTTTATAGATTCATAGATCAGCTTGAAATATATATTGCAGCTAATAACAGTTCTTGTGTTTCGTACAGTAGGTACTTTATATGAATAACTGGTTTCCCGTGCCGTCATTATAAATGACGGCAAAAATTAACACTTCACCTAAACCCCCGCCGTCTCCTGTGCTTGTTACTCTTTAGAAGGCTTCTTAAATGTAAATTAAACATTCTGTCTAAACAATCTATTCTGTAATAAGAGAGCTGTCTGTCCGTCAATCCGTCGGTCTGAAGCTTCATTTTTCCTGTATCTAATACCAAAGAAAAAGATTCCAAGGTACCCAACTTTTCTTTTTGCCAAAAAGGGGCAAGCAGACAGAGTTCTATTTTCCCCCTATCTAATACTGAAGAAAAAGATCCAAGGTACCAAACTTTTTTTTTCGCCGTTTGAAATCTGAATTTTCTCCTATCTTATTCCCATAGAGCGGGACAGGAAAGATATAAATATACTGTAGTTATAAATAAATAAATAAATAAAACCACGACGTTAATTATTATATAGTACTGAATATATGGGCTACTCTATTTGTTGAAGATACCTATGTGATTCTTTAACCTAGCAGATTTGGAATTGAGTACTTTTTGCAAAATTCCGCCGGGAATAGAACTAGAAAAATTGATTAGTAGGTAAGTGGAAGAAGTTTTTGTATCACTAGTGTCGATTGAAAATAAAAATCAGTATATCAGGTCATCTCTCAGGCTGCGTTTCCACCAAGAGAATCGAATCGATTCAATTCCATTCATTGTAATTCATGAATCGCTCTGATACGTCACGTTAATTCTTATGTAGCGTTTACATCAGACGAATCAATTCAAATCGTGCCGATTCATTGCGACTCAGAATCAGTGATTGGTTTCGCCCCATTTTTCATTAGTCAGAGTGAAGCAGACGAGCAGAAAGCATCATGCAAGACTGCAAGTGGAGCTCCTCATGAGCTTAGTGCTAGAACGGGGCGTGCTATTTATGATCCTAGTGATCATTTGCATCGTAATCGTGATGCAATTGCAACGTAAAGGAACGATATTGTTAAGGAAATGAAATGCAATGGTAAGTATAATAACAGTTTTTATTAAACTAACTAGTGGACCCGTGCGTGAAAAAATTCATGCAATAATTGATGTTTACTCTTTTCTCTGACTTGTCGTTTCCACATTTTCGTGCTCACGCTTATTAGCAATCTTTCTGCTTCAAGTTTTTATTGTTTCTCTCGATTGGTAGCTCGTCTTCGTTCTTGAGACTGTATTAGTCTCGCTCTTCTTATACGTTCCCTACCTACCCTCTTTCTTAATAAAACGTGCGTCTTGTAAAGTAAAGTCTCGAATAAAACACTGCAATAAACTTCAGTGCAACTCCAGTCAGCTTAAATGCCATGTGAGTGCAGTATACGTGATACTGTCTTCCATACTTATCTGCTTTATTGAAGTGCTGCAATTTTGGCCTCGGAAACGAAATCTGCTCTCTCAGAGAAAGACAGTAAGCTAGAAGAAATAATTGTCTACTGCTCGTGGAATTGTTGCCTATGGCCCGTCGTGAGTGCTCCGTTGATCATCTGCCGAATTTATACGTCGTGACCTGAGAGAAAAAGTAGTTGAATTAAACTACAGAAGCTGCATATATATTGTTCAGATGAAGGGAAAAGGATCCCACTTTCACCATATTTTGCAGCCTAGTCGTCGATCTCTGCGAAAACGTAACTTGATTACAAAATCTGCAACCTGGCCTATTTTTCGCCTATTGCCTTAAGAGTGGACACGAAACAAATACACAAAGCGTTTTATTATATTAGGATTAAACTAACAAAAAATCATTAACAGCTGACTTAAACGCCTTCACGCCAACACGACTGAAAGCCGATACCGGCAATGAATGCCAAACAGAAACAGACTAGGGCAAGAAACGCCGACTGAACTAACGATTTGGGCACCCATCTAACATACTCGAAAGTGAAAGAGTGTGCATCAACCGTAGCACGTGTTATCCTCCGTAAGACCTTGAGGGCAAGGTCAGAAGAATGCAACCACTAACTTTCATTGTTATCCATTCGCCAGACAAATCCACTGCATTTAAACCCTTAACCCTCATAATACCGGGCTGTGTTACTTCTCTACAAGTTATGTTGTTCTCATTGCTATAGAGGTGGGCGAAGAACTCGTGTAGCAAACTAACACATCTATATTATACTAAACGTCTGTGGACCGTTCTTGCTTGTTTATTTATTTGTGTCTTGTTTGACACATCTTCTTCATTTTTACAGAAGAAATTCGAGGCGTGGGGGAGGGGGGTGGGGAGCAGTGGCATTCTTTCCGTGGTTTAGCTCTTTAATTCGACTGTATCTGTGATACGGAAGTTAAACTGAGCTGGGCCTCAAGAACGGGCATGATCAATTCAGCGGTTCCACGGACAATACAACTGAAATACGTAACATGTAATAATTTGACTTTACTTACAACCGTGGTGTTGAATATTCGTTAGAGAAGCAAAGAATCTGTTGATAGTGAACCGAACGGGCCGCTCTTTAACGGGCAGAAGAGGCGGCCGAATAGCGAGTGGTCTATGCCCAGCTAAATAATACCTCATTTTTTTTTGCGAAAGTGAAAACGATCGTGATGACGACCCAACGGGTCACGGATCGTCCAGCTCTGGTTAAAATAGGCTTTGTATCATCACACCATTTACTAAATGACAGGCTTGGCCTTCTTGTTCCGCAGGCACTCATATTCGTTGCCTCCGCCTCTGTCTACGCTTTTTCAACCACAGCAACAATGCTATTTCTGCAACAGTAGAGACGTCCATATTCCTCGAAGGCTATACTTCGATACTGAATGATACCTATGTTAAACAGATTCTGTCGGTTAGAATCATGTCGATTCAAATTGACTCGAGTCTAATGATTCTCCATGAATTGAATCGATTCGATTCGCTTTGTGGCAACACAGCCTTAGTTTTTAAAACTAAGTAACTACAGAATAAGTGATTTGTCTACTGTTGCCCATTTAAACCTGTTTTCCACTTAAGATATCTTATTAAATAGTACAATTTACATAGTGTCTGGTATTGGTTTATAATTATTTATATTATGTTTCTTTTTCAGTGTTCCATCATCCCCAAGTTTTCTATCAAAATTTGGACAAGATATGAAAACAATAATGGATGCAGTGAAAATGTAAGTAGCTTGTGAACAGCCCCACGCAGCCGGCGGTGATGTGTTCGGTGGCTATAAGGGGGTCTGAAGTTCTTTCTTTGTGGTACCTATCGGTGCCTATTAGCAAAGGTGCTTAAATAATGTCTTGTGTTGATGGCTGATATTTACCTAACACAAGTCACAATAAAAATGGTTGGATTCCAGCACCTTTCTTTGAATATTGTGGTATTATTAGCTTTATCTTTGCCTTAGTATAGAGGAACCAATGGAATTTTTTCACGCATCTTGTGCAGTAGGACAAAACGAAGGTTTTGATACCTGACACTTGGTAAATGCCTTATGGCCGAGTGACGAAGCTAATGTTCAGTGTTACCAGAAAGGCTTAACTGTGCTGTACAAGGATTCAGTTTACTCAATACACCGCTGTGTTGCGATTTACTACTGCAGCACATGAGCTAAACAGATCCAAATAATAGCTACTTTAGTGCATGCAATAGAGAACGGTGCACTCAAGCAGCCAAAAAATGCCACGCATTATGCTCCAGCCAATTGGAGATGTCGAGCTTAACATAGTGGGGACTGTTCCGCAGCACGATTGGCTGTGGTGAGCAGTGACGTCATGCATGGTGTTGTTTTGGTCACGTGATAGTACACTGTTCTTGGTTGTATTCACTATGAGTTGTAGTGCCTACCGACGGTCACCTACGAACGACTGGCAGTTTAGGAGAGTTGAGCAAGCCAGGTGTGCTGCTCCTCTGGGCTATGGTCTCAATTATTGAACATGAAGTTTCTTAGCAATGACTCTGAAATGTGAGAAAATTTTGCCTTGAAAATTGAATTTAGTGCTGATATTTTCAACAGGTACACGCTGATGCGCCCTGTTTGGATGAACCGATCACCGTATGTGTTAGAAAATTGAATTTAGTGCTGATATTTTCAACAGGTACACGCTGATGCGCCCTGTTTGGATGAACCGATCACCGTAGATGTTATTGACATCGCAACAGACCCTGTGCGGCCTCATCAGTACAAGGAGAACGAGGTCAGTGGGTCCACACGACCCTCAGTAATTACTGCCATGGTAAGTGCTCTCTCGATGTATTATGCAGCCTGGCGCGACTGTGACCAGTTATTGGCCCAGTAAGCATGTCCTCTACTCCCCCTCCTAACCCGCAATAGTTTGCGAGGATCATGTTGTAGTGAGCACTTTAATGGAAGGATCCATTTCTTATATATACTACTCTGATGCAAGCATCGATTCCTTACAGTGAACACTTTCATGCAAGGCTCCATTCCTTCTGGTCACCACGTTAGTACCAGGATCTATTCCTTGTAGTGACTGCTTTGATGCAATGATCCATTCCTTTTATTGACCACTTTAATACAAGAATCCATTCCTTATGGTGACCACTCTAATATAAGGATCCATTCTTTACCGTGGCCATTTTCGTACAAAAATCCATTCGTTGTAGTGACCATTTGTCTATAAGGACACGCTCGTTGTAGTGACCACGTGTATACATGGATCCATTCCTTGTTGTGTCCACTTTGACACAAGACCTAGAAATTCGTTGTAGTGAACATTTCGGTAGAAGAATCCATTTGATCTAATAAATACTTTGGTATGCGGAGCCATTCATTGTAGGGAACACTTCCGGATGAGGATCTATTTGTGGAAGTGGCCTGCGCGTTATCAGGCCGCCCCCATTGTCCGGCCACCGGATGCCACTTTGTTTGTATGAGCTGGCTTTGGGTTCGGGGCTCTGGGTAGCCCCTGAGTTGGAGGAAATGCCACTCTAAAGGCGGA
>LQNS02000137.1:23238229-23249876 GCA_001587735.2 Parhyale hawaiensis | reverse complement strand
CACACACGTAGATACAAGCGTATTAATATATAGATAATAATAATAATAAGTGAACATTTTGGTTCAAGGGTCCAGTCGTTGTAGTGAACACTTCGGTATAGGAAGTCATTCGTTGTAGGGAAGACTTCACTACGAGGAGCCTTTCGTAAAAATGAACATTTTTATACGAAGGCAAATTCCCGTTCAAGAAGAATTACCTCCAGATATGTTTTCTGTAAAACAATTTACCGTTTTTGTTGTTTATAAGATTATTTTCGTGAGAAATCATTTACCTATAGAGCTGTGTACCTACCCATATCTTGAACAATATGCATATATCTCAGAAATAAGAACTGGTATGTAGATCCTGTGTTATGTTATCTTATGAAAAAAACATTTCATTGGTGTGGCTTTGTAGTAATTCACCCTCTATGCCATAACAAGCGTAAATACTTTTATGCATAAACTTTCATTGTTTGTCACCCATTTTGCTACAGAAGTTGTATTGATCATATGGCAATATCTCGGTATTGCAGGACCCCTGCAAGTTCCGGTCCGCAAAGACAGGCAGAGGGCCGCTAAGCAGCGGCTGGAGAGACACCGCCAAGACCATCATGTGCTCCTACAAACTCGTCCAGGTCTCGTTCCCCGTGTTTGGTCTGCAGACCCGGGTGGAGAATTTGGTGCACAAGGTTAGAATTGTGCCTATTTAGCTCAAGTCTTCGGTCTACAGACCCTAATTTTCCTCGAAAGTCTTATTTTATACTGAGCAGTACCCAGCTCTGCTGTACAATTATCTCATGCCTTGTGTGTCACCGAGATCTAACAAAAGGAAACACAACCACCTCTCGCCGTGCTGGTCAGGTATTTTTTGTCTACTGATCACTGTGTTGACCCCACTCGCGGATACAGAGCATTTGCCTCCCACACAGAATTTTGGGGGGATTTGATACAAAATGCCCCTCCTCTTCCCACAGGAAATGATACCGAACATTCCTAAAGAACTGGTTCAGTAAACAAAAAGTTTAATTGTGATGTGAAATAAGATATTTCATCATGGCTATTGGTGCTGAGTACATTTCCTTGACAATTCCCTTTTTTCTCAGCATTCTTTGCGAAAAAATCATTCGTATTACGATTTACACCACATATTAACACTAGAGGTTGTCGCCACCTGAAACCAGAAGGCGGCGGGAGTATGCCTAGATTGAAGACAATTCGCGCTGATTTTCATCAGCACTTACACTGTCTAACATGAGCTTATGTTTTCGTGTATGTGGTGTATGGTGCTTGGTGCGTTGTTGAATTACTTCTTTTGAAAACAGTGATGGTATAGAATTTGGAAAGCGTTTAGTCAATGCATATCGTCAGTTTGCTAATTTATGGTGGCCAATTAGCCTTTGGATCAACGTTCTGGAATTGCATATAAATTTTAGTCGAAGGTAATATTCAGGCGAACGTAACGCAGTAGTCTGCAGTAGCTGCAGACTAAAGTGTCTGACTCTGACTTTCAAGGACGCTGGTTCGTGCCCTGGCTCCCAGCTGGGCCTCTCATAGGAAATAAAAGGTGTTTCGTAGTTCGAACTCGCGCAGGATGGCAAGCGGAAGCCCGAAGCAAAATATGTTGGCAACTAATGAATGCTAAGAAGTTACATGCTTGCTTGTTGAGCGTGATTAAGTACGAAGCACCTTTTATTTCTTATTTCTAAAATGGCGCATGAGTCGGTTATTTTAGAGAATACTACGTCTGAATAAGGTAGTGTTTTATTGAAAGATATGGCACAGATTTGCTTCCCACGATATCTCAAACATACCAAACTAAACTTTACGCAAATTGCTCGCGTATAGAGCAAGTCAAGTGTCACATAGTCCCTCATAAATAGGAGGCCGCCAAATTCTACCGCACAACAAAAAATTGCGGATCTTCATTGCCTCCAGAAATGAATTGCTAACCCCAAAAACATTCGAAAGTGAAACAAACGTGATATTTCTTTATGCAGTAGAGCTGGGAGAAATCTGTTACAAATCGTTAACCGCTTTCTCAGGATAGAAAGAAGCACCGACATAGCTATAAAGAAAAGAATTAAGAATTAAGAAGAATTAATTTAGCCTAGGAGTCTCTTCAAACGGTCACTGGACATTCGTGTTATTCGACATCGGACGACGTCACATTTCTGTAACGACGCAGTGGACATGTTTACTGAAGAAAAGTGAAATGACTAGTGTGGCAATAAAATCATCTGGTAGGCATTCAGACAAGCTGGTTTTGATGTATGCGTCATTATTTATGAAACAATTGTTATAAAATGATAATGCACCGTGAGATACACTGACTAATTTGCTTGGAAGCAAATAAAAAGTACCGTTTTGTATATCATAGCCTCGCAGATAGATCTACTGTATGTTCATATCTGTTCAGAGATCAATCTCCCGTTTTATTATCTATATTGATTTTTCTCACCTCCAGCTCACTTGACACCGTCTAGGACTTGGGCCGGGGAACCTACCGCCCCCTTTACCATCTGATCACCTCCACAAGTGGGATTCTTATACAAATTACAACAATTTAATTCAGTTTGGTTATTCTATAAACGTTTCAAAAGGGAGAAGGGGAATTAATCATTATATGTGCTTCCTTTTGAAAGAATTTTCAAGATCGTCAGGCCGCCACAGGAACGTTAGCCGATCCCGCGCTCCGCCAGCCTGAGTGGCGGCGCGGCAGCTAGTCAGCCGAGGCGGCGCGGCAGCTAGTCAGCCGGATGGCGGTTACCTCGGAGGTTGAGCTAGCCTTCCTACCTCTCCATGCTCACTTGTGAAGTCGGTGGGGCAGGTTCTCTGGTGCCTGCCTCCTCCGACTTTACTTACATGCATCGGTATCCATACTCCCTGCAGGCCTTAGCGCAGTAGCTGCAGACTAAAGCGTCTGACTTTGACTTTCAAGGACGCTGGTTCGTGCCCTGGCTCCCAGCTGGGCATCTTCTTGGCGGAGCTTGATGTGATCGGTCAGCATCCGGTCTGCGTACTTCAGCGGGTCTACTGACCTTCCCTAGCAATGGGGAGGGTTGTGGGTCGCAAATATTGTCGCATGGAGTCTTCCGCCTCTGGTGCTATTGCTCTAGACAATCTGTGGTCAACTGCAGCCGCATACTCCTCTGGGGCCTCTGCAGCACAAACCAGTGCATGCAGGTTTCCCAGTTGGGGGTACGGTCAAGTTGACTTTACCTTTACTAGAATATACCCATTAGGTAATTAGCTAAAAGATATTTTAATTTAAAAAAATAGGAGTTAAAAAAACTTCTACCTGTAGGGTACAAGGGAACACATCCGACTTGACCGTTAGGTGTTCTCTCCCACTGCCTGTCTTAAGAGTTTGAGGTTCCGGGACTTGTCATTGCGCTCAAGTCCCATAACACCGCTCTTAAGACTGCTGGGGTAGTTTAAAAAAGAGCTTCTATCCCTCGTAACTTGTCTCAGCGATGTTCCGCTAGAAATGCACCCAGTATCTCTTGCCAACCTTTCCCCTGACCTGGTTTCACCCGACTACGCCGGAAACATTGCTTGCCCTGTACTTGTGCCGTCTCACTACGCTGGGGCGCTGCTGATCTCGGTGCCTCGCACCAGTCTGCGAGACACCTCAGTAACACCTTGTGTTAACTACCTACTCCTTTCCTCAGAGCGGCACGCCGCTAGGAACGACACTCACCAACCTAATGGGTCAATCTAGTATGTAGATAACCTTTAAAAGTTTCTTAGAATACGTCAGTTGTTCTGACGAATTTATTTCTTTGACCGAATGGTTACGAGCTTGTAAACTCAAGCTTCGAAGGAACATATCCCGTCCAAATTTTGCCCTGAACCTGTCCGTCCGGCTTTGCTGGAATCGCTTTTCGGTTTGGTCTTTCGCCTCAGAAGGCGAAAACATCTGACGTTACCCTGGCGTCACCCATCGCACCACCGCTCAGCGATTTTCCTGCTAGAAACACTAGGTATTGCTAACCCGAACGAATGGGTCAATCTTAGCTGTTCATAGCACGACTGCCGAAGTGCTACTTTACTGTGTCCATATCAGCTTTGACTGGTTTGTTCTTCCAGCTCCTCAAGTAAAGCTTATCCTTTTGGCCCTGACAAGAGCAGTCCTTCACGGAAGACGCTACTCCATGATTGGGCTCGCTTTAGACGGTGACCCAGCATACTTCAGCTCTTACGTCTTTACCCTGCGTTGCTATCAGGCTATCTCTGAGTCCTACTGGATCCAGGGGCCCTTTCATAAATTTTATCTATCGGACTGTAGACAAAGAACGTTGATTCTAATATTTTATTCTTAGATTTAATTACAAATTCGTTGCGCATTAGTTGTGACAAACGCCAAAACATTGAACAAAGGTTAAAATAGCGCAAGAAAACTTACGCTGCAAAAATCTCGAAAAATTATTAGATAGTGAAAATTTGGGCCACCGTGTCTAAGGAGCAATACTAATTTATGAGATTGGAAGAAACAAAGATGGCAAAAAAATTCATCGTTGCACACAGGAAACTTAAAGCCCGT
Organism: Parhyale hawaiensis; assembly: GCA_001587735.2. NCBI lineage: Eukaryota > Metazoa > Arthropoda > Malacostraca > Amphipoda > Hyalidae > Parhyale > Parhyale hawaiensis. The sequence goes on along the minus strand of LQNS02000137.1, from coordinate 23,245,351 downwards.
AGACCAACTCGGAAATCGACACAACGTTCAGCCACTGCAGAAGGCTGCTCGTCAGAAGTTCAGAAGGGTGTCATGTCTTCCACAGAAATCCAACCAGCCATGAAAGCACTCCCAAGGCGAAGCTTAAACCTGTACCGAAGGAAATTTTGACGATCAGATTATCATTCAAATTACTTTGGGTTAGCCGAAGCTTACCACTAATATTGCATTTTTAATAATTGAAATTTTTCCAAATAATTTCAAATGAAAATATTTGCATTTAAGGGTCGTATCCAAGACATTGAAATTTAGCTTAGTCTGTTAAGATGTTTATTTTGAAAATTTGTGTATATATCAGAGCTTTAAGTAGGATCTTTAAAGGAAAAATACTATCATGGATTCGATGCTACTATTTGAGAAATAAATGTGAATTTGTTTAGGAAAGTAAGTCATCAAAGGAGAAGCCCAAGGCTTCCTAATAAAGCACATATGCGCATGCGCCAGCGTAGTCCCTGTGAATGACCGGTTGGTCCCCGAAGCATGGGAATACGTAAAATCTTAGTGAAATCCACTGCTAAGGGCAAAACTGACGAGGCCTGCAACTCTCCTGCAGAATGGCAATTATGTCACGGCGAGAGCTGTGGGTTCACCTGCCGTGCTGTGGTGTGGAACTGGAGAGGCTGCGGATTTACTCGCCCAGCTTAGATGTGGAACTGATGTTTCTTCGGCTTATCAGGCATGACCACAGCTTTTTGGAATGCTTTGTACGGCATTAGTTCCATCCTAGCAAGTCACATTCCCGAACGTGGGATAGTTTCCAGATTTATGGCCGGCTAAGGCTAACATTTTAGACAGGTCCAGTGCTCTCGCACTGGGCCTGTACCCTTTGATCACGGAAACGCTAACACAGTAGCCTCGACAACTGTGTCCACATTCAGCACACCGACCACGTCCTAGTATCTCGAAGATACATAAATCCCAGACATTGCACTGGTATTTCTCGACACGTCTGGTTACCCAGTTTAAGCTCTCCTATATCTCGAACATGTAACAATGGTCTCTACAAACCTATTCTCGTGACGAGCCTTAGGCAGGTCCTTCAGCCTCCGATGTTCAGAAGCTCGTTCAATAATTATGACAACACCACACTTTAGGTCTTATACTTAGAGCCGATCTAGCATGGCTGTCCCAACTCCCAACACTGTACAGCGGTGAGCATTACCTTCCGTTGGCAATATCAGCACGTGTTTACTTCACACGATGAAAAGTGCCTCTCTTGACCTCTCAGAGGAATGAAAGCGCTAGACCTCTCTCCCATCTACGAATTCTACCTGCCTGCGGTAGCTCCGACAGGAACCTTCATTTTACCTGTTACGCCTCTGGGGCGAGACTCAGTTCTAGCAGGGGTTGACCGGCGGTTACCACCGTCTTTTACCTCGAGGCCTCAAGACCGCAATGATTTCTTGGCACCAAGCCCTGAGCATATGCACAACCTATTCGAACTGATAATAGGGCCATCAATTCTGGCCGTTACTCCTCTGTTACATCTAGCTCTGCTAGGCGACAAGTTTTCTGACATGCGGGCGCTGCGATCGCTACTAATTCAGACTTATGTTCGTTCAATCCCGGGCTCCTCTTAGACGCTCTAACTTCCGAGATCCTTTTCTCGAGCATCACGGCCCTAAAGCCATCCCTCCGACCTCCAGGCCGGCCCTGCGGGAATCACTTAGCGTTACGCTGTTAAACTGCTTCCAACTTCCTTCTAGTACCCACTTGGGTATAGGCCGGTATTCCAAAGAATTTGCTCCCCTCACGTCTTAATATGCAAAGACAGCCATGACTCATGTACCGCTATCCCTGCCACAATATATTTGGGCATCACGCACTCAAGGTTCCTGAATGCCTTATCTGCAGGAGATGTTGCAGCTTGCCGCAGTTCCTGCTGACGAGGTTATTTTTGTAAAATTAGGTAAGTTTTCTACTTTCCTCTTTCTGTTCTGTGAGGTGGGCTGTCGATCGAGATAGCCGACCTGATACACGGGACATCTCTAGTCTCTCTCGTGTGGAAGGCCACAAAGCGAGCCGTCCACTCGAGTGTCTTTTGCTATTGCGGCTACGGTGGTAAAGCTGAAATCTAACTCATGTACCGTAAAGTTGGACGACTGATATGTACTTAACAGGCTGGGATTTGATATACTTTTATTAGTCCTTGCCTTTACAATATTATCTCTGGGCACTTGCACATCCATATATTTACCCGTTTTGGCCATAAAATAATAGGTGCTATATGGTGTGAAGTGAGCTGGATCAGAGAAAATGAGCTCCTGACAAGCCAAAGTCGCCGGAACGGCCCCTTGTTCTCACTCTAAACAAACTTTACACCGTGAATGCCTCCCACCTTCACCGTCGTGACCAGTGCTTGCGTGTAGAGGTAGGCCAGCTCAACTGCCGAGGTAAACGCCAGCCGGCTGACTGACTGCCGCGCTGCCTCGGCTGACCGCCGCTCAGACTGGCGGGACGCGGGATCGGCTGACGCTCCGTGTTGCGGACTGACGGACGATCAGGAAAGTTCTTCCCCTTCTCCCTCTTGAAACGGAATAAAATTGTGATTTGTATAAGAATCCCACTTGTGGAAGTAATCATATGGTGAAGGGCAGTAGGTTCCTCAGGCTCCCAGGCTAAAAAAGGGCCATTCCGGCGCCTGTGGATTGTCACAAGCTTTTTTCCAATTTTTTGCTAACCAATTTAGTCGGAGTGTCTTACGCCATGGTCAATTTTATTATTTGTAAGATAATAATGACAGAAATGTCAAAACCACCTGTTATGAAAGTCAAATAGACGAATTTTATTTCCGCACTAGTTGTCTTATATTTATCAATTAGTGTTAAAAATAGACATTTGGGATTATAAAATCCCAACGTCAGTGATCTTTGAAACTACCAAGCTTTAAAATTTTCTTAAAAATTGAAAAATTTAAGAATACAGGGATTCAAATCTGTCACAACCATTAAAATGCATGTAGTTGTCACTGTTGCTCTCATCGTCCATTTCTCTGAATAAAATAATTATCAAAATAGCCAGCGTCCGTAAAATGCGAGTGTGCAATTTCCGAGTATTTTTTACAATTACTTCACACGATGAAAAGTGCCCCTCTTGACCTCTCAGAGGAATAAAAGCGCTAGACCTCTCTCCCATCTACGAATTCTACCTGCCTGCGGTAGCTCCGACAAGAACCTTCATTTTATAGCTGTAATTGATGGAAACTGACCCCATGGCTACACCATTAACATGCTTGTACCGTTTACGGCTAACTCTAAACTAAGCATCACTCGACGCAAATCCTTACTGTGTTTTTTATATCCAAATATCTTCTGCATTGCAGGTATAAGGTATAGTACTAAGGTGAAGACCAGGAGGGCAGTACGAATTATCATATATTAAAATCGAACGTTTCGGGTATCGTACCCATCATCAGCGAAACTAGTGAAGTAAAATACAAAAAATTGACTAGCTGAGACTAAAATTTACTCGTACAAAAGCAATGAACAACAAAATGACCAAAAATAGCTAACGGTTGATGATATTTAATGAATATGCAGATTGTGCTTCATTGGGATGAGGCTTCAACTTGAAAATGTAGAGGGATTCTAAAATATGCAAACTGACAGAAGAGGACTGCATACCTAAAATGGAGAAACTGTTAAGGCTGATTCGGAGACCACATTGTTCTGCATGCTGTCTCACCATGGAATGAGGAGGACTAACCAGCACGCTTCGGGTGCGAGCACTCCTGCCGCTGTGTTCACAAGCTTTGGTCGTAATAGTATGCACAGTGGGTCTACGTACGTAGGTTCGACTATGCGTACTATAATGACCAGAGCTTGTGAACACAGCGGCAGGAGTGCTCGCACCGGAAGCGTGCTGGTTAGTTCTCCTCATTCCATGGTGGGACAGCATGCAGAACGATGTGGTGTCCGAGTCAGTCTTAACAGTTTCTTCATTTTAGGTACGCAGTCCTCGTCTGTCAGTTTGCATATTTTAGAATCCCTCTACAATTTCTTTTACTTTGTTTTTCAGGATCAGTGTCTAACTTTGAAATATCAATATTAACTAAATGTATGGTTATGTTACCAATATAAACAGCACTTGTAAAATAATATTTAGCCATTGGTTAAGTTTATCATACAATTTGCAGTGGTACACTAACGCCAGAGTACCTCTATCGTTTGCACCACAACTCGCATTCTTTGTGCATTCTCCAGTGAGGAGGATCATTCCGAGTTGGTCAGACTCATGTTAGTGACAGAATTAGGTACTCCGGATTTTTTTTTTCAGATTTTTTTTTTTCTATTTTTTTTTTTACTTAACCGAAATTGTGAAGCTTCACTCCTGTGTAGGTATAAGAGTGAGCTTCTGTGCAGCTCATAAGATCTGTGGATTTTTTCTTTTCTCAGCTTTTTTGCTGCAGCTGCATCAGCAGAACACCCACCACAGTATATAGGCAGGCACCTCACCCTCCAGACCTCACTTATTATTCAACTCGCGACATGTGAAGACCTCCTCTCCTCAGCTACCAGAACTCTGAAAATGTTCAAGATACCAGTTTCAGAACTTGTACTTTTTACTGAGAATCCATTTTTGGACTCTAACTCTAAATGAAGCAGTACCTTTTGGACTTGGAAAATTTTCTGGGTTCCTCTTTTGGGACTTGGAAAATTTTTGGTCTTACCCTTTGACACGTCTCAGTTACCCTTAGAGGCTTTTGAACTTAGAATATTTTCTGGGTCCCTTAGTCCTTTGACAGTTTGCCTCAGATACCCAAAAAGGCTTTTAGACTTGGAATATTTTCTTGGTTCCCTTTTGGAACTTAGAAAATTTTTGAACTGGTCCATTGACACTTAGCCTCAGATACCCAAGAGGGTTTTAGACTTAGAATATTTTCTCGGCTCTCCTTTTGGAACTTGGAAAAAAAGAATAAATCGAAAAAAAAATCTGGACTGAGCTAACTCTATCACCTGCAAAAGAGACAGATTCTGAGTTAACAGATTTTTAGAACACTTATGCTAACATGCACAAGCAAAGTGTTAGTACGATATGACGCTGTACTACAAGTCTCCACTATAAGACTAGACTAAGTACAGAAGTACAAGACAAGATAGCTCTTAGACGTACACAAGAGCATACATAGCAGTTCCGACTAGCTGAAAAAAAAACTAGACGGTGGCCGATCCATGAAGTGCATTCGGGATCACCAGATACAGAGCTAACAGAAATTTATAACTTTTATACTACCAAACATAGGTGAAATGGTAGTAAGTTACTATACAGTACTACAGGTCTACTTTGCTAGACTAAGTACAGAGAATAAGATAGCTCTTACACTTACCCAAGATTTTGGCTAAGTATAAAAAAAAAAACGAGAGTTCTATCACCTAGTAAGGAACAAGTTCAGAGTTAGCAGCATGTTGAGTCCTACAAACAAGAGTTAATTTGGACCTAAGACAGTGCTACAACATACACTGAGATCCTAAGACGATGTACGTGAAAGCTGCTAACAGGTTAGCTCATATAGCTACACCTCACAATTCCAACTGACTTAATAGACAGACTTCAGTCTACCGTGGAAAACAAAGAAGTCTCGCAGAGATAAAAATACTGACGGTTAGCTCTTATCCGTACCAAAAAGCAGACCCAAAGCTAGCAAGCCTTGTAGTTCTCGTACTAACATACACAAGTAAAGTGTCAGTATGATACTAGACAGTACTAGGCCGTATGAAGATATTAGCCTAGCTACAAAAGAACTACTAATAGGATGGCTCTGATACCTAAAAAAAACGGAGCTTAAGTAACTCTGTCACCTGGAAAGGAAACAGACTCAGAGTTAACAAATCCTGATACTAAGATTAACACACACGTGAAGTGTCAGTATGATACGGTACAGTACTACAATCTACACTAAGACGGTAGACAGGGTACAGAAGAGCTAGCAAGATAGCTCTTACCTGTCTACAAAAGCAAGTCTCACTATTTCTAAAAAAAAAAATCAACTCTAATAACGCTATCAACTAAGTAACAAGCTCAAAGTTCGCAGATTTTTGAAGTCCTATACTAACACGCACTAGCAAGTGAGGGTTAGCCGAGGCCCAGTACAGCAGCCTACCAAGACAAAGTATGTAAGAACCGCTTGCAGGATAGCTCTCATACTTACCCAAGGGCATACCTTAGGATTTAGACTAAGTAAAAAAAAAATCCTCTTCCATCTCTAGAGACTTACAAAGGTTTCTCGACCAAACTTTGATCTTAACCAATCTGAATCTAAGTACTGATAATATGTCGTTAAGAGATTTTCCTCGGTAGTAACGTCTGAGAAATGAGTTCAGAAGGAATGTATTATTATCTAATTATTAATTATTTACTGTTGGTACTAGGGTACTTGGAGAAAAGTTTTCATCCATCTCTATGGATTCAGTAAGAAATTCTCAGACCTTTCGGGCTTAACCAGTCTCAATAAACAGTGGATATGGATAGACCGCTGTTAACAAGCTAAGACTGTTAGTTACGTCTGAAAGAGGAGAAGGCAAGCAGCAGTCAACCTTTGGTTCGTTGCGTGTTAAACAGCACACTACCTCATGCTGATTCATTTTTGCATAGGCCAAACCCTACAACATACTAAGCAGGGCTTGGAAATTATTATCAAGTCTGTCACAGACTTATACTCTCAAATGACACAAGACGTTGCAGAACCACGTATTCGGCCAAGGCTGATACAAGGAAACAAGAAGAGAACCGTATGCCTTTTGCGACAAAGTCGAGAAAGAACAATTATTAGACAACGGATCTCGATCCTTGAAATTCCCGTTACAAGAATAGAGACTCAAATAGAAGTCGACATGAGCTAATTAAAATTTGACATTTCGGAAGCATCCTTCCATTTTCAAAAATCTAATAAAACCTTCTAAGGACATATACCTAACAACAAAATTTTTTTATTTTATTTAAGAAGACCTAAAACGTGATGGTGTCAGTAGTGTGGGACCTAGAGGGCGATTGACCACGGTGCGCTATGGGGTTCTTACATAAGCGTCGAGCGGCACGGGAAGCGGAGGAGAATCGGGCGAGTGCAGTCGGAGGAAAAAGCGTCAG
>LQNS02000137.1:23104031-23118494 GCA_001587735.2 Parhyale hawaiensis | reverse complement strand
GTTGCCCGCGACAAAATTGCATCGTGTAAAGGTACCTTAGAAGGGAACATAGAAGGCAGACAGAAGTATTTACCGAAATCCGTGCTTTCTGGCAATGATGCGCGTGTTCTAGCTTTCGCGCCCGCAGGAAGCAATGAGTGAATCACTCTTTGCTTCGTGTTCTCGCGGTTCTCTGTTCCGCGTTTCTTCGTATGCACTGTTGGGTGCTTAATGCAGAGTTCACACGTCATCCATCTCAACGCGTTCGCTCATCCACTTGTCTAAATGTTTTTTAGTGCTCTACAAATATCCGAAGAGTGCACTGTTTTCCGAGTTTTATTTCACTCCAAATTTGAAGAGATATTCGTAACTTGTGGCACTTTCCGAGGGAACTGTTTCGACGATCAACATTCTAATAACTTTTTGTGGCGTATAAAAGTTGTGTTGACAACGACGTTACAAAATATCCGTACGAGTTGATGAGTGAACGTGTCTATATGAATGGCTTGTGAGCTCTGCATTACTGTACCAGAAGTCATCCTTTAGTTCATGAAAGAATTCTAAATTTTCAGCTAGGGAACCCTGCAGCACCTCCGCTACTGTAGCCACAAACCTCCACTGCATTTTAAGGCGTCTTTTTGTGACCACCGCGCGGATGATTCCCCCTGCATGATCGCGCATGATTCGCCCGTTTTTGTGACAACATTTTCACGTGATTCTGATAGCAATCAACCGTGATCAGTGGTGAGAATTGATTGCAGCGTGATCAAAGAGTGATTCCAGCCGTTGGACAATAAAAATTCAAAATTTGAAATGCAAAGTCGTGATGTTTTCTTATATTTATGGATAAATTGAATAATGTTATAATGATTGTTTGTAATTTTGACTTCCAGAATTGTAGTTTCCTTACTTTTGTGCCTGTGTATGTTCAAAATGCTTTAAATACTGCTAGTTCAGTTATGCATTGGCTTCAAAATAAATAACAGCTCATAAGAAATTCATTCCTAACCATTTTCAATAAAAATACGATATAAATATATTTCAAAAATTGAAATGGCGGCTGTTTGTTTACAAAATCGTTGACCGTTCTTGTGTTTTTCAGTGATCACGATGATTCTGATTACGAGCTTGGCCACAAAAAGACGCCTTAAATCAATGCAACTCAGAAAGATGCGAAAAAGCACTTCCACGAACTACAATTTATTGTGACCAAGCTTGCCAAGCTTTTAAAAAATTAAGGCTTCCTTATTTTCACTGGGAAGCTGTCGCTCAATTGGCTAATATTGAAGGCTCTAGTCCAATTTTGAAAGAATTAACCATGCTTATATCTGGAGAAATTCCTATTTTGTTTTTCACCCCATGCTGCCATGTTGTGCAACACGGGCTGTAAAAGAATTGGCACGATTTAACCTCACATAGCAACTATTGCACTTAAAATCAAAGAGTTGAATCTTGCGATCAACTTAATTGTTCATGTGTACAGTTTATTTCTACTTCTATTTCAAATTTGAGAACTAAGCTCTTACGGCAGTCCTGCTGTAAGAGCCAACTAGTACCTATGCGTTAGTTATAGCTAGGAAGTTGAAGCCTCAGTTTCCGAGCAGAACCATATCACAGAGGAAAGAGCAAGGGATATATAGTATGCCAAAAGAAACGGGGAACCCATGCACGGTGTTCCCTCACAGGATTAACACGCATGGGAATAGCAAGTCGGGAAAGAAGAGGAAGAACAGAATAAAGCATGAGCAAGTAGGAGTATGAAATCGGGAAGGAAGGAAGCAAAGTCGTGACGAAAGAGAGACGTCCCGAAGGCCTAGTTAATGGCTGAGGTAACCTACACGGGCCCCCTGTGGTTTCATATCTATGACTAACTGCAGCGCCTTCGCTCACTAACCACGAGCCTTAGACGATATATTGTGAAGAACATGGTTAAAATGTAGAAAAAATTAGGTTGCCTCATGGGAAAATGAATTATCAATTTTTCCAGAAAGCAATGTTTATTTAACTATGTATCGAATGAGGATAGAAAAATGATGTCCAAACACGCGTGCTTTATTATCTGAGATAGAGCTCACGCACATGTTGAAAAGTCGCATTGTACTTTGAAGCCGGCTGCAGACGTTGGCCTTTTGGCAATAAAAATGAAAGTCTCGACTCATGTCTTGCCTCGGTCCTGCAAGTCTCGACCATACAGACGGCAGAGAGCCAAGCGTCAGTCGCACTCTCACAAAAATTTTTTTTTTAATTCGTTCAATCAAGTGCATTAAGAACAAAATTATTAAAATTAAAAAAAGATAAAGATAATAATGTATACAGTTCAACACTAAAGTGCCGCAATTTTGTGTGTAAAGAGAAGATTACAGAACGGAAAACTTCATGTCCTTGTCAGTTGCCAAGTACCGCCACACAGTGGCGAGAGGGCAACGCCAAATAATTTTCAATACTACAGTAAAAAATGTTAAAACACCAATTAGAATACAGTTGCCAATTCAGTAATTATATTCCCTGATAATTTCTAAGCGATTGTTTGCGTGAAACGCTTAATAACAGCCAAAATACGCGAGATATTACCTTCACGAAGACTTGTATTTGAACGACAGAAATACAACATGAATTAGTGTCACGCGGCCGATGTTTCTCAAAGTCTGTCATTAGTCCCGAGTTTTCGTTTATACGCAGCGAAAACACTGGGCATCTAGCCGAAAAAACTACCGTTTGCAGCGGGCTTCATAGGATTAGTAAGTATTGTTAACTAAACTTTTGTACAATAAACTTAAGCATACACAGGAAAAGTCAATTTCTAGAAATAAAATAAATACAACATCAGAAATACACCATAGGTACATTACATAATACTATTGCTAAACTCTCACAACTGTTAACTCCGTAATTAAGCCATGAAAATAAACTAAAGCCTGTTCTACATACATACCCAGCCGTAAGCACCAATATACGATATTGACACAAAGCTTCACCAGAAGATATCCCCTAGGAGCCGACTGGGCTGACCTATTGGTCGCAAACTTTGAAAAGACCTGGGAAACTATTAAGCCGACCTAACCCACGAGAATGTCGACTGACAAAGCAAATATCTGGGCCACCTCGAAAGACGAAAATAACCAATTCAAAATCAATAGACCCAGGTAAGTCAGAGCCAGTCCAATCACAGTTCATTTACAGAAGGTAGTTGTGTCAGATTTGAGTGTTTGCAACAAGCCCTTGAAGTTTTAGAACTGTGACGTCAACAATTGCGTCATGCCACTGTTGCAGGAAGGAATCTTTGGTATTTCCACAGTGACGTGACTTAACTTTGACGTCACAATTCTGAAAATTTCAAGAACGTAGCGCAGTGGTTCTTAAACTTTTTACTTCCACGCCCCCGTTAGGGATATATTTTTTTTCCTTCAAGCCTCCTTGGTGTTTTTAAATAATTGTGATAACAAAGCATGACCACATGTACCGAATAACTTCAAACTAGAGCACTCTGAGAGAACATACCTCCGACAAGCAAGGCAGCGGTAATGAAAAATTCAAATTACACTGAAACCATGATTTTTTTTTTATATCGACTCTAAAATCGAATCATTTATGCGTTTTGATAGTACAGTGGCCCCAAAAACAAAGTTAACCTCTGTGCCGTAAATAACAAAGTTATTGCATAATTCAATAAAAACTTTATTTTCGCATTCCGCCATATGAGAGGAGGCTACTATGATATGTGCTGCGCCACCTCCGCGCCAAACACAAATCCCCGCTATACAGTCAGTTTGTGATCTATCAGAGCTCGAGCAGAGTACCGTACCAGTACGTTACGCTGGTCCACGGCCCTCATCTTTGCTACTTTTTCACTTATTTGCCACCATACATACCAAAACCACCACGGGATCAAAATGGGTCGGAAGAAGTTTACCGCTAAAGAAAAGAAAACAGACTCGGGCCCTCACTCTAATCGAGCAGGGAGTGCCGGTGAACTTCCTAGCTGTCGAATTCAATATCAGCCGAGTGTCCCTCTCCAAGCTTGAAAAAACCGTTGCCGCCCTACCTGCCGGGACAATACCGCCACGCAAAGTGGGATGAGAGCGCAAGAGAAAGACAACAGCAAGCTTCACCTTTTTTACCAACACCTTGCCATTGTGTTTCTCTTGCACCCACTTTGCGTGGCGGTATGGTCCCGGCAAGGCGTGCGACAGCTGATTGTTTTAAGCTTGAAGAGGGACACCCAGCTAACATTCAGTTCGACAACTACGCGGTTCATCGGCACTCCCTGCTCGATTAGAGTGAGGGCTCGAGTCTATATTCTTTTCTTCAGTGGTAAGCTTCCTCCAACCCACTGTGATGTCGTGGTGGTTTTTTGTATGCTGCCAAAATATATAAAAAGGTAGGAAAGTAGAGGTCTGTGAACCAGCGCAACGTACGTGTATTCTGTTCGAGCTCCGAAGGATCACAGTGGGGATTTGTGTGCGTCATGGGAGTGGAACAACACACGGCATACCACCCTCTTCTCTCCTCTCATATGGCGGGGAATTCGAAAACAAAACTCTCGAAGAATCATGCAATAACTTTGTTTTTGCGGCACAGGGGTAAACTTTGTTTTGTAGCCACTGTATTAACCCTTAAATGCATAGCGTGCCATATATGCAGCATATACCAATAGTGTTATTTCTACGGGTGTGCTATGATTAAATCAGGCATTTAAGGGTTAACAGTTTCTGCAATTTTCTTGAAGATACGTTCATAACTTTCCGAGTTATGCTGCTACTGCCAGGGACACAAATGCATTTCTACTCCCAACTGGTTGCTCGGTTGTGCAGCTCGGGTGGCGTTTCAATACAAACTTAAAATCGGTCGCATAGATACAGTGGAATAAATGACGTCCGAGTCTCGCGTCCTTGCATTAAGTTATCTGTGTAAATGCCTAGTGTGTCTCCAGCATTATAAACATTATGACAAACACAAGTCAAGCGCACAAACGAATCAACCAATATGCACCAGAATTTAATTATGCCTTTTAACATTACTAACAAGTAACAACTCCTGTAAATTTCATAAAGATCCGTTCATAACTTTTTGAGTAATCTTGGTGACAGACTATCAGAAAAAACACGATAAAATCCAACCTCATTGGCAAATGTATTTAATGTAAATCAGGTTTTCCTGCGGAGGCTCACGCCCCCCCCCCCAGGTTATGAACCAATGGCGTAGCGCAGACGCTCAGATCTGACATAACTACTACAGTAAGTGAACTGTGGTCCAATCGGGTGAGCTGGTTTGGATAAACGAGGATTGCTGATACATAAGAGTACATTAATTCATTCAATATCTTTCAAGAATATACAGAGTACTTCTACCGAAAGCACTAAAAGTCCTCTAGTCAGTCTCCAGTGACAGCTACGATTGCCGCTCCCTGATTGATGTGACGAATGCGGAGTCTGCTCTCCTCCGGCATAGCGCGCTGCTCAGCCGTTGTTTCGATTGCACAGTCACAAGTGATGTTTATACGGCGCGTTGACCTTCAGGGGCCTTATGATGGGCCACATGGTTAGGTTCGCCATCCTACGTTATGGGGAGCAGCGACCCCAGGGCAGTTGTGCTGGCTACCTTAGCCATCAACTAGACTTTCGGGACGTCTGTCTTTTGTGCCCACTTTGCTTCTTTCCATACTCCTACTGAAGATTTGGTCTGTTTTTCCTCTTCTTTCCCCACTCGCCATTCCCATGCGCGTTGATCTAGTGCAGGAGCACCCTCGTGCATAAATTCGTGTCTATCGACATACTACATGTCCCTTCTTTCTTCCTTTGTGATATTGCCTTTATTGTAGAAACAGAGGCTTCAATTATTTAACATACAATAATAATGCTGCGTTGGCGGCGGGTGAGGTGAGGTGAGATAGGGGGGAGATGTCGCACTTGGGCGTGACGGCTCCTGCGCTGATATGTCACACTTTTTGGTTTTTGTGAAGCCACGAGAACTTTAATCTTTATCGCGCATTATAATATTATATTGGTATTGTCCCGCTATTTCTGAAACTTAGACAATCAATAGCGATCCAAGATTATTTACTCAGCTTACAGACGGAACCGGAACCACAACGTTGTGCTCAGGTGGCAAGAGATGAAGGACGAAACGAGAAGAAGACAGAAGAAAGAAGCGCCCGTGCGGACGTTCCTTCTGCAGCCCTCTGCACGGGCGAGGAAAGAGCCCCGCAGAAAAAGTCCGTCTCCTCGATCGGTGGCCCACCTCGCGGGACAGAAAGGAAATACATATAGAAAACCCAGCTAACTACAAAACCAACCTTCTCAGCAGGAACTGCGGCCAGATGCTACATCCCCTGCGGAGAAGGCACTCGGGACCCATGAGTGCGTGATGCCCAAACATATTGAGACAGGGAAAGGGCCCGCCACAATATGCCCCTGAGGGCTAATCTTTATCGCTTCAATTTTTACTTATTTCCTTTGAAGGGTCCCATTACTTCTCGTTCTCCACTTTTGGTGGTTTTTCTTTTCTTCCACTTACGTTAGTGCAGCTTTCTTTTTCTCCTCCCTGGTCGCTCTCTTTCCCTCTCTTGTTTTTCTTTTTCCTCTTCACGAACACAATCTCACCATACTTTGCTCCACTACTGAAGGACAGCAAAGGTGGCTGCGACCTCTTGACGCCCTTCCTCTTGGGTGAGGATAGTAGGGTCTGGCGGTGGCCGATAACCTGCTTTTCCGGGGGTGGAGTGCGCTCGACAAAAATGCATGTAATTTTGATTCATTTGGGGGTAAGTGCATAAAATTTTCTCTCAGGGTAGCTTTCGACCGCGAGTGAATGCACCATTAGAACACGTAGCATTATTTTTATATCCCTGGTTTTACCACCGCATACACGTCATATATGACGCGATCCAAGCAGTGAGAATACCTGTAGCTTATTATGTCACAACAGGCGGGAAAACAGCGTAAATAGAAAAAGACAAGAGAAAAAGAGTGTGTAAGTATCCGCGGACTAGGTTGGCTATCTCGATCGACAGCCTACCTGACGGAACAGAAGGGGAAATGTAGAGAATCTACCTAACTTTACAAAACTAACATTCTCTGCATGGGCTGCGGCCAGCTGCAACTTCCCCTACGGAGAAGGCACTTGGGACCCTTGGGTTCGTGAGGCCCAAATATATTGTGGCAGGAAAAGGACCTGCCATTATACCCCCTCCGAACACGAAGCAAGAAAGATTGCAATTAACTTACTTCTATGTGAACCAGAAGAAAAATCACAGTGGCCGGATATGAACATAGATGGAATCTCACTTTAAAAATGATGGATATGGTGATCACATGACTATTCTAGACGACATTATTTCAGACCCTAATCATGACGCATAGGCTCCATAGCACCATGACCCGCCGGTACTCTAATTTTATATTCTAAAATGCTCCATCTCCAAAGAGTTAATAGGTGCAGATATTGCACTATGAACTACACACACATAAGACTGGTCACTAATCTAATACCAAGAATGACTGTCGTGTGTTTATATATTTATTTATACTAGCGCGACACGTGAAAATTCCACGGTTTGGATATTCCCTCGTTTCAAAATGAAGCAATCCTAAGCTATGCTATTATAACGAACTCTAACTTGACCTAATGCAGCTTGGCAACCTAACCTACCTCATAAAAAGGGCCTATCCCTTAATCCTTGTGAACTGAAACAAACCTCAAGTCTGCTGCCCACGAGAGTCGAAGCATGGGAACGTTTCTCTCTGTGCCCATTCCGCTGCTGTGTATGTAGCTTTGACTTATCTAATATTGTATTAAAAAACCGCTTAAACTCCGAGCCGCAGCAGCCATTCTGATGAAGTGAGGGCCACTTGCTTATTTAAGACTCTTCCTCTTTTAATTTCCATCTTTATATATTCAACCTTTGTTACGAGCGTAGAAACATCTATTCTCAGAACGTGAAGGGCTTCCGTGAGCTGACTCGTACACAGCGGACTTAAAGTAGCCCTCCTATGCCAAGTTGCTGCCCGTCCAACCTAAAGTCACCCTACACAACCTATCTAGACACTATACAGGGTTTCCCATTAGGGATGCATATGAACCTACGGACACCCTGTTGGTTTACGCACGGATCCCCAACTGGTTCATGACTTTCATAGTTCTATAACAATATTCTATTGCTGTTATCGCATTGATGATACTGAAAAATAACTTATTTCAAAGTACAGGATGAAATGTTTCTTGGAACTATTACATCCCTAGTACATACTTTTGTATTGTGGGGGTTTCCCGGGTGAGGGTGTGGTCTAAGTTGACTTTACCTTTATTACTATTGGCGCAAGATTAAGAAATTAGAACAAGCACTGTTAAGCAACTAGACTGTCATTATGTTCGCGTCTAGTTCTAGTTAAAATATGATTGATTTTAATGTGCATTCGACCTCTCCAGAGGCAGCAAAGCGAGAAGTTAGGTCAAGTAAGCGAGATATCCAAAGTGGGTCTTGGTGCTGGTGCTTTACTCCCATTGATGTTTAAGTTAGTCCGGCTGACTCGTCAAACGCTAAAGTTAGGGCGAAGTGAAATGAAACCTCATAAATATTCTCCTTGAATACTAAGTAACATCGTATTGAATCAAGAGTTCCAGACATGACACGACGCATCACACAATGACAATGCTACATGACGCATAGAAGACAGGTAATGCAACATAGTGCTACACAATTATAGGTCTGCTCTCTGATCTTGATTGCTGGTGTCTGCATCCACACGATATGATCGGTCGGATAACTTGAGGGAGTTGCGGATCGAGGCGCGAGAGACACCCACCACCATGAGAGCGATGACAGCAGTCAGTAACAGTAATGCCCAAATGAGAGGCACAGTTACCGAGTACATGGGGTTCAGCAGCGTCTGCACAAGTCACCATTATCATCATTACATAATAGCTAATATTCATTACTAGGTTACTGACAAAACTGATACTGTTGTACACACTCAACTGACTATATTCTAGAGAAAATATGGGTCTTGTTTGAAAACTGGCCAGCACTCTATTTTTGTATTTGGTGCCGTATCAAAGATACTGTTTAAATTGGTTATGTATATAACCTAACAAGACCCGGTTAGGTTAGAAAAATAGAGTGCTGGCCAGTTTTCAAACAAGACCCGAAAATATTTACCTTCGTTGACTGGTTGAAATGTCTCTTGACGTGTTCCCAAGCTGCATAACGTGTACATACCATACCTCAGCTGGGATAGCCAACTCGTTACTTCTCTTCGATAGTGGGGGAAATTTTGCGAGACGGCCATATTATTACTGTATTATTATTATTGCCGTGGCCCCCACGCCCGGGCCACCACGGACAGGGAGCACAACCCAAATAAAGCATTTTGCTACACTAGGAAGCCCAAAATCCTGCTAAAAAAAATCCAACAAAAGCCATTACCAGAAAGATTTTAACGCCTGCAGGTCAACATGACGGAAAGACGATGTCGACAATGTATTAGTACAAAATTTTACACATCAAGGACACCAAGTCTATATCGCGCTGAAGTACTCCTGTGGTTTAACACAGGCGCGTGCCACCCTCTAAGACGTGAAGTACGTTTCATATAATCAATGATTTTTGTCTCTGCTTTCCTGCCGGCAGGTTCCAGATTATAAGCGAACTTGAATGAGTTTCAAATGGTCAGTGCGCTACTGACATGAAGAATGCGCAAGTTGTGTTTCTCCAACCCCCGGGCACGGCTGAACGCCTTAGCTTGGCTACGCCCCGCAGGGGAAGGAAATGAAAAACAAGAAGGTAGAAGTCTAGCGGGAATAGGTCGGCCACCTCGATCAGCGGCCCACCTCCCGAAACAGAAGGGGAAGCATTGAGAGAGCCTACCTAACTTAACAAAGCTAACCTTGTCAGCAGTAACTGTGGTAAGCTGCAACATCACCTGCGGAGAAGGCACTAGGGACCCTTGGGGTCGTGAGGCCCAAATATATTGTGGCAAGAAAGGGCTACTTAGACGACTTACAAAATTATGCAGAAACTACTTATTCGATTAATATAGCCCTAATCTTGTAAGTTAATTGCAGGTTTCCGGTAAAGTTAGGGAAACTCGTCAACTTTTACCAGTTTGAAAGAAATTTTTACACTGAAGGATTGAGCAATGTGGTCAGCAACAAGTCAATTCGTTCGATAATGGTTTTGAAAGTTCAGGTAAAATTTAGATGAAACTGTAAACATCAACAATGTACAGTGTAGTGCCCTGCACTGCAACATAGCGCAATGTTTCAGAGCACGGGGGGTTTCAGCGGGACTTCATGGAATTATACTGTCATTATATATACATAATTTACCACAATGATTGATAAAAGAGCGGGTGCTGCTAGCAGTGGTTCCCAAAGTGCGCGGTAGCGCCCCCCCCCTCCCTCTGGGGAGCGATGGCGAGTTCTGAAGGGGCTGTGAGACTAAAAGGGGCGGCAAGGCAAAAAAAAAAAAAGGCGGAAAGAGGGCGATGATGCAAAAAGGAGTCATCTGAGGGTCATTCCACCGTGACGATCGTAGCATTCAGAGCATACTTATTGCCAAACTTCAGTCTATAACTTTAAAAGTTGTATGATTAGCCTGATAATGTTTTTACGATAGTAAAACCAGTGTCTAATAAGGCCAATGGAACTATCCCCAACTTTCGGTGATTGTTTTAGCTATTAACTTTACTTTTAAAGCGGCCGAGACGATCTTTACACAGATGCAACCTTGAGTTCGACCTAGTGCTACAAAAGTGCAAAACTCTCTGAAAGTACAAATAGATATCTGAATATCTTATATGGTAGTTATAGACGAAGAATTTAGGCCATCCAAATGTGCATAGGTTTTGTCAGGTGCAATTACCATTTTCCCTCAGAAGCCAAAGAAGCGCCGTGACGATCGTTACACTGCGAATTTCTTACCAAAATAACATAAGTAAAGCAATTAAACAATCTTTAGGTAGTCCTGTTGTCCTATAATGCATTTTAACAATAATGTTTTTATATGTGAACATGCAACATGTATGATTTACCACGATAATAATTATTTCAACTGATTATTAAAAATTTATAGTTGGCTTCCAAGTGCAATCGCTATGTAACATAGTTTTGAAGCATAATGTTGTCTTAGTACTATGGAAAATTATGAGTTGAATCTGTTGTATTTTATTGACTGTAATAAGTTTTTTTTACAAAATTATTCATTTTTGACAGAGTGTTAAAAAAATTTGGTTTAATATTTTTGTGTTTTCTTTTCAGATTCCTAAAGAAGAAGTTTTCAGCTTTAATTTGGTATATATATAAAAGCTACGTTTGGTGAATTTTCAAATTTCAGCTTAGGTTGATATCAGCGTGGAATGACCCCAAAGGAGGCTACGGATCACCATTGAGTTTCACATGCACTGAGGTAAAGAAATACATCATTGCATGATATTAAAGATGCATCTGCCCTAATGTATTGAATGAAAACGTGGCACTACTATTTAGCCGAGTAGTTGAAGTTGTAGAATGCGAAGGCACGTTAATTTGATGCTTCTACACAACACTTGAAAATGACTTGCCAAGTTAAAAATGCAGCATTGCCAATAGTACAGCTGTTTACAGATAACTAATTTGCATTGGTATCAGCTGTGCTGAGGTTTATGAAAGCCGCTTGTTAACCCTTCTGTATCTGCAATGTTTCATGTAGGCTACGAGACGAACAAGTTTTATACCACAATTCAAAAAATTACTGCGCGTGCATAACAATTATGTAAGAGGTGCGCCCAGCAAACATTACATCGAACTCGAAGTTTCAAACTGTTTCAAAACTCTCGGCTTCGTGACAGTATTAGATGTTTGTAGACCAGCCGAAATGCTCAGCTGATACCCAACGTTTATTAGCTCACGAGAGATGAGTTAATGTGTAACAGAGAGAAGATTTAAACTTACAACTTACAATCACGTTTTCATTGCAGAACAGTGAACCCAGCAGTTATAATGCAAAATGGCGAGTGTATTACAAGGGTCGTTCCATAAGCAAGGTATTATATTTTTAATTCAAAAAGTTGAAGAGCTACAAAGATGAAAGTGGTACCATTAAAACGAAGGAACTTTTCTGCTCCAAAATTTATTTTTGTATGTAGTCACCACCATTGTCAATGCACTTTTTGCCAGCAATCAAAGAGAGCCGTGATGCCTTTGGTCGTAAAAGTAAGCGCCTGCTGAGGTCAACTTTTCCCCGGCTGCAATTACGGCGTTGTCGGGAAAACACTCCCGCGCAAGTAATGTGTTATTCCCAGATCCGAACAAGTGAAAGTCTGACGGCGCCAGATTGGTACTAAAAGGTGGGTGAGACAGCACCGTCCAGCCGAACATTGTCACACATTCTGTGATCTTCAAACTTGTGTGCTCTCTGGCGTTATTGTGTTGTTGACTAAAGGCTTTCCTTTTGTAGCGCTTTGATCAACGTGACTGTTTGAGTCGACTGTCGCCTATGGTTCCATGATCGAGGCGCTTTGTTTTCCGGGGTCGTGGCTGTGCATGATCGTACGAAGCGCACTTTGTCACTCTCATCTCTCTTGTCACTTTGAAACGACGAACCCATCTCTTAACTGTGTGGATATCAACTGCACCGGCCTCGTAAACGTTCACAAGGTGTCGGTGATTGGTTATTTTTTTCCTTCAGGAGAATACTGGCCTGTACGGCACCGTACCAGTTCCAAGGCAAGCTCATAAAGAGCACCAGTAGGCCGAGTATACCTCACCTGAGAAAATGGCTCAAGAAGAAAAGCCACCAGTGGATAACTCAAGTAATTTTATATTTTATAGAGAAAGCAGACCCCACCAGTTCGGCGACGATGCGCCAGATCAAAAGGCACAACACCATTTAGCATGAACGCACATTGACGAACCACTCTGTCAAGGAAACTCAAATGACAATCAGCAGCAGAACCTCAGACTTAGGAGTAGCATTGCAGAAGAGGGAGGACATAGCAATTAAAGCAACGACGTGTTAACTCTACCAAACCACACACCCTCCAAGTAAGTCGCATAAGACCGATTTCCTGCGATGCTCGTGAGGCAACCGAACAAACGTGGGGATCAAACGTCAACTTTGGATCAAAACTGACACCCAATATTACCAAGTCTTTAACCACGGAAGTGACACACCATCCAGTACGAGTGCGGGGAAGCAGGTCTCACTGTATGTGACCTGGACACGAGTATGGTCTTAGTCTTGCCTGCATTTAGCCTCATCCCAACAAGAACACCAGAAATCAATCACTTCCAAATCATGCTGAATGGATTCTGAAACCTCAGTATAAATATTTAAAAACTTAATGTCCCAAATGATGCTAAATATCATTGTAAATGTTTAAAAAAACTACTCTCATAAGCTAATATGCGAGTAGCTACATGTTGTTTAGAAGCAGCTGGACAAAATTATATTAAATGCCACTTGCATCAAGAAGTTAAGAGTCGGAAAATTTTGAAGACCAGAAATTGAAGTAGGAAAAACTGGAGGGCCGGGAGTCTGAGTCAGATTTGAAATTATCCGACCCCCCAACCCCGGTACTAGTGACACCAAATGTCACCATCAGGCAAGCAGTCCTCTGTCCCTCGCAACCAGCCTATATCTTTTGGAACTCACACGTTCACCCACAACGGCGATATAGCCAGAGGCTTTTGCAAGCAATTTACTGCCACCTCTCCCTCTGTTCTAGCTACTTCGCCCAGACAGGCCAGGCGACTACTTCGAAAGTGCCACCTCATTGCTCATGGTTTCATCCCTTTTACTGCCGCTCAAGTCCGTGAGGCCATAGTTGCCTCAGGGTCGTCCACAGCTGTGGGCCAGTAGGGTCTCATCTATCTTACCAGATTATATAATCTCTCCCTTGCTCACGCCGACATTCCCGCCTTATGGAAGTTAGCTGTCATAATTGCCATCTTAAAACCATCTAAACCTGCGGATAAAGGATCATCCTACCGCCCAATATCGCTCTTGTGTCCCGCTGTGAAAGTCTTGGAGCGCCTTCTCCTGCCTTTCATCAATGAGGCTTTCCAACCAGCCCCTCACCAACACGGTTTCCGGCCTATGCACTCCACCACATCTGCTCTACTTCCTTTGGCCTTCCAAGCAACCCGCGGTATGAACAAACCCAAAGCCCACGACCGCACGGTGGCTTTGCTAATTGACTGCAGCAAAGCGTTCGACACCGTTCCTACTGAGGGCCTCCTCTCCTCAATTTCCGGCACCACACTCCACCACAATGTTGTCAGATGGCCAGCAGCTTACCTCAAGGGACGAGCAGCCTGCTGCCTCTATAACAGTTCCCGTTTTCAGTTCCGGGCTGTCAAGGCGGGGGTTCCTCAGGGCTCTGTCGTCTCGCCTTCCCTGTTCAACCTCTACGTCTCTGACTTCCCCATTCCTCAGGACCAGCTCTGCTACCCCTCTGTAACATCTTATGCCGACGATTTCACTGTCGTGGCGTCCCATCCCGATCCTCT
>LQNS02000137.1:22827171-22846235 GCA_001587735.2 Parhyale hawaiensis | reverse complement strand
AAAAAAAAAGAAAAAAAGATAGAACACCAAAAGCTGTCTATAAGGAGGGTTACGCCTCAAAACAGTTCTTAACTACCATTTAGACGCCCCAGAGTCGGGCGCTGACGCGGGTCTGGTGCTACCGACAGAAGGTGTTCTGTCGGAGCGAGCCACTGAGAAAAGGGGCGAATACCACATGTGGCAACAGCCCGTAGTGACTAATTACCAGCTCAGTTGATGGCACGCAGGCCGAGGGTTTCGACAACTACAGTACCGCTGCTGCATGTAATGGATACACTTGGGCTTACGGCACTGAGGGCAAGCTGATTCAACTCCAACCTGAGCAGATCCCCATTTCTATGTATGGAGAACCTTGACGTTCCCTCCTAAGCATTAGGTTGTCGGTTGTTACGGCCGAGTATGTCTGAGTCTAAACGCTGATTCGGTGGCAGAAGAGTTGTTGTGCTAAAAGATTATCCGTTGGTCGCGCTAGCATTCTCTATTCCGTTTTTCCTCGGTTCTACCGACTATTTTTTATTTGACACCACTACTAGTGTGCCCGCTGCCTAAGCACGTAATCAAGGTCGCGCTTGTCTTGGCCTTATTGCCAAGTGAACGGGAGAAAAAGGCAATCCGCGATCTCCGCCGAGTCGCCTGAAAAATTTCTACTTCTTGGCCACGGTCACTACAGTAAGCCTTGCTCTGATCAGAGTCAGTCGCCTAACGATTGAGCGTGACTCTCTCATTGCTTCTCCGGAAGTCTGGCTGAGGCCCTACCATTATTTTTAATGTGACTCATTTGGAAACTCGATCTCCATTTTTAGCCATGTCCAAGCCAAACTTTGTGCCGATTTTATGCAGCTTGCATACTAGTTAAGTATTTACTCTTCGAAAGTTCAGTTGGCTTTCCGGTTCGGACCTCTCAGATTCAGCGACTTTTACAGGCATGGATTTTAAGGCCCCTCTTTTATTACGATATTGTTATGCAGTTTTACGCTGGTAACGCCGAAGAGGCTGGCATTATTGTAGTAAATATCAACCGGGGATCTGGGCATCCCCGCTGAACGTTGTCAACTGTTGATAATATCGGGAAAACTTCCAAGCCTATTTTGACGCCTTCCAATCATAAACGTCTATAGGGGGCCCTTGCTCCCTGCTGTTGTCACTTAGCCAAGTAATGGGTGCTTAGCCAACAAAAGTACCGTCTGGACACTGGAGTTAGTATGTTCCTTCTAAATCAGAAAAATCTGTACGCGTCGTTGTATCAAAAATCGGAGGTAATGCATCTGAGGCCTCATATCAGTAACTACCAAAACAACTGGACCAATTTTAGGGGATCTTTATGCCCCATCTATTCCGGTCTTACCACGTCAGGTTATGCTGGTATGATTCTGGGTATAGGTCTCTAGCTGGTATGGGCGTCGTTCATACCCATCCAGACCAGGATATACAGTAGCGGCGATTATGGTTCAGACACCTAACAATATATCAAGAAATCATTAATATCTCTGAAAATTGGTAAAATACCTCTTTCAAATTTGGCACACATTAAGAAACATATCATACCAGCATTGTGTCAAAATGTCACTTGTAAAGGAGAAATGAAACTAAAAATACAAACGAACAAATCTTTAGTTTGAAAAATTGACGTGGACAAAATGGTTCGGACATCTCAAATTATTTTAATTTTTCTACACTTATCAACGAAATTTCCAGAAAATACATTGTCAATTGCTCCTAATAGGCTCCCAGTCAGTTTCTCTGCAACGTTTGCCCTGTCAACATGCCTCGAAGAGTGCCTACACCTGCTCCTGTCCGGGAGTTAACCCGCGCTCGCATGGCCTCTGGCTATTTTTTCACCCGAAAACAGGGTTTGCCTTAAAACCAGCTACGCATTCATTAGGACAGGTAGAGCTCTCATTCAGTCATTCAAAGTTTATCATAAAGAAAAAATGTTAATCTTCACGAAGAAAGAAACAAATTTTCCTGAACTTTGTCCATTTTTTCGGGTATAAGGTGGCAAATTCCGTGGATTTGCGCTTATGAAATGTTAGGGAGAATAATGGCCATTTTTCTTTTCTATTTTCATGATGTTTCTGAATAGAGAATTTAATGACGAATCTGACTGTGGTTTCGTTTTTCCTCTAGCTCAAATAGTTTAGGAGTTATGGACAGTTTTAGATAAATAATGTTGTATCTATTTTTATGAGTAAATTTCATAACACAAATGCTTATTGTGTGATTATTATAGACGGACATGCGAAAATAACGGGATATAATAATAAAAGGGTGCTCTACACGCTGCAGGTGTCAAAATTTTGGGAAGTATAACCGTTTTTGTGAAAAAGTATGTGCAAACCCAATGGATTTATTCTTCATAACATTTCAGGTTATTGCTTGTTGTCACTGGTATTTTTTATTCTTCACAATAAAAAACACACCTGGTACATGCACAAACAAAAGGTATTATAATAAGTTAATAAATATAAAAAAATTCACTGGACAGAATATCTACCATCTGCGTGCGTACCTAAAGTAGCACTGGCAAGAATGTGGACCAAAATGTGTGCGCGGCTAAACCAGCTACGGCAAGAATCTGTACCATACTAATGAAGCGAGCCCTGAACAAGCTTTTCTTCTCCCTAGCTTCCTAACCCCCCATCGCACCCTCATTTTACCCATATCATGTGATTCCTCTCCTCGAGACGAACCGTTTGATATATAGACACCTCCCATTCGCTCAACATTGCTGGAGGCAAAATATGCTGTACAGAATCCGTACCAAACCTAAAGCACGGGTTAATTGTCAAGTTGCGCCATGATGACCACATGTCAATACGGGATATAGCCAAACACGTAAAGCGGCATAAAAGTGTTGTTAGTGACATACTAGCTAAGTATAACGTATGTAATTCTACCGCTGTGGGAATTTCTTTAGGAAGACCTCGAATTACCTCGAAAACCGATGACAATACACTGGTCAGATTATCAAAGAAGGATCGTTTTTAAACCACTGCATCAATTTCTCGAGAAGTTAGCCAATCGCACAGAATGCAAGTATCGAGGAAGACTGTTTCCCATCTTCTGAAGAAAGCAGACTTGCACTCTCGTTCCCCAGCAGTCAAACCTTTGATAAGCAAGAAGAATAGGAATGCACGCCTGAGCTTTGCATCGAAGCATGTCCTATGGACTGATGACTGGGCTAAGGTGTATTTTAGCGACGAGTTAAAGTTTAATTTGTTTGGTTCGGAAGGTAAGAGATTCGTTCGTCGGTCAGCTGGTGAAAGACTGTCCAAAAATTGTGTAAAAGCAAGTGTAAAGTTTGGCGGAGGAAGCATTATGGTGTTTGGCATGTTCTCGGTAAGCGGTACGGGACCTCTTGTCCGATTGCAGGGAAAGATAAATGCAAAAGTCTATAAGGAACTGTTACAGATGCATGTCGTTCCTGTTCTTAACAGTTCTTCAAGCCAGAATCCCACCTTCATGCAGGATAACGCCCCCTGCCACACGGCGAAAGTTGTTAAGTCCTTTTTACAGGAAGTAGGAGTGGACGTTATGGACTGGCCAGCTCAAAGCCCGGACATGAATCCCATTGAGAATGTATGGAACGTATTGGGAGAACGCACAATGAAGAGCAATCCAAAGAATGTTAATGATTTGTGGACCACTTTACAAGCAGAATGGGCAAAAATAACACCTAAAGTATGCATCCGTTTGATACAGTCATGTGGCAGTAGATGCCAAGCCGTTATTGACAGTAAATGGTACCACACAAAGTACTAATGTTGTAAATCTATTTTTCATATTTATTTTGTTGTGTGTTTTTCGTTTGATGCATTTAATTCAATGTTTTAAGGTTTGTCCGAACCTTTTTGTTCACGCCAATTTTTCATAATAATCATTTGTTTGTTTGTATTTTTGGTTTCATTTCTCCTTTACAAGTGACAATTTGACACAATGCAGATATATGTTACTTGCTGTGTGCCAAATTTGAAAGAGGTATTTTTACCAATTTTCGGAGATATTGATGATTTTTTGATACTATATATAGTTAGGTGTCCAAAACATTATGGAAGCTACTGTATGTATCCTCTGTTGCCGTGCTGCTGAGCAAATGTCCTCACCGAATTCGTCCAGTCTAATGCTGTGATCAATTAGCTCGTGTCGGTCTTTTACCATAACACCAGAAGCAGAAGACATGGACCTCATATCTAAAAGTCGATCTTGTCGGTACTAATAACGACCCAACTGAGTCGACTTTGAGGTAGTTCAAACGAGACGCAAGAGGTACCTATGGACCCCGCCGCCTCACGATTATTTACTTCACCGCAATTTGGAGTCGGGGCGGGCGAGTGATCGCAAAATGGCGCAAGTCGCGTTAGCACTAATACTATCGTAGCTGCAGAAACGACCTTTCTCGTGCAGGATGGCACTAACATGAGCTAACTGTCCTATAAATATTTTGGGGCTTATGCAACTACAGAAAAAGTTATGAAGGAAATATGTGCGATCACTTACAGACAGGAAATCTGGCGTTATCGCCCCAAGGTGAGCGAGAGATTGCATCCCCATTTTTCCAAAGACTGGAAGAGCTACCCAAAATCTGAATGCACCCTTGGAAACGGCAGGTCGCTGAACCTTGGAACCCATGTAATCATATCGTAGTTCCTGCTTTCAGAATGTTTGCCATATTTCCCAATAAAAGCTGCTTTTAGAGGTCAAAAATATTGCAAGAAAAAAAAAATGGTCATCCCGCGAACTTTGATGTTACAGCGAAACTAAACCATGTACCAGCCTGAAAATTTGCACAACGTTGAGAAAATACTTTTGATTCTCCTACAAGCATATTGATGTACATGAAGTTGTGCCGCCAACACGTTGCGGCATAAAGTTTTTCATTTTTATTCAGTTTTTCCCCAAGTGCGATCAGTCGTCCGCCATCTTCACTGTCGGGCGGGCAACTGATCGCACTTGCGGGAAACCCCCCCCCCCCCCCCCCCCAAAAAAAAAAAAAACGAGTTCGTATCAGTAATGATCCCCTCTGGATGAACCGGACAGTCAAACGCTGCATTNGGCATAAAGTTTTTCATTTTTATTCAGTTTTTCCCCAAGTGCGATCAGTCGTCCGCCATCTTCACTGTCGGGCGGGCAACTGATCGCACTTGCGGGAAACCCCCCCCCCCCGATCCCCAAAAAACAGCATGTTGCTACATCGATATGCTTGTAGGAGCACCTAATACAAGTATTTTCTCAACTTAATGCAAATTTTAATTCTGGTACATTGTTTAATTTCGCTGTAACATCAAAGTTCGCGGGATGACGATTTTTTTGGTCTTGCAATTTTTTTCGACCTCTAAAAACAGCTTTTATTGGGAGATGTGGCAAACATTCTAGTAGCGGGAACTACGACACGATTGCATGGGTTCGAAACTTCAAAGACCTGCCCTTTTCTATGGTGCATTCAGCTTTTAGCTGGCTCTTCTAGTTTTTGAAAAACGGTGGTGCGATCACTCGCCCGCGCCGACGCTAGATCTTAGCAATTACGGCAAGTTCATTTAGGACGCGTAGCTCCCATCGTCTTAACCAGTCTATGCTGGCTGATAAAAGGTTTTGGGACTTCCAGTTCATCTCTCGATTCACAAGTTTGTATCTTGAACACGGAAATCAAGACATTCCGGGTTCATCTTGCGGAGCCTTGGTGATGCAGTCACAATATCAATCTTGGCCGGCTTGCCTTAGATGCTGGTTTCGCCCAGTGGCGATAGTATAGCAAACCCGCCTGTGGAAAACTCGCCTTATGGCGGTAATGTAAGTCGTCCATCGTGTAGAAGCCTGGCTGAATGGCGGTATATTTAGCGCCCCATCTCGTGGGGGCTTAGCATACTGTGGCAAGCTAACCCTCCCTCTTGTAGAGGTCCTCGCTCTATGACTGAAAAGTTAGCCCTCCCTCATGTGGAGGGCCTCGCTCTATGGCGGCATAGTTAGCCCCCTCTTTTGGGGCCTCACCCCATGGTAAGTAAGCCCTCTATCTTGTGGAGGGACTCGCTATACGGGGGTATAGTTAACTCCCCTTTGCTGGGGCCCCACGCCTAAAGTGGTAAGTTAGTCCTCCATCCTGTGGAGGGCCTAGCTCTATGGTGGTAAATTTAGCCCCAAATTCGTATGGGGGAGGGGCCCTTGCATTATGTGGTGAGTTAGCCCTCTATCCTGTGGAGGACCTTGCTCTATGGTGGTATAGTTAGTTTCCATCTTGTGGGAGAAACCTCGCATAGTGCGGTAAGTTAGCCCTCCATCCTGTGGAGGGCCTCACCTGTGGCGGTATAGAAAGCATCCATCTTGTGGAGAGGCCTCGCCTAATGAGGTAATTTAGCCCTCTATCCTTTGGAGGGCTTTGCTCTATGGCGGTATAGTCAGCATCCATCTTGTGGAGAGGCCTGGCATGATGCGGTAATTTAGCCCTACATCCTGTAAAGGGCCTTGCTCTATGGCGGTATAGTCAGCATCCATCTTGTGGAGAGGCCTGGCATGATGCGGTAATTTAGCCCTACATCCTGTAAAGGGCCTTGCTCTATGGCGGTATAGTCAGCATCCATTTTGTGGAGAGGCCTTACATTACGGCGGTAATTTAGCCCTCCATCCTATGGAGGGCCTCGCTCTATGGCGGTATAGTCAGCATCCATCTTGTGGAGAGGTCTCGCACGATGCGGTAATTTAGCCCTTGATCCTGTGGAGGGCCTTGCTCTATGGCGGTATAGTCACCATCCATCATGTAGAAAGGCCTCGCATAATGCGGTAATTCAGCCCCCCATCGTGTGGAGAGCCTCGCTCTATGACTGTATAGTCAGCATCCAACTTGTGGAGAGGCCCCACATAAGGCGGTAATTTAGCCCTCCATCCTGTGAAGGGCCTCGTCGCTCTATGGCGGTATAGTCAGCATCCATCTAGTGGAGAAGGTAATTTTCAAGTCTTTCAATTTCGGAATCCGATCTGGAATATTCAAGAAACCCACGCTAGACTCCTG
The DNA here is from genome assembly GCA_001587735.2 of Parhyale hawaiensis. Classification (NCBI taxonomy): domain Eukaryota; kingdom Metazoa; phylum Arthropoda; class Malacostraca; order Amphipoda; family Hyalidae; genus Parhyale; species Parhyale hawaiensis. The sequence goes on along the minus strand of LQNS02000137.1, from coordinate 22,839,235 downwards.
CCAATTCATCATGGCTTGTAAGCACATCATGAACTGACTAAGTGCACCTGGTGGAGGGAATTCCAGAAACTAATGCCAAATTCAAAAAACTTCTATTAAAATCTTCAGTAAAACTTCTAAGTAAATCAAATATTCTTCTGCAGCTCCATTATCTCCAGCCCAAAGAAAAATCTTTAAAATTCTCTTTATCACCACCGCTTTTCTTTACTTTAGCTTATGTATATTAACGTCTATTGTATTTTTCCATTTCAGATGCCAATTTAAAATATTCAAAAACCCACGCTAGGCTCCCGCATGCTTCTGATAGCTGATAAAGCAAACCAGAAAACAGACTAGGTCCACCATGTGGAAGGGATTTCAAAAGGGAACTCTGAAGGTAAAAACTTTCAAATGCCCCACTTAGATATATACATCAGAGAATTTAATTTTTACAAATAATTAATTAATGCTGAAGCACTGTACAAGTATTCCAAATTCAACTTCACATTTGAAATATTCAATAACCCCACGCTAGACTCATGCCTGCCACTGATAGCTGAAGGAGCATACCAGAAAACAGAAAAGTCCACCAGGCAAAAGGTATTTCAAACGGGAATGCCAAAGTTGAAATTTTTTTCAATTTTATGATTAATAAATTTATTGCTAAGTATTTAAAGTTAATTACGGTATTCTTCAAATTCAGCTTCTGATGTGAAATATTCAATTATTATTATTAAAACTTCACACCCGGGCCGTCACGGACAGGTAGTACAACCCAAATGAAGCAGTTTGCAACATCAGGAAGCCCGAAACGCTGCTAAAGAGAATCCAACAAAAAAACGTTAACTGCTGACTTGAACGACTGCAGGCCAACACGACCGAAAGCCAACGCCAGCAATGAATTCCAAACCCCAATAGACCAGGGCACAAAGCACCGACTGAACGGACGAGTTCTGCATCTAACAGTCTCTAAAGTGAAAGAGTGCGCGTCAACCGCAGCACGTGTAATCCTCCTTGAGACCTTGAGGGCTGGGACAGATGAATACAGCCAATGTCTTTTATTATTGTAAACCTTATAAAACATACAGAGTCCAGTAACCTCTCTCCTATGAGACAGGTTCACCAGATAATTTTTGGCACGGAGCCCGCTGGCTGAACTAACAAGTCGGTCCAGCAGATGCAAGTGACTGACAGTAGCTGAAGCCCAGACCGCTGAGCAATACTCCAACACAGGCAGCAAAAAAAGCATAAAAGCATCTGCGGTTAACCTCCCTGTCACCAAACACAGAATTTACCTTACACAGGAGCCCAATCTTACTGGAAGCACGTGACACCAGTCGCCTAATATGCGGTTCAAAGGTAAGCTTCTTACCAAAGACAACACCGAGAATCTCCAAGGAGCTAGACTCCTGAAGCAAAGTGTCATCTATCCTAAGATGTGGATGACTGGATGCTGCAGTAAAGGTGTCCGAGTCCGACTGACAATCATAGACTTGGTCTTACTGGCATTCAGCTTCATACTGCAGGCCGAGCACTATGCACTAATGTGCGATAGATCCCTATTCAGAGACTCGACGACATCATTACGCATGCTGGGGGCAGGTATCACTGCCATCAAGGTGGAATCATAGGCATAATTGATCGTGTTCTCTAGCGAGGAGAGCACGGCACTAGTATATAGAACAAACAGCAGTGAGCCAAGTAGGCTACCATGAGGGACGCCAGCCTGTACTGCGACAGAGGCACTCAAAACGCCATCAACATACACACTCTGCGTTCACTCAGAAACAAAATCATGAATGATTGAAAGAACCCTACCACCCACACCAAACGACTCCAACTTGTACAATAGACCCCTGTGGTTGACCCAGTCAAAGGCCGCACTGAAGTCCAACTGTACCAGGCGTGCCTCAGACCCACAATCCAATGCAGACGGCAAATGGTGTGACACCGATAACATTGCGTCACAACAGCCCAAACCAATTCTGTATGCTAACTGACCAGCAGGCAACAAACCCGTAGCCTCAGAAAAACGTCCAAGCTTAGCATACCAGAAAACAGACCACGTCCACAAGGTTGAAAGAATTCCAAAAGCGAATGCCGAATTTGAACTACCAAAATTTTTTCAAAGTGTTCTGAAGAGGTAAGCAAGTTGTCATAAAGCAAAGTCTCTCATGAAATTCAGAATTTCCATAAATAATCGAAGTATCAAAGGGCGCTATGCGCTATCCATATAGGGACTAAGTCGCTATCACCAGTTAAAATTTTAAAGTCAAAAAGACAAAGTTACTTCGCCGTATTTGAGGTCAAAGCTCAATAGACTCTTTAAAAATATTTGAAGTCCCCAAGGTGGGACCTAGGAACTTCCAAGTATGAACACATTTCACTGTATCTGAGGCAAAGTCTCAAAAGACTGCGCCAGAAAACCTTTCAAGTGCCAAAGTGGAATAGCCAAAATTTTTCTAAGTCCTAAGAGCTGCACTGTTTCAGAGTTAAAGTTCAAAAAAGAACCAACCGTTAAAAAGTACAAGTTCTGAAACTGAAATGTTGAAAGTTATTAGATTTCCTTGGGCAGATGAGAGGAGAGCTGGAGCTGGGAAATATTGACCCTGACTAGAGTCGTAGTTGAATGATTCCTGGCGCCCTGAGCCTGGTAGCTATATATATAGAGGCTGAGGAGGGCAGGGGTGAAGGGGCAAAAAAAAAAATAAAAAATAAAAAAATAAAAAACTGATATTTCCCCATTTTCATTCCTGCAGAGGAAGCAAGTAAAATACCAGATTTTATCACGGAACATCAAAATTTGACTACTACTACTACTAAAGCTTCGCTATAGCCTACTGTACACATAAGCAGGCTAAGTGAAATTTTGAGTAGTTTAGACTTCTACTTACACAACTATGTACACTTAAATATTACAGAGTACTTAGGGCCTACCTGTCATTAAATAGTGTGACGATTCAACATGTTCTCCTGACCTGGAGTCTGGAGTCCCCTTGAATCGCGGGTTTTGGTGCTACCGACAAGTACTCTGCCGGGAGCGAACCACGTCATAAAATAAAAAAACAATATTTTAGTAGAGGATCAAATGGTACTTAGTTTGATAGCTACCAAAATTATCTCCATAGCTCAAAAACTGTAAGAATAGGGCTTTGAAGTCGAAAAAATGAGTTTTCAGGAGCCTGCGCAACTTATTTTCTCTCACAAAAATGGGAAAATATCTGGAATGTTGTAATGATATTTTTGCAGAGGTGAGCGTAGGCAGAATACCTTTGTCAGACAGCACTATGACTAGAGGAATCCGCACGATGGCCGGCAGTCTCCCATCCAGGAGGGTGTTCCAAGTCACCACAGTCAATGTTAACAAAGGTACTCTATAGAGTAATTTTTTTTTCTTTTGGCACTTATTCAAAAACATTAAGTCGTGCTCTTGTATAGGTATAAGCTCAGGACTTAACCAATTCCAAGTCTGAGTCCTTATAGGTATAGGTAATGGACCTTGGTAAAATTTCAAAGTCCTGTACCGTAAAGTGATAGCAGTAGAATTTAGTCAATTTTCAAAGTTCTTTAGCTACCTGATGGGTAGAAGACAGAACTTTGGATTTTTCTTGAGATGACGACATAGGCCGGCAGGCCTGCGCTCTATATAAGCCCTGGTCTAACTGAGCTCTTCACTATGATTGCAAGCAAATATCTCCTTTAAGCAAAATCACAAAACGAAGGGCTTCGGGCTCTGACTAACTCCATAGGTGCTTTGCCCACGTCTACCACTGCAAAAGTATCATTGCAACATTCCGGACATTTGCAGCAGCTCACTCCGGCATAGTACCTCTGTCGGACAGCACTGACCAACCCACGGTGAAGCAGGAAGGGGTTTTGTGATTTCCTGGACTAGGAGATCAGGTGCTCTAAATTAGGCCATATACTTCAACCAAAGACGAACCCGAACTCGGGGGAATACAATCCAGTTCCAAAAAATGAGAGACCTCTACCTAGGAAATTAGGCTAATCCCTTAAGAACTCCGAAGGTTCCTCCTCTGGCCGCAGAATTAAAGGTATCATAGACCCGCAAAGGTCTATTTGCCAATAAATAACTTGCCTTACTGGCGACTAAGCAAGTTCAACCAGCTTAAAATCCTTCGGAACCTGTGACTTACTAGGCCGCGAACTGGATGGTAGATCCCTGAGGCGAAACCATCTCTACTAGGGGGAGCAGGGAAAAAGCTGCCTTGCTGAGATCAACTCTCCCAGCCTCTGTAGAAAACAACCTTGCCACGGTTACTTGGAACTCAGGACTAATCTATGCGGGTACGGAAAAAGTTATACCTAGATTCAAGGGCCCACATAACGGCAACCAATTACTTCATCTAATACCAGGAGGTAAGGAAACTCAAAGACATTGCTACTCTCAGTAGTTGTAGCTAAAGGCTCTGAAAGCCAAGAAGTCGCAAGAGCCGCAGCTTCTGTGGAACAGTAGCAGACTCAGCCTAAAATACTGGCCGGCCTCCACCCTCAACCGGGCTGCAACCATGTCAGAAGCCCCAAGACACCTCTAACTGTGGCCGCACATTCAAAAAGAGCTATCATGCAGTTTGAAAAGCCCAAGATTATTCCAGGCTTTAGCTCACTCCAGTATTCTGGTCTTCAAACGGTCCCGGCTACTTCATCTGTTGCCGTACTTCTAGGCTAAAAGTTATAAGTTTAATAACAAACATTTCCAATCAATGTGACCGTAGGTATCTATGCCTATGTAGAAACTTTGAAGCCGCTGAGCGTATTTTTCGTAGAGCAGTACCGTACCTATCCTCTTGATCCACTTCTGAAGACTCTTCTTGTTGTTTGTGAATTGTGGCATCTTGAGGTTAACCGTAAGATTAGCAGAACGTAGGCCCCTTCCATCTCTCGGAACGGCCCCAAGAGACGAACTTCCCCTAGGATCACGGAGGAGATCGCTGAAGAACATAGGAAGTCTTGCTCTAGTAAGGAAAAAGATCAGGACTGCGACCTATTCCCACACCTGCGTCTCTAAAGGTAAAAGGTAAAGTCAACTAGACTGTTGGTCCATCTGGGACAACTGCCTGCACTGTTTGTGCTGCAGATATTATTATTTATAGAGTTGACAAACAGCAGGGCGTAATTCGATGATGTGATAGAGTCGGTTGGTTCCTTGTCTGAATTGAGGTTTTCTATTATTCAAGAATAGAACCATAATTCGATACTGAAGACGAAGAGCTGTAAGGGCCTTGGAAGGCCGTAGATTATCAGAGTTGTGCCTCAGATATAGCCCAACTGGCTCTCGGGGAGTAGTCTGCTGCAGTTGACAACCGATTGTCTAGAGCTCTGGAGTTAGTGGAGGAAGACTCCATGCTCAATGGACGCAATGAAAATGCAGAGCAGCAATCTGGAAGATAGGTTTTAAATTTTGAGATAAATTTACGAGACACATCACAAAGCTAAAAGACAATGGCCTTATTAAGCTATCTGGATTCTTTCATTCGTCTTGGACCTAGGAATAAGTCGGCTGAGGAAGATGTTTCCTGCTATAATCTCAAACACACTGACGCCTCCATCAGTAACATAGTTAATAAAGTGGTCAACGCTGACAAGGGGCTTCCGTAATTTGCCTCTTTATGGCGCTGTACTCAGAGATAAATCCATTTACAATCGCTAATAAGCGTACACCAGGCTGAGCAACACCACCTGAGAAGTTACTGACAATATAAAATATCCGGAATGTTATACTTCCTGGGCGATGCCCAACTGAAACTAAGCATATTGACCAGATCTAAGAGTCTGGACACCGAAGCACTTTCTAGCTCCTACTCCGTTGAAAACTGCAGGGTCTAAAGTATATCTAGGTCTAAAACGGCTAGAGAAACCCAGGACTCAAAGTATTGCTCGCACAGCTTGCCGACATGATTGTACAGTAAGGAATCAGGGCTGAACTATAGCTGGGCCTAGTCGAAGCTAGTCTAGGATATCACCTTCCTTAGCTCCCGCAAGAGAAGCTAAATGGTTAAACTCTACTAGGCGGGTTCCTAGCTGAAAAGAGAGCTGCCGGTGGTCCATCACAATATCCTAGTTAACGATCCTCAAGAGATAAAAGTTAGGCTACTGAATCTCCTATCCGATCTTACTCCACCGAAGAAGCTTGGAGACCTCAGGAGACTAATCTGTTCTCAGCAAGGAGCTCACCGGCTTACCTAATTCTTAGGGATTCCCTATAACGGAAGAACCAAGCAATCACGGAAGAGAAAAGGCGAACGACTACTGACTTCTCACAAGCCCCAGTAGCGATAGTTCAAACACACAGGGCACAAGATGATTGAAAGATACCTCCGCACCTACCTCATTTCATACAAGTAACGTAGTGGCGGCTAACAGCAAAGTAACGGAATACTGTCTACTTGCTAGGCACCTCTTGATGGTTATGCACAATACATATGTGTGAGCGAAAGACACAGTCCTCGAGGGGACACGCACGGAGCATAAACACACGCGTACCAGAGCGTAGCTAAACTATGATCGCCACGGTGTCCTGCTTTTCTTACACAGCAAATTCTAGCACATTGCTACAAAAATTCTGAATTCATTACGTCTACCGGAGATCCCTTACCGTAGAGCAAGGAGACGAGCAAGCGAATTCCGGAATGCAGAAGCCACTGAAGAAGAAGACTTGTGTCAAAGCTACATGACTCTCTGAACGTCTCAACTTACTCCAGGTGTCCACTGTCTAGCAGAGGCAGGAAAATCGCGGGGGGGCGTAGTTCCCGAGGAGCCAACTCTTAATCCTGGCGAAGAATGCTGGAGAACGTTTACTGGTTTGATGTTGTAAGGTGCTGAGGAGGAAAATTGTGGTCCCTAATCGCAGGATAGCCTGCCTACCCGGAGGTCAGGAACAGAGCCCCCGTGGCTCCCAAAGCTCTGTTCTTTAACCCCCGGAAGATGATTAAGGCTGAAGGAGGAAGACTCTATTGGTTCGATCCCCCGTAGGAGTCCGTGACACTTCCTTCCTAGAGGAGCACTTGGCCAGAAACGAGTAGAGCGAAACTCAAGAAGCAAGGAATAGAAGACCAAGAGAAGAAGCAGCTGATTCCCGCCTAAGAAGCTGTAAGGTAACACATAATACCTCAAACACAGGTTACTAGTAAGCCATGCTGAACTCACCGGAACTGCTGAAACCTACCAGAAACCTGCCCTCATCCCGAAGATGCCTTACCAAAGTACCTCTTACTCACTCCGCTTAGGGGTCAAATCGTGCTTTAGCTCACCTTTGTAGCCTCCCGCAGCCAGGGCCACAACAGACGATTATAGCAAGCATCCACTGGAAGGTTATCAAACTCAAAATCCCAATCCACTTAGGCCAAGTACAGGGATATCTCTTCATATGAGCCCCCAAACCACAATCTTCTAGTCCTAATAGTTTAAGAGCCCTCTGCAACCTGAGTAAAAAACAAATACTGTAATCACAAATCACGGGAGAATGACCACACTTGGGTAGAGGAGGTGTCACTTTTGTATTACCAACTCTATCTTGCTCTGTAGTCAGAAACAGATCCAGCACGTTACCAGAAACATGGAACGTTGGCTCCCGGACCCACTGAGTGAGGCCAACTGGCACAAACTTGTTCAGAAATAATCTATCGATAGGACTAACATAATTTTCATCTGGGAGCCCACGCGACCATTGCAGTGTAGGTAAATTAAAATCTCCCAGGATAACCGCTTCTTTGCCAACACAGAAGTACCTGATAAGGTCGCAAAGTAGCTGATTAGCTCCTGCCTCATTGGAAGGAGGCCGGTACACACCAAGGACCCATACATCCAACACAGACAAGCGCACTCCAACATTTGGTATGCCAACATCAACAATACAAGCAATGTGATTTTTAACGTACATGGCAGCTCCACGTTTTCTCACATTTGCCCCAGAGTCTCCCCTGTATAGCTGAAAGCCATCAATCCCTACTGATGCGTCTCCATCCTCCAACAAAAGCTAAGTTTCACTCACAAACTATGTCCACATCATGTTCTCTCACAAAAATATGTAGGACGGCCACAAGAGGACAAAGCCTCGGGACGAGAGGAGGCAAGATCACTGCAACTGCCGAAAACTTGAACTCGAAGGTACAACCGAAGGAGGGAACTTTCACAAATACATTTCTCTCCGGACCTTTGAGCTAGCCCCCGCTCTGCCTCTAAAGAGGCAGGAACCAGCTCATGTGCGGTAATAAATACTGACCATTTTCAATAGGTTTAGGCAAAGGTGGACATAACTAAGCTCAAAGGTTGGCCCCTCTAGAACGGTATGTAGGAGGCCTACCGCACTCTCCTCCGAGGACAAAGACCCGCAACATACTCTCCCTTGGAGCCCAGTGATTACTTCCTTTTCAGTAGAAGATCCCCATAAGTGCCTTGGCATAAGGCCCCAAGTTGACAAAAAGCCAAAAGGAGCCCAAGCCTTTTCTGTAACCCGCCGCTCTTCCCTGACCCTAATGTGAGGCCCACAGATTAGGGGAGTGACCTCCCCTACCAGAATGGTGTCCTGAAAGGGGCTCTAGGAGTATGCAGGGCGCTTCGGGAAGAAGGCCACAACAGAAAAATCGGGAGACTAGGATCAGGGAGAACGGGACTGGGACCCGAAGGCCAACCTCGCTGTTGCCCCTGATGGTGACAAACCCCAATTCCAGCAATCCCAATGTCTCTTAGGAATCCATTAAAGGCAGAACTCAAAGAATTTATTGAATCCAAACTTCACTCAAACAAGCCTCAAAAAGGCCTTAATCAAGTGATCGCTATCACTAAGTAACTTAATTTAGCATTATGAATTTTGCTTAATTCCAATGAGTCAAAGACCTTAGCCTCACTAAAAGTACCAAATAATCTGATAACTTCTATAAGCATGCTGACAAGGATAAATGCAAGCACTTGAGCTTGGAGATCTTTAAAAACTGTAGTACAGCTGTTCACACAGATGCAACCAGGCGATTAGCCTCTTAAATTCTGCAGTCTAAATTGGCTCGCAGCAAGAATTAAATTACAAAATACAATCTGTCTACGAATCTCTTTGAGTTCCTCCTAGACCACAGATTCCTTAATCTTACTTACTTTCCTCCTGCAACAGAGGAAGACTAGTAACACTAAATTACACAGCCTTTGCGGGGAGAGGGCGATCCAGCTCCAATTAAGGACCGGATCCCCCAAATAAGAAGAATCTATTGTTGCAGGAAAAACATATTACGTGAGATTGATTTCCCCATTTCTGATATTAATTCACATTACACCACTGCACATACTGAGAAACACTATGTATAGCACAACAGCTGACCAGCTCCTCTAATAACATCAGGTACAGAAGACAAAATAAGAAGGTCTGGCACAAAATCAACGCCAAACTTGAAGAAACAACTCTTGAAGAACAAGCAACTAGGCCAAGCAATGCTTAAGGCCTTAATAGGATCCACTAGCGTAGTTGAAGCCACTAAGGGGTCACTCATGACCAAGAAGAAACTCAAGAATCTCTATGCCAAGGCTCAACTGAAGCTTAGTCTTAGTTGACTAAAATACTAAGGCCATAAATGGGCCCCAAAGTACTTATTAAAGTAACTACTGAAGTGTCATGGCACAGAACTCAACAGAGCAGACCTCTGCCAAGTTTCAAAGGCAGAGGAGAGGAGCTGGAGCTGTTGTCACCATCACTGCGAGTCTATTATAGTGAAGACGCTAGGGAGACCAGGGCTTATCTAGAATGCAGGCTTGCCGGCCTATGACGTCGTCTCAAAAAAATACAAAGTTCTGTCTTCTACTCATCAGGTAAAGAACTTTGAAAATTGACCAAGTCCTGCTTTTATGACCTTACGGTGCGGGACTTTTAAAGTTTATGAAATCCTATTACCTATACATATAAGGGCTCAACTCCTGGAAATGGTCAAGTCATGAGCTTATTTATACCTATACAAGAGCAAGACTTATTGTCTTCAACTGTCAAAAGAAAAAAATAGGTTGAATGTTCCAATGAACAATTTTGCAGTGGTAAGTGAAAGGCAGAGTACCTCTGTTGGATAGCACCATGACTCGCGTTTTCGCGGGTTTCTCCACGTCGGGAGGACTGGTCTAGTCGTCACACTTTTGTTAATTGACAGGTAAGTACTCTTGCCTATTTTTTTTTTTTTTGGACTTAGCCAAAAATGCAAGGTATGCTCTTGTGTAAGTATAAGAGCTATCCTGTTAGTAGTTATTCTGTACTTTGTCTAGTATCTTAGTATAGACTGTAGTACTGTATCGTATCATACTAACACTTTACTTGTGCATGTTAGTATAAGAATTATAAAAATCTGTTAACTCTTAATCTGTTTATTTTCCAGGTGATAGAGTTACTTCATTTCACATTTTTTTTGCTCCCTCTTCCCTTCCGTCCGCGGCTATATAGGTAGGCACCCGACCACCTGAGTCTCATTCCGGACGACGAGCGAACATCTCGCTACTAAAGAGCCCAGAACTATGGGCTTTGGGAAGGTTTGACCTCCAGAGGTACTCTGCCTTTCGCTTACCACTGCAAAATTGTTCATAGGAACATTCAACCTATTTGCAGTGGCTCGCTTCCAGCAGAGTACCTCTCGGATAGCACTGACTTACCAACAGCGTAGCCTGCGGAGCAGGGAGGGGTTCTGTGGCGTCTCCTGATGTGGAGGGTGCTGGTGCCATCAAAGGCCATAAAGCTTACCCTGATCTGTTGTCTATTATTTTTGACTATGGAGGTCTTCCGATTGACCTCTCACCGAAGTCTGTTTCTGAACTGTGCATCTATGCATCTTCGTTCCTTTGTATGAACAACAGAACTCCAATTGCTGGTATCTTACACTCTCTCTTCTGTGACTGTTACCCTGAGGGAGCTGTTTGCTCTGTCTTAATTGTGGCACTGTCTGAGGGAGTGACCTTATTCTATTGATCAGGGTAAGATTTTTTTTAACCTTTCCTTTTAGGTTCCTACGACCCTGTACTAGTCTTCAGTAAGAAGTCGTCCGACAAGGGAAACTTGTGTTCAAGTAACTAGTGTAAACGATGTTCTCTTTTAAGACCTTACAGAATACCCTCCTCTTCAATTTCTGACTTATTATGAGAGCATTAGCTATTTCTCAACTCTTTGAATCAACTAAGGGGGCTCTTCCGGAAGCGTTTGGATAGCTCCCTTCAATTTCATTCTGCTGGAAGCTTTGAAGATTCCAATATCATTTATGTACCACTGAATATAAGAGCCTGGAAAACTCTGGGCTCACGTCCAAAGAAGAGATTAAGTATCCCCTGTTTTATCCAGATGTCTGTGAGCCTTAGGCCTTGAATCCTTCTAAAGCAACCTAACTCCTCTTCAGGATTGTGGCTACTAGTAGACCGCTTACAGTTAGCTGTACAGTTGCTTAGTGTCAACAGGGTCTTCATCTGAGGAATGATGTTTATAGACTTTCCTTTTAGTGGTCACTTTTCAAAAAGCCATTCTGTTTTCTGACTATGTTTCTCATACTGAGATCTGGTCCAAAAGGCTGATACTGGAATTCTTCCTCTAACTCTTAAGAAGGAAGAAATTCCTTTATGTTGGAAAATGACTGAAGTTGTAGTTAGCTTGGGTAAAGATTCCCCACTGGAGCCCAACTAGGGACCACTTAAAGGGTGTAGAAGTCTTAGAGGCTTAGATTGCTTTTATATATGCGTACGGCACATACAACATTTTAATGTGTTAACCTTTAAATGTCTACACGCATTCTCAGTGGCTCGCTCCGACAGAACACCTTCTGTTGGTAGCACCAGACCCGCGTCAGCGCCCAACTCTGGGGCGTCTAAATGGTAGTTTAGAACTGTTTTGAGGCGTAACCCTCCTTATAGACAGTTTTTGGTGTTCTATCTTTTTTTTTCGAACTCCGCCTCTTAGGCTCCGCCCCTGGTACCTCAGGGTCCCAGCAGCGGCACTCCTCATTCAGTTACGACTCGCGCTAGTGTTAACATCTACTACTGTGCTCTGGTCTTAGCTGCTGCTCTGTGCTTACCTATCGATCTTAGAGTTTGGGAAATACTTCCCTTACTGGTTATTAGT
>LQNS02000137.1:22784707-22798117 GCA_001587735.2 Parhyale hawaiensis | reverse complement strand
TGCAGAGTACTTACCTGTCTATAAATAGTGTGACGACTCAACACGTCCTCCTGATCTGGAGTCCCCTCGAGTGCTACCTCGAATCGCGGGTCAAGGTGCTACCGACAGAGGTACTCTGCCCTACGCTTACCACTGCATTCTAACTATTTTCACTATTAATAAATGGTGAGGTGCTCGTGTGCCTCAATGGAAGTAAAAAGAAGCGAGATATCTGCTCTCCCCCTGTGTGGGTCGCGGCAAGTCCGACATCAAAGCCCAAGCATTATGGAGGTGGGTTGCTTGGCTGTAGACCCAGTGAACCTAAACGAGGTCGAACGTTGATGTAAAAAAAAAAATATAAAAGACCAGTCCACAATGCCAGAGCGAAGGCACAGCTCAAAGGCTTCTGGTCAACTCCACGATACCCTTTAAGAAAAGAGGTTACGCTTACATCTGAAGGCAGCAATGACTGCGTTTCCTTCCGCTTAGACACTCCACTTTGAGGCGAAGCAGGCAACACCGGGAGTGTGCACTGCTAATAGAATGTTCCAATGAACACTTTCGTAGTGGTAAGCAAAGGCAAAGTACCTCTGGAGGCTCTTCGCTTCCCATAGCCCTTCTTTTATGGTGGCCTAGGGTGTAGAGGGATCGCTCGTCTCATAATTTAAGTGGGGCTAGAGGGTGCAGGTCGGCCATACATTGGGTGCCGAAGAAGAATTAGGGAGGGTGCAAGGAGGCATGACTATAAAAAATCTGCTACTTCGTCTGAAATGCCTAACGGAGAGCTCAGCTCAGATTTTTAGCTGAATACTGATGTACATTACATATATTAAAAATTAGACAAAATTTTGCAAATTCTGAAAGATTATGTCTTATATGAATCTGGCGACTCTGAACTGTCCTCCTGACATGAAGCCTCTGCTATGCGAGTCGTGGTGCTACCAACAGACGTACCCTGCCTTCGCTCACCCCTGCAAAAGTGTTCATTGGAACATTAAATCTATTGTCAAGAGCACTGGTTAGCTTTTTGAACGAATGGTGCCGGTAGTTACCGGTGATGACTATTTTGTGCTGTTTTCATTAACGTTTTGCATGGATGTACTGAAATATGTCATAACATGAATTGTGTGAAGAACTTCACAGTGCAGTGGTAATTGCCTGCATGGAATTGTGAGAGAAGTGTTCAGCTGTCATTGCATTGGAGTGTTTGTGAGCTGCCTCTTGCTTGCCGTTTGGACACAGTAGAGAACTGTTTTTGTTTTTGCCAGCTGAGTTTTCTATTCATGTTTGATGTAGAACTTGATCATATAGAAGCGGCTTAAGATGTTACAAATTTTAGTTTTACAAGATGCTCAAAAGTATGCTATGAAAGCATAAAGTTTCTATTAACCCCAAAATATATAAATATGGCATATCTATAATGTTTAGAAAAATATTCTGCTAAGGATTAACTGAGAATAAGTTATATCAAAGTTAATTGAAATTTTTGCTAAGACATGCTTTGCAATGGTGCAGATCGCCTGCGAGAGTTCCGCACTCACTTTGAGCTGATACTTGAGGGTGAGCGCCATGTCGACCAGTCGCGGGAGCTGTACTGCATACGTGAGCAGCGGGAAATCAAGTGTCGTAAGGAATTATCGAAGTGCACCTCGAAAGGAGCGGGTGAAGAAGTTAAGCTCATGGAAGAAAGGGTCGTGCAGGCTGAGAAAAGCAAAGATCTCGCTTATCTTGAAGGTGAGTTAACGTTTGCTGTTGAATCGCCTTTCGTAATATTTTCTAGTTAATACTAGCATACCGTAGAATTTACTAAATAACACATGCATACCGTAGTATTGAGTAGTTAATGTATGCATACTGTAGTATTTATTTGTTAATACATGCATACTGTAGTATTTTCTAGTAAGATATATGCATAACTACCTACTGTAGTGTTTACTAGTCGTAAGTGCCTTCTCCGCAGGGGTTGTTCCAGCTGTCTCGAGATTGTTGGGTTAGGTAGGTTCTCTTTGCTTCCTCTTTTGTTCCGCGGGGAGGCCCACCGAATGGTGGTAAACGACTCATTTCATGGGGCTCCTATCTGCTTTTGTGTGGGGGCCATGGAAGGGACCCTCCGCACGAGTGTTGCTTTAGTCTATCTTCTTGTAGCGCACTGACCACTTCTATTCTATTAGGACTCTCATGAATTCTATGACTTCAATATTGTGGTGCCGGCTTTTGTCAAAATTTATATCTTAGACTAGTATTGTGTTTGTTTAGAAATAACTAATATGAAAATATGAATGCTATAATAACATACTGTAGTATTTGCTAGCTATATAAAAATAATGTCATCGTCCAGCACACTCCCGACAGCTGGATATGTCATTATAGAAAACTGGATAGCTCATCATACACGCTTTTTTCTGTGTATTTCGCTCCGGCAGAACAACTCTGTCGGTAGCACCAGACCCGCGACAGCGCCCAACTCTGGGAGCGTCTTAATGGTAGTTTACAGTTTCAAGGGTAGTAACCCTCATTTTAGACAGGTTTTGGTATTCTTATTTTTTATTTTCAGGCCCCGTACCTGGTACCTCAGAGTCTTAACACCAGCACTCTTTACTTCGTTACAGCTCGCTCTATTAACATCTCCGTCAGTGCTCTGGTCCAAGCTACTGCCCTAAATTGGGGCTTTGGCAAGCTTACTCCGATGCTGAGTTGTCGTTGAAGTGTAAGGATAATTTATACTGTCCATCTGGAATCCTCCAAAAATGTCCAGCTTTGTAAATCGGACCAGCGTGTCCTACTCTGGGACCTTGCTCAATGGGGCCTTTGGAAGCCTTATTAGAGCTTAACTCTTTTTTTTTTCAGTCCGATTTTTCACTCTCACAATGAAATTCTTAGAGCAGCTCACAATAGACACTCACAATGTGGTCCTGGGTCTCTTCAGTAGTAAATAAATCCAAACTCCAATATCAGACGGTTGTAGATTATAATGTTCTGATTCCTGAGAGGAGCTCAGCATTGGTTTCTAGAATGGAAACTTGATGGTGGAACAGGAGTTGTCCTGTCGAGAAGAAAGGATTAAACCCCCGTCAAAGGTTGGCTGAGGCCTGAAGCTCGGAGGCAAGGCTATCTTCGAGCTGGTTACCTTCGCGGATCAGCTAGTCCAAAGTCGGAATATTTTTTCATGAGATCTTTACCGGTGCAGTTTTCTCCCAGGAGGGCTTGACCTCAGAGGTACAGGGTACTTCAGTGTTTTGAAGCTCTCTAGAGGGAGACCTAGGCTTGGCGGAGTTAATGTCCACTTACGAGGCAAGTGATATTTAAGCCAGTGTCGGCATAAAACCTGAACGGAGATTACGTACTTGCAATGTCCTATAGTACTACAGTTCAGACATCCAGAGGACCGCTTTAGAGAGCGCTTGTTGGTTCCAAGTGGGGTTAACCATAGAGAAACCCGGAATGTTCCCTGAAGAGTAGAGTTTGTGGGTTAAGTAAACTAGTGTAAGATGCACTATGTCAATCAGGAGCTGATCTCCTACATACAAGGTAACTGGGAAAAACTTAGTCCTCCACGGTTGATCCCGCTGGTACTCAGTTTACAGGCCTGAGCATTTGACAACTTGCTGAGGCCTAAGCTAAGTCTTGGACGCTGGCTGTGTCCGCATATGCTAGAAGAAGAGTTTTCTACAACTGAAGGAGAACGTCACTAGTCAGAAGATGTGCAGAGTAAGGCAGAAACCCTGCCGGCTTTTGGCCGAGTATAGTTTGTATTGTCAAGGACCGTCCATCCGTAGGGGATGGGGTCTTCTAAGAGCAGGTTAACCCTGCCCTCTCCTGACACAGGGCGACAGTAACCTTAATTCAAGGTCAATTAGTGGATGTATACTGTACACGTCTGAAGCTGGGTAGCAGCTGAAAGCTGTAGTGTGCATCTAAGCTAAACTGAATCATAACAAGCTTAGATAATGGGCCTGTCACCAGGAGAAGACATGACTCGGCAGAAGCCTGGAGGGTAGGTGCTTTCCGGAAGAATCTAAGGAAGAATGCGAGCTGAACAAAAATCCCTTAAGTCCAATTCCAGAGCCACAGATAGGCTCAGGTCTCCAGGGTCGAGGGAAGTCCAATTTAGGAGCTTCCCCCCACTCACAAGGTCCTCTTCGAAGGTTCTCCTTGCCCTTGTCTGAAGCGGGAAACTTGCTTAGCCATAGTGTACTTAAGGTCAGCACATGAGCCTCTCTTATATTCCTGTTGAGGTTGGAGCTTTTCCACGGCGGTGGAGGCGCCCCTTTTTAACAGAAATTGCCCTCAATTGGACACAACAGAAATGCTTTTCCTGTTTAGCGTCTACCAGACATCAGAGTTAGTCTTTCTGAGCCTAGGAGGTTATCGTCTCCTTCGGTCAGTTGAATAGAGAGGATACTTATGGAAGTTCTGGTAATGGAAGCAGTGAGCTTCCTGAAAGTAGGAAGCGTTGTTGATTGAGCTAGTCTGTTCCACTGATCAGACAGCTCAGGAGGCTGGTTTAGAGAGGATAAAGGATGGAAGCCTCCTACGGTTTCCCTCTTCGGGAACCTAGAAATCAGGATCCTCAGTCAAGAGGAATCTCAGCCTGCCTTCAGAGATAATTGTGGGAATGGACAACATTGGATCCAGGGTTAAAAAAAAATAGTGGGTAGTGGGTTTTTAGGGTTTTATTTTATTATTTGTTTTGTGAGGGGTGGGGTTATGGCGCAAACGTTTCCAATGATGAAAATATTGCTTCTTCATTGTTCAGCACCGATTCAACTGTTTTGAAAGAACTTATTTCTCCAACAACTCATTGTTAAGCAAATAATTGTAACAATGTATGACATAAAATATTAGTAGGCTACCTCAAATGGAGACTGTTAATGACTGACTAATGAATGTTAATGTATAGTTCATCATTCATATTGACCAGTTTTTTCATATTTCTCTGTCTAGCCTGACGTAAAACACAAACTAATTGCAGAAAATCAGTAACAAGTGCAAACATTCTGCAGAAAGTAAAGCTCTTGCAAAAATCTCAGAAAAATGCAGTGAACTTCCATTTGTCATAGCTATACAGGGTGTTCGTTAAAGTTTCAGGTTCAAACCTAGAGAGTTAATAGATGTAGGTAGCCATTATGAGCGCTTTGTAAGAATAACAAAAGGATAGTAGTTGAAACTTCAGCAAATTGTATGTTGAGTCAATATCAGCAAAATGTCAATATTTGTGAGTCTGCAAATCATATTTTTGCCAAAGGCTGCCTCTGTGCCTCGACAAGCGTAGTAGGTAGTGAATGTCCTGCAGCTCCACAAAGCTATTACTATTACATTTAAGCTTCCATAGCTATTGCTTTTTACATGTGACCCCACAGCAAGTTTGTTTTCGTAACAAACTAAATTTGCTTTACATTTTAATAAGTAGACAATGCTCTTTTGTAAATATTTTGAAAACCAAAGAAGTTGCAAGTGTCTTGCTTGTCAAGAAATTGAATTAGAATATTATCAACCACAAACATAGTGAGAAAGGTGATTGTTACCAGTGAAGGAAGTGAGAGAGGTGATAATGTTGTCGTCTTGAGTTTAGCACTATATATTTGTTTGTATAAGTATTGTATAATTGCATGCATATCTTCCCACCCAAAAACTGTTAGAAGGAATTGAACCATCACCACAATCTCTTGTAGGTAG
Organism: Parhyale hawaiensis; assembly: GCA_001587735.2. NCBI lineage: Eukaryota > Metazoa > Arthropoda > Malacostraca > Amphipoda > Hyalidae > Parhyale > Parhyale hawaiensis. The sequence goes on along the minus strand of LQNS02000137.1, from coordinate 22,792,462 downwards.
TCAGGTGGGTTGAACTAGATGTGAAAAATGCAAAAACTGCTGACTCAAAACTTCCAACCGCCCCATTTGGTGCGGATTCTTTCCACAAGGCGTTCTTATTCACTCTGCTCCTAAAATTACTGCCACCTTATCTTGTGTAGGCATAATAGGTACCCTCTACATGGTACAATGGTCTACACTTTCAGCAGCCTAATCAATCAACCACAAAATTCGGAGAGATTAGGCTACCTGTGGTGCATATTTAACACTATACCAATATAAGTCAAGTTTGTAAATATTTTGTAATTATGTGGTTACAATAATAATAAAACGTAGTGGCAACGACAGCATTTCACGCGGTCATTTCATTAGCTATTAGGCTGCCAAAAGCCGCAAAAATTGATTCAATGTAGTTGCCTAGACAGGCTTTTCTATAGTCGTCTCATTCTTGGGCAGCTAAAACTGCCACAAAATGTAATTTGTTCCCCCATAAAATTACAATGAAGCAATTTAAGCCTGCTGCATACGAGAGTGAATGGCAAATCGCTTCTCATTCTTTGGACTATAGTCTCATTGATCATGACTGAATTTAAATTGTAGACCAGCGAGCTCAAGAATGTCAAAAACAGAACCTGCTACCTTAGACGAAGTTAACATGAGCAGTAGTTCGTCTTCTGTTGAAACAAAATCAAGAACTACTTTGCTAACAAATAAATTACACCATTTAAACACTTCAAAAGCCAGAAATCACAACCGACTACTTGAAGCAAAGTTGACATGAGCAGCACTGGCTTCAGGAGCATATTCAGGAGAGCCCTTTCCATTTCCGGGTAATATGCTCTAATAAAAGCATTCGTGTGCTGATACGACATTCTAAGCTGAGTCTTAGTGTTTGGATTAAGTCATATGACGAAACTATGGTGATAAAACCAGGAATATAACAAAAATTAATAGCAAGAGCAGTAGTTCAACTACTTTGCTAACCAATAAATTATTCCAGAAAGAAACTCTAGAAGGTTGTCGGCAGTCAAGATTTATGAGCAAAAAAGAGCCAAATAAGTTCTTTCTATGTTGTTTAGGCTATAAATGACCCAAGACTTGTCTGACCGCATGAATGAAATCTGGCATTTTCTCAATGGTTCCTTGAGCTGATTTAGAACTTTAGATACACAAGACTAAAACATTTTATAACTAGGGCACTCTGAAAACACATACCTCCGCCTAGTAAGGCAACAGTAACGAAGAATTAAAATTGGTTCTGAAACCATGATTTCTTTTGTATCAACTCCAAAATCTTATCATTTGTTCGTTTCAATGGTATTAACAGTTGCTACAATTTTTTTGAGATCCTTTCATAACTGTCTGTGTTATGCTTATGCTGCTAACAAAAAACATTACGACATACTTGAATCAAACATACTAACGATCAACCGATCTGCACCACAATTTAATCATTTATATCTTTTAACATCACTAACAACTCATGTAAATTTCATAAAGATAGATTCAAAAGTTCTTGAGTTATTGCGTAACAAACATCATGACAAACACAACTCAAACATAGAAACGAACAAGCCGATCTGCACCAAAATTTAACCTTTTATGTCTTTTGACATTACTAACAATTCCTGCAAGTTCCATTAAGATTCACTCAAAAGTTTTTGAGTTATTGCGCTTACAAACGCTAAACTTGAAGAGCGAGAGGCTAAGATTAACCAGCTAGAACAAGATGTAGTAAACCTAAGAAATACAGTGAGCAAACTGGAGGAGCGCATCGACGACAACAACGTGATACCGTGCTGTTCTCGGAGAATGCGGTACCGGAGGTTGCCAGTGGCGAAAACTGCAGTGACTTGGTGTGTTCTATGGTGAAGGAGAAGCTGAAATTAAACATGCCGTCAACGGTTATCTCTATTGCGCGTTGACTGGGTCGAAAGCCGGCGAATCAAGCTCCTGACCGCCGTAACATTGTGGTGAAGTTCTGTCGCAGAGAAACGAAGCGCGATATATTGGATGCATGCCGTCAGCACAGACCAGCAAATCTCTATATCAACGAAAATCTGACACCTACGCGGAACACGATCATGTACGTGCTGCGCAAAGCAAAACGAGAGTATCCTGAGAAGATTGCTAGCTGCAATAGCGTCGACGGTAAGGTATTCGCCTGGGTGCGGCCTCCTAATCCTGATGCTCCCAACGCACGTAACTCCAGGATGGCAGTCAACACACACTCCGGGCTCACCAGCTTCTGTGAAAAAGTTCTACAACAGTCAGTATCTGCATTTATTAGTAGCTGGCCTCATTAATGGTGAGATCTTTACTGTGATGCTTGGGTGGCGTTGGTTGGTTATGCTCTGTCTAGATGCGTGTTTTTCCTCAATTTGTTGCATCACATAGGCTAAATGATATAATGCCAGATTTTCCTACACGAGCTACTGTGGGCGTATGTTCCGGATGGCGTTGCTCAATAATTATGCTCTGTTTATTCGCTTATGTTTCTTGTCTTTGTTGTATCATATAAATGATGGAAACGCCAGATTTTTTACATGAGCTGCTAAGAGCATATGATCCGGATAGCAACTACTTCGACAATTTTCATCAAAGATTAGATCTAGCTACTATACTATTGATAAATTTAATGATCAATTTTATGACACTAAAAGTAATCTATTAATTTTAGGTGCAAATATACGTAGTATCACTGCCAACGGCGATATTTTCACCTCATTCATTAGTTCAATGTGTGTTGCACCGGATCTTATAGTTTTCGCAGATAATGGTTAGATAATGATAGTATGCATTACTGTAATTTTGAAGGATGTAACTCATTTCATAAAGTTAGACACAACAGACGTAGTGGTGGAATATCGATATTTAGTAGACAAAGCTACAGTGTTTTGCTGATAGAGGACTTGAGCCGTTGTGATACCACAATAGAATGCTTAACCCTAGAAATTAAAATTCATGCAGAAGTGTTATATGGAATAGGTGTTTATAGACCCCATTCAGACAGCATTGAAAACTTTTCTGATGCTCTAACTGAAATCCTTCACCATAACATTCTACGAAATCGTTAAATACTTATTGTTGGTGATCTAAATGCAAATTTGCTTCAGCAAAACGCTTGGGACATTAACTCGTTCATTAATAATATGCGCGCTCTACATTTTATACCTATGATTACCAAACCAACCTGCTTTACTCCTTCAGAGATGGATGTTGAACGATCTTTATTGGATCATATCTGGACTAATAACCTAGCGTTGTGTACCAGTGGAATACAGCAGATATCACGGACCACTGCCCAATACTCATTTTAATTCTTTTAAATTCAAGTTTAAATTTAAATACTAAAATGTCTTTTCGACAGTATTCTGCACTTAATATTGAAAATTTCTTGAATAAATTATCCGGCACTTATTTCGATATGTTGTACGAAAGTGATATAAATACTAAAACTGAGTCGCTCATAACTAAAATTAATGAACTGTACTGCCAGACTTTTCCGCTGAAAACCAAATTCATCTCCTTGAAACGATTTCAAATCCGTGGCTTACTCTTTGTTTGCTAAGATCCATTAAACAAAATCGTTGTATTTTAAATGGAATAAAATGGGTTTAATTAGCAACGATGTCAACAAGCAGTATAAAAATCGTCTCACTTCCGTATTAAAAAAGGCAAAAGCAAATTATCACAAAAATCTTTTTACAGAACATGATTCCGATATATAAAGAACTTGGTATCTAATAAATAAACTTCTTTCTAAGAACCGGAAACCGAACACAATAAAATCAATTATCGTTAATGGCACTACAATTACAGATAACAGTAAAATTGCTAACCACTTCAGCGATTTTTTCACAAATGTTGCTGTCAATCTAGGTAAAGAAATACCTGCCTGTAATATATCACCTCTATATACTATGAACGACCCGTTGCTAAATTCTTTTTTCACGAAGCCTGTTAGTAATGATGAATGTGTTAACATTATCTTCCGCATGAAGAATGTAAAATATGGTAATAATGTCATACGTGTCAACATATTGAAAGCTGCAAAATATGTGCTCGCACGACCAGTGGCATTATTGATTAATGACTCCTTCCAGCAGGGTATATTTCCAGAGTGTTTGAAAATAGTTTGTGTCACACCGGTGTTTAAAGGCGGAGACTCATCAAATGTATAGTGCTATAGAACAATATCAGCGCTTCCTTTATATTGTAAAATTTATGAACGTTGTATGTCTGACCGCATAATTGCCTTCCATTCAAAATTTTCAGTCATTTATTTGAGTCAATTTTTTTTCCAAACGAAAAAATGTACCCTTGATGCTGTAAAATCATTAACTAAATTTATCTATGACAGTTTTAATAATGAAAAGCACGCTCTAAATGTTTTTGTAGACCTATAAAAGGCTTTCGATACGTTCAGTCACGCAATACTTCTAACTAAACTAAAAAATTATGGATTCAGAGGAGTGGTTGGGGACTGGATCGAAAGCTACCTGTCAAACAGAAAGCTATGTGTCAAAATTAATGGCTATCTGTCAACTTGTTCAATTGCAATGACTTGGTGTGTTCTATGGTGAAAGGAGAAGCTGAAATTTAACATGCCGTCAAATGTATCTAGTGTCTTGATGTCAATATTGTTTGCGGATGATACCACATTATCACTACCCTCAACTAATTATAATGAACTCATCACCACCTTAAGTTCAGAATTGATTAAAGTTTTAAAGACTATGATAACAAATCGGCTTTCTCTTTATGTTAATAAAACCTTCACGATAGTATTTAGTAACAGAATACAGTCAATTGATGAACAACTAAATGTTTACTTTGACGTTCAGGGGATTAACTTTGAGGAGAGTGGTAAATTCTTGGGTGTCACTGTCTATAAGCGTCTTTCATTTAATAATCATATTGATAATATTTGTTCTAAAATTTCGAAAACTGTAGGCATTTTTTATAAGCTGCAGCCATATACTCCTGAAAATAGATTGGTTAATTTGTATTATGCTCTTGTGTACCCATATTACTTGTACCTACTGTAATGTTGTTTGGAGTGGTGCTAGTGACGTATACAGTATATCAATAGGTTATTGATGCTACAAAAGAAAAATGTAAGAATCATAACTGGTGCAGGTGATCAAGATCATTGTAATACCCTTTTCTATCGAACTTCAGTACTAAAAATTTACGCAGTGCGTACATACCTTATCTCTATAGAAGCTTTCAAATTACATAAACGTTCTGGTTTTGTATATGTGCAACATAGATACACTACTAGATAAAGTTATAACTCTGTACCTGCCTACCAACGCTTGACAGTAACACAACGTTCTCTAAATTATATTGTCCCTTCTGTCTGGAATGCACTGCCCGTAAGAATAAGAAACCTTCCATCGTTAAGTAAATTCAAGGTCGAACTGAAAAAATATTTTCTTATTGGTTACCAGGAAATTACAATATCTTACTATATACTTCATAATCTGAGCCTCAACATCACATAGTATCTCAGATCATAATGTACAAGTTGCTTGCTATGAGTAACTGTCACGCTGATTCCTCAACGTAGTTTAAGGTGTAGATATTTTGAATTCTATTTTTTTTTTTAGTTCTTTTCCCGGAAAAGCACTTAGTAGTGATTAGATATAGGCTTGTGAATGATGTTATATTACATGTAACATTTATTTTCAATAAAAAGATTGATTGATTGAAAATCAAACAGATCATCACTAAAATTTGGTCATTTACTCTTTACGATATACCTAACAACTCATGTAAATTTAATGAAAATTTGTCCATAACTTTTTGAACCAAGCAGCATAGGTACCGTATAATCCCAGCAGTATCAAATCGCATTAGTCAGTCGAACATCACAGGAATGTGCCTCCTGCCGAAACCCTTATTAATAACTTTTCTATAATGTTCAGCCATCAAAACACCATTGAGTTAAAAATAGCCAAAACAATCTGTATCAAACAGGAGAACCCGTTTATCAACGTTAAATACAACCAGGGCTACAATTTTCTTAAACTATACTACAAGGTTGTGAGTCTTGCCATGTCAGCACCATATATATAAGGCTCGAGTCAGCGTCAACCGTCACTTTATGTCAGACTGTGATGGTGTTAGGACGTGCGTAGTCAGCGATAAGGATTAGTGCAGTTTATACCTACTACCCGCTAATGTGATCTATGTTCATACGGTGCAATAGTACGATAGTTCCAAAATTTTACTTGTGTTGTGACAAATGTAGATTTAATTTTATCATTTATATTCACAAATTTTTCGGCCGATTTTCGTGGCCGAAACGTTGCCTTAAATTTTAATACAGTAATTCGTGGTATAATATTTTATTCCCGCATAGTTTCAAGGAAGTTGAATGGTGGATGTCTCCTAATATTTAGGAAGGTGGAAAAAGTGCTAAAACTAAACTGCAAAGTGAACACTGATATTCAATTACTTAACGTTTTGAGTTATGGCATTGAGAAAACTGAGGCAGACAAACAAACGGATTGGACGGATCTTCACCAAAAGGTAATCATCTGTTCCTCCTAACATACCTAACAATCCCTGTAAATTTCATCAAAATCCGTCCATAACTTTTTGAGTTATCTTGGTGACAGACAGACTAAGAAGCAAATCCGACAAAAACATAACCTCCTTGGCGGAGGTAATTCACATTAGGACTTCAATAATCACCAAAAACCTAATATAGATGTAAGCATCGTGTTCTCTACTGCAGGACTCGCTCACATCAATCTCTGTAGCCTACAAAAAAGGAGAAGAAGCTCAGAAAATTTTCCAAATTCTAAATATTAAGTCGACTAATCTTATAAAACTTAACATTTCGGGAATGCCTCCCATCTTCAGAAGTATAAAATATCTAATGTAACCTATCAACTTGAAACAATTCTTTTTATTTTCAAAATGTGGAGAGCTGAGATGTCGTCTAAAATGCAACTGAATGGAGCGAGCTTGGAGGGTCCTGATGTCGACGTCTGTGCAGTCGGAGGACGATGGGCCCGTCATTAACCGTGTGTAGAGGTACAACCGAGGTCATAATGTTGAGGCTAGTTTTGTAGCCTAGTTACGATTTACGCAACAATTGCATTTGTTGAAGCTTCAGATGGCAAAATTGTTATGAACCATGATAATTACGTAGGTTACTAATGATTCAATCAGGCTACCCACCAATAATATGCCTTGCCGGTTGTTCTAACTAATAAGTATCTGTGATTAGTTTGAACTTTGAAGTTATCGATTTTTTTTTGTTTGTCTGGAATTTTTTGAGCTAATTTGGCCCTCCAGTACATTTTACTGAAGGCCTCTGAACGTAGTTTTGCCATATGTTATTTAGTAGTGTAGTGTTGTGTTGAGTATTTTTAAACTGTTGTTCGCTGCTATCCAGCTTTTATTTGCTCAAAGAAAAAAATGCTTAAAAAAACACTACGCTGGGTTTTTTAGGTGTTTTTATGGGGGTTTTTTAATGCCAACCCTGAAGACCAGGGGTCCAGGAATTAACTGAAGATAGTTCCAGCTACCCCTGAGGATAGGTGTGACTTACTGTCGCTATCCTGCCATTGCGAAAGGAGTGGATTAAATAAATAAATAATAAATAGCGTTTATTAAGAACACAATGGGTTCACAAAATACGCTTACAGGCTCACAAGTACAAACAAACAAAGTAGCCAAAATTCAACCTAGTAATTAGGCCCAGTCACAAATACTGGTGGCCACGTACAATGAGAATAAATAGATACACTCAGCCTA
>LQNS02000137.1:22734191-22745961 GCA_001587735.2 Parhyale hawaiensis | reverse complement strand
CCTTCGTGCATGGGTTCCCCGTTTTTCTGTCGACATACTATATGTCCCTTCCTTTTCCTCTCTTAGAAGAGCTTAGTACTTATTTAGGGAGGCTTAAATCTTCTTATAATACCTAATACCTGTTACTTCAGAGATATTTATATTATTATTATTAGATCACACCAGACTGACTACGTGGGAACGGAGAAGCTTCATGAGGTTAACAAACTCCCACGCAACCAGCTCTGCGGGTGAAGAAAACAAAAGAATGAAAAAAAGAAGACCAAGATCACAGAATAGCTCTGTTCAGATCGTTTAAAGCTGCCAATACCCGCACCATCAAAGACAGAGCCATCAAGACCATTCCAAACATCCATATAGGTACGTTGGGAAAAACGAACGGGAACACTGGCCCGTACGGCATTGCAACGGTTCCAAGGCAAACTCATGAAGCGCAAATGTCCGCTGAGTATACCTCACCCGAACAAATGGATCCGGAAGAAACTCAGACAGTGGATGATTGGGCAGTTATAGATTTTATACAAAAAACGAACTCCACCAACTCTGCGACGATGCGCCAGATCACAAGGCACAACACCACCCAGCATGAACGCACATCGACGAACCACTCGGTCAAACAAAGATGACAATCGACAGCAGAACCCAGACTACAGAGCAGTACTCTAGAAGAGGGAGGACAAAGCAATTACAGCAGCGACGTGTCAATTCTACCGAGCCAAACACCCTCCAAGCACGCCTCATAAGACCAATTTTCTGCGATGCACGTGAGGCAACCGAACTAATGTGGAGCTCAAACATCAACTTTGGATCAAAATTGACACTCAAGATTACGAAGTCATCAACATATTTCTTTTTCCATCATAATCCAAAGTGTAGGTAGAACCACCGTCGACAGCGCCCAGCCCATTGGACCGTGGTTTTCCTTTTGTTTTTCTCTATCTATGCCTATGTCTACCTGGTTCTGTATATACTAGTTAACTAACGACTCCTTAGGACGGGGCGGACCTATTAGGTTCTTGCCCCGTCCATACCGTACCTATCCGTACGTACTTCATCCCTCACTTACCAGGCACATGACCAAGACACTAGGACTCTGATGTGGAAGAGTCCGATTATGCGAAGCCTGGGGCCGGCGGCGGCGCAGCTGCCGACCCTCAGTGCAACACTGACGCTGAAGAGACGGGGGAGCCGACACCGGCCCTGAACGTTTCAGGGCCTGTGCTGGCCGCCAATGATGTGTCTACGGATGCAGGCCCTTCCTCTACCTCCACGCCTCCCGATGGGAGTCGACTACCCATCAACCCCCAGAGCTCCTGCTGCCCGCCGAGCACAGGAACCACTACTTCTTCCTCGGCCCGACCCGGATCTCCTTCGACCACACTTTCGAATTCGCAAGCCCACAGCGAGCCTGTGCGTGCAGCTACGCTGGAACCATACAACTTATTTAGAAATTCTCGACGCCCTCGTCCGAGACCTCAACCATTCTCGTTTAAAGATCTAACGAAACTTGATAGAGAAAATAAAGTCCCCACTTATTCGACATTCTTTGTCATGAAATTCCCAGGCTCCCACCTGTCGCCAGATGTGGACGTTATCCCAGTACAAGACCATCCGCTGCACCCCATGCTGAAAGCTAGGGCATACAAACACCAAATGCCGGCTTTCAACGGATGCCATAATCTGTCCGTTGCGGAGGTAGGGACCACAGGATTGACCCCTCCTGTGTAAATTGCCAACAACGGCACCCTGCCTTCAGCCCTTCTTGCCCCCAGTATATCTTCAGCAATGAAGCATTAGCTACTATGATTAAATCCCTTACGACCTACTTCCCAGCAAAAGAAATAGTTCTGGACTGGTACAAGGAAGAAAGAAAGTCCTGAGCTGTTGTCACAGCCAGTCTCTCCCAGAAAGAATGTCCAACTCCAAAACCTTCCCAATCGACCAACAACCCTACCAGAGGCCCATCTAGACTCTCTACTACGTCATACATAACACCACCCGTTTCCCAATCTCTAAGTGAGAGATCTCTGGCCGATGACATCACACAGCCAACTATGATAAGCCCGATATCCGAAGAACTTCCCCTAACTCCTCGGCTCCCTCAGGGTCTGGAGGACCGGTACCAGTCATCTACGCTCCCGAAAGTACCCCAGAGTTCAAGTGCCCTCAAGCAACCACCTCTCAACAAAAGGTGCTGCCATTCTCCGCTCTCCCCCCCCCCCAACCGAGACTATGCGAAAGTTCAAAAGTTTCTCAGTCCTACTCCTTTAACCCTGTCCAAGGCTCAAAGAACCCTCCCAAAAATGCCTCAATTCCCCAAAAACCAAAGAACCCATCCAAAAACCCTACCAATACCAAAACGGACAAGACTGATGCTATTTCGGACAAAGAAAAATCTTCAACAAGTACTTACACCCTACCTGCTGCCGGCGATCCTGACATGACAACCAAACATGCGCGACCGAGACAGCAGGGCAACGATCCCCAAATAACTGAAACTCACCTGATCTCCGACAAACCTCAACCTGACTCTGAACACTACATGGAGACAAAGTCTGAAGCCAAGCTAAAGCGTGCGAGGGATTCATCACCACGACAGACCCGAACCCAAGAGGAGCCAAACTCCTGGGCCCCAGCCCCCTCACCTTCCTCCCAATCGATCGCGATCCTCTGGCCATACTAAAAGTAAAACCAAAACTCCAACACCTGCTCCAAAGGAACCACCCGATACCCAATACATACCGGTGGTCTAATCCACGAGGAACTACGATCCTCAATAACTCCGCTTTCAGCTAACGAACTCAGCCTGACTCGATTAATAACGATCGAAGTATACATACTAAAATCATGATCTGCTTCATACGATGGAACCTCCAATCTTACGAAAGTATATTCAACAACTTGACTATTAAATTAAGAAAGCCCTATCAGCATCTGTCTACAGGAAACCCTGAAGACTGACTCAAACTACTGTACAATGCTCCGTCACAATACAAAGTATTTCACTCCAAGCATGTTCACCCTGATGGACATGAACTTGGAGCTGCAATACTAGTACTAGTACCCATTGCGCTTCGTGCCAGTCTGTAAGCTGTCGCTGCCAAAATATATCTTCATCCCAAGCCATATACCGTTTACTCAATATATGTGTCCCAGCTAGACATCTCTCTTGCAGAATTTGAATCCCTTATTCAGCAACTCCCTTCCCCGTTTTTACCACTGGGCGACATGAATACCCATCACCTCATCTGGGGGAGCCAATAATCGTGGTAATACAATTGTTGATCTTCTAATGAGATATGATATATCTCTCCTCAATGACGAGTCCTACACCCACTACCAGCAACAGACCGGTACATATTCTACGATTGACCTATCAATCTGCTCTTCCGACTGCTTATCGAACCTCGAGTTCGAGGTCCTAGACCATCAATGCGATAGTGACCATTACCCCATCCGCCTAACCTGCCGAGCAACTACACTTGTTCAAAATCACCCAAAATTCAACGTCAGACGCTCTGACTGGGAGGGGGCAATTAGGTCCCTAACCCAAAATTTCGAACCACCTCCAGAGGGTGCAACTATGAACATGGTACTAACTAACATCAAGACCATTCTAGATGCGGCACATGACCACAGGTTACTCTGATTGCAAGGCGGCACTTCTAAAATGCCGGAGGGCTGTACGAGCTTTGGGGCGAGACCACTCCAACACTAACAAAATACCTTACAACCGTGCTCGTGGCAAAACTACACGTCCTCCATCGACGCCCGAATTCCCTTCTCCACCATATGGAAGAAAGGGGCCAGAGTATCATGAAAATTCACTCCTACACCACTACCTACCTACTCGTCGAGTAAATATTGACTGACCCCACCCACTACGGTTGCCGATGTCTTGGCAGAATCCTTTGCCGCTGACTCGAGCTACAATCGTAGAACCCGCACTTTTATGAGACTCAAAACCGCTCGACAAAAACTACCTGGAACTTCAGTACAAAGAGCCACCTCACCTACAATGATCCGATCAATAAAACTGAACTAATATCCGCTTTGAAACAAAGTGCTGAAAGATCCCCGGGATATGAAAAAATTACATATTCCATGCTCCGCTCCGCCGGCGATCCACTAATTGACCTGCTACTCCTTCTTTACGACCAAATATTCTTATAGGGCACATTCCCGCTGAAATGGACAAAATCTATCATTATCCCAAATTAAAACCAGGTAAAGACCCATTAGAAGCAACTAGCTATCGGCCAATCTCCCTGACAAGCTGCTAATGTAAACTCCTTGAAAAGATACCTAGCATTCGTCTCATGTGGTTCCTCGAACACGAGAACTGGCTGTCTAAAGTACAGTCAGGTTTCCGTCACAACAGGAGTACCACTGACAATTTGGTACAATTGGAGACAGCTATCAGGTCTGCCATGGCTTCCCAGCTGCACACCATTAAAATCTTCTTTGACATATCCAAAGCATATGAAATACGGTATCTTAAAAAGTCTGCACAGCTACGGGTCGAGCGGAAAACTGGCCACATTTCTTTGTAAGTTCCTGAGGAACCGTAAAATCCACGTTCGAGTTGGCAGTAGCCACTCTAGATCGATTACGGTAACGAACGGTATCCCCCAGGGTAGTGTCTTATCATGTACCCTCTTTGCGATCGCAATTAATCACATAGCCGACGAATTACCTAATGAGGTTCTTGCCTCCCTATATGTAGATAACTTCACCATTCTCTACTCCAGTCCCTCCAGGGACTGGAGAGAAGTCTGATGCAGGCCCTCTCGCGGTGGGGCACAAAATCGGGATTAGTATTCAACACCGACAAAACACGATCACTGCATGTCTGTAGACGACGATCGTGTAAGAAGGAGACCCCAAACTTAATGTTTGGGGACCATCCCATCCAATGTGTGGCAACATACAAATATTTGGGCCTTATCTTTGACAAATCCCTCTCTTGGCTACCCCACATAATTAAATTGAAACGACGATGCATGAAAACCTTGGACCTCCTCAAATGCCTGACGTCCAGAGCCTGGGGAGCTGCCAGAGTCGCCTTACTACGACTAGATATAATGTTGGTAAAACTAAATCTAGACTACGGAGCAGAGGCCTACATCTCTGCTGCCCCAACAACTATCAACCGCTTCGAACCCGTATAAAACGCAGCCATACGCATCGCCATGGGACTTTTCCGTACCTGACCTGTGGAAAGCCTCCAGGCCGAATCGGGCCAGTTACCCCGTAAATACACTAGAATATTGAAGTGTATCATCTATCACCAACGCCTGCTAGTGAACCTACACCACCCATTACGTGATAGATGCAGTAATGGTAACCATCTCCTCCCAATCGAGGAAAGAGACGAGGCTGATAGCGGTGAAGAAAGCAATGGTGACACCCAACCAACCGGCGGATTCCTAGACCGAGTCTTGACTCACCTACTCTCAACCATCTGCAACCATTCTGAGGGAATGTACCCGAGCAATCCCTCCATGGCGTACTGCCACAACAGAAGTGTGCAATGCCTTACAACATATAAGGAAACGGGATTTCCCCGCCAACAATTGAAACAAATATCTTTAGCTCACGCACTGACTGAATAATTACTGTTTATTCTCCGTATATTGGAGCCCTGCGACTGATGATTCTCTTTATGACTGTTTATTGACGGCGATGGCCTCGATCCAGAGCACGGATCCCAAGTCAGCGTATGTTTTTTTGTTGGTGATGTTAATGCACACCACAGAGACTAGTTGGGATCTGCATTACCGACTGATTGTCATGGTGTGACTGCGTTGGACTTTTGCACCTTGTCTAGTTGTGTGCAGCTAGTTCGCGGGTCCACGCATATTGCTGGTAACTGTCTCGACCTCGTTATGACTGATGTCCCGGACTTGATGACGGTGACAGTTGGCTCCCCTATTGGCTCTTCAGACCACTCACACCTTGTTTTGTCCTTGAACCTTAATCAGGTCGTTCCTGTGGTAGACACCAAGAGAGTGGCATTTGTTAAGAGCGGGCTAACTGGGTGGCTATTACTCGGGCAGTAAGAACGTTACCTTGGCGCCAGATGATTCATAGTGAGGATCCTGTCTCTGAGCTTAACGACTTGACTGTGTCTATTTTGGAGAGGTTTGTCCCTAAGAGGACTATTCTTGTGAGGCCTAGGGATAAGCCGTAGTTTGACGACCAGTGTCGGTTAGCTTTCGAAGCTAAACAAGTAGCTTATCGGGCATTTCGACGTTCGCCTGACCGCGCGTTGCGGTTGGCCTATGTTGATCGTAGGGCCGAGGCTAAACGTGTGTATGAGGAGGTACAGCGTCGTCTGAGGCAGCGTTCCAGGGAGTCTCTGCTGAGTATTGACCATCCACATCGTTGGTGAAGTGAGCTAAAGGGCTCAGTTTTCGGTGCTGCACCTTCGTTGCCGCCCCTTGTTGGTCCAGGTGGGGGCATCATTACTGATCTCTTGGCAAGGGCGAAGCTTTTGTCGGCTCACTTCGACAGGAAGCAGAGCAGAGATGTTATCGTTTTGCCACATGGATGCCCATTGAGCCTCGCTTGACCTCTTTGGCTTTCAGATCTGGTGCAATCAAGGTGCTGCTTGAGGGCCTTGATCCCTATGGAGGTGTGGAGCCGGTGGGCATGCTTCCCTTGTTTTATAAGCAGCTGGCTGATGTTCTTGCCCCCAAGCTTGCAGTGATCTTCCGGCGCCTCATACGGTTAGGAAATTTTCCTTCATGTTGGCCAACTTGTAATTTTACTCCTATTCCCAAGGGTCCGGTGTCGCCCTATGTGGCAAATTATCGACCCATGACACTGACGCCCATTTTGTCGAACGTGTTCGAGAAATTGATCGCTGGTAAGCTTGGTCGTTTCGCTGAGGTTACGGGGTTGCTGGCTGCTGGTCAGTTTGCGCACAGAATTGGCTTGGGTTGTTGTGACGCTCTGTTGTCGGTGTCACACCATTTACAGTCTGCGCTGGATTGTAGGTCGGAGGCACGCCTTGCCCAGTTGGACTTGAGCGCGGCGTTCGACAGGAATAACCACTGTGGTCTATTATACAAGCTGAAGTCCTTTGGTGTGGGTGGTAGGGTTTTGTCAATCGTTCGCGATTTTGTTGCTGAGCGGACGCAGAGTATGTCTGTTGAAGGAGTTTTGAGCGCCTCTGTCGGGGTGGTGTCTGGCGTCCCTCAGGGTAGTGTTCTTGGCCCGCTGTTGTTCGTTCTCTATACTAGTGACATGTTCTCTTCGCTTGAAAACACGTTGATCAACTATGCTGACGATTCCACTTTGATGGCGGTGATAACTGCACCTCGCCTGCGTGATGCTGTAGCTCAGTCTCTGAATAGGGAATTGTCACGCATTAGTGCATGATGCTCGGCCTGGAGTATGAAGCTGAATACCAGTATGACCAAGTCGATGATTATCAGTCGGCCTCGGACACTTGTACCTCGGCATCCCCAACTAGAGATTGATGACACTTTGCTTCAGGAGTTCAGCTCCTTGGAGATTCTTGGTGTTGTCTTTGATGAGAAGCTCACTTTTGAGCCGCATATTAAGAGGTTGGTGTCATGCGCTTCCTCTAAGATTGGGCTCATACGTAAGTTGAATTCCGTGTTTGGTGATAGTCGGGTTGCCCGTAGATGTTTTTATGCGTTTTTGGTGCCTGTGTTGGAGTATTACTCACCGATCTGGGCTTCAGCTGCTGACACTCACTTGCGTCTGTTGGACCGACTTGTTAGTTCAGCCAGCAGGCTGTACGCTGATAATGATCTAGTGAACCTGTCCCACAGGAGAAGAGTAGCAGAGCAATGTATGTTTTATAAGGTGAACAATAATGAGAGGCATTGGTTGTATTCTTCTCTCCCTGCCCTCAAGGTTTTTGGGAGAGAGAGACTCGTGCTGCGTGCGGAGCGCACTCTTTCACTTTGAAGGTTGTCAGATGTCTAACTAATCAGTTCTGTCGGTGCTTCGTGCCCTGGTCGGCTAAGATTTGGAATTTGTTGCCGGCATCGGCTTTTGGTCGTGTTGGCCTGCAGGCGTTTAAGGCAGCGGTTAATGGTTTTTTGCTGGATTTCCCGTAGCAGCGTTTTGGGCTTCCCGGTGTTGCAAGATGCTTCATTTGCATCGCCTGATCGTGGGAGCTCAAGCGTGAAGTTTTATTAATAATAATAACGGGATCACCAATTCCTCGCGTGTATCTACACAAATAGATCTAGGACAGATGCAGGAACAGCTTTTTTTTTATGTCCACGGACCTCACCAGTTATCGCACCGCATCCAAAATGCAGCATCTTCATGTACAGCGGAGCTATGCGCAATGCATGAATCAGTGCAATGTGCGGCAATTTTGCCGAACCGTGAGTTGGTACTAGTGACTGACTCACAAGGTGCCATCCAAGCTATTACCAGCTACAACCCCTTTCATCCCCTAGTCTCACTAATTCAATATCGAATTAGTAAAAGTCAGAAAACCTTTAAACTTCGCTCGGTCCCGAGTCACGTGGGTGTTGCCCGGAACGAAGCAGCGGATCTGGGATGCCCTCACTCTGGGCATAAACCCCATACATCTCCCTCGCAGCGACTTTAAATGGTACTTTAAACTGGCAGTCAGGCAGGAGTGGCATATCTTGCCCCAGACAAAACCTCACAACAAACTCCGCATGATCAAACCTACACTCGTACCGTTTTCTGATGCCCCCTGTCACAACACTGTGGGAAATTGTGCGGGCAAGGCTCCGCGTGGGACACACACACACCTCACCCACTGCCCCATCCTCAATCGGCAAGACCACGCTATGTGCGTCAATTGTGACACAGCGCTGACCATCCGTCACATACTAATAGAGGGCCAGCTATTCGCGGTTGAGAGAGTACAACACTTTGGACCTGTACACTCCTCCTCCGATGTTCTCATCGGAGGGGCTACGGGATTCCATGGCTCATTGACCGGTTTCTTCTTTCACTCCAAGTTCTACCTTTCATTTGAAACAATAATGACCTATGGTACCTTTGAATTAAGGTATAGCTAAGTAACAACCAAACATTACTACTTCTACCATCATATTTACTTTAGTGTTAGACCCCATTACCTCTTAACGTTGTAGTACCGGCTGTATAGCCGAGTAAATCCTTCATCTTAGATCACTATTGATCGTCTCCAATTCGGAAATGGCGGGAAAATACCAATGTAATAATAATAATAATGAACATTCATTCATAATATTCTACAGTTCAGTGACTATAAGCCTGTCATTTATACAGTAATACTCAATGTCAGTTTGAAAGCCTGAAAAAAACCTGAATATCTTGCTATTGTGCCTGAAACGAAATGTACAAATCCTAAGTCTTCCAAGTATCTCCAGCATGTAGATTTTCAGCTGATTTCAACTTGTTTGCTCAAAGCTGTGCCTCGAATTTGGTAGAATCTGATTGCTGTTAGCTACTACAAAGTATTATTAAAACTAGGCTAATTGTGTGCATGGTGAATTTTCAAATCAAAAACAGTGCCAGTCGATTCTGTGCGATTATTAATCGTGCTGCGGAAAATTGAATTCGTGGAAAATTTTTCATATTGTGTCTACATTGTTTTTTTAGGACCAGTCCTTTGCTAGTAGGCTAAACTGTGAAAAGTGAAACGTCTTTAGGGATTCAGAGTGGCAAATGCCCTCGTTTAATCCTCCGTGATGTGATCTTTGGAGAGGTTTTTTTAACGTAAGGAAAGTTCTGCTAATTCGTTAGTGGTTTTTAGCACTGAGGAGTATATTTTGGCGGGCTCCTTCCGTGTCAGAATATGTACGGGCATTACTCGCTCAGGAACTGACCCAAGTGCCTTTTCCGTGGGAGATGTTGCAGTTGGCTGAAGTTCCTCCTGACTAGGTTCGTTTGTAGACTTAGGGCTCTTTCCTTTCCATAATATGGCCACGGAAATGACCGTTCGTATGGGCGCTTCTGTCGTCTTCTCTTTTCGTTTTTCGTCTCTTGCCCAGTGCCATACGGCTGCGCGAATTCATTCAGCCGAGCCGTGTAGGGTTGGAGATGCGCATGCTTTTTAAATGAGACACGGAACTCACTTATGCGAGTTCGTCGTCACTCACGACCTTCCGGCAGAAATGCTGAGATAAAATATTTTGACATTCGACGCGATTCGGCTGAGAATCGCTGGGCTAGCAATCTTCTTACTAAGCTTTAAATTTGTAGAGTTAGGTAGGTCCTCTGCACTTGATTTCCTGCCAGTAATTGCGCGTTGGTCACTTGAGACGAATAGAATTCTTCTGAGATCACATGAAGCTCGCAAACTTCTAGTAGAAAAGTAACGAAAAAAAAATCACTGAGAAATCGGCGCGATGCGACTAACTGTTCCTGCACTTGTGCTCGGAGAAATACTGCTCGCTGCAGCGGCTTCCGAGACCGCTACTTTGGAAGAAGGCTTGCGCACAAGACCTAAGACCATTATTGAACAGCCTCGCCCCCCTCCCCCCAGCCCCCTTTCACACTCTCCCAGCCGAATTGCCAGCAATGGAGCAATCGGCTATGGGTGTCCCTGTGGCCGTCCTCTGTAATCCTCAGATATCATCCCTTGTTGGAATAAAGGTTGGGGATCTTGAAAGAAACGAAGGCACAATTATCACCAATTCGCTTGACGCGGATGAGGAGGAAATTACTCCAACTCCATATGCATCCGTGCAGATGGCACGTTTAGGTCCTTCAGCTCTCCTTCCATCCTTAGTCTCAAACCTCGTATCGATAACCAGCGATATGTCTAAGGGCACTGATGTACCACAACCTACCATTGCCCGCCAAATAGACCTTGACTCATCCATCACTGAAAGCGGGAGTCCAGTAAGTGTCTCAAAGGAAAAGTCACAGTCTCAAACACCTGTTGCGAAAAAGCGTGGCCAATTACCAAGAACATCAAGCGTACCAGCGCATGAAGGAAATCGCAGTACCCGAAAGTTAGGTGCTATTAACAATCCTTCAAAAACGAAACCTTGTGAGCCACCACAAATCAGAATAACGAGAAGTAAGGCTACCTCGGCGGGGAACGACCTATAGTCCGCCAAATAGCTGCGGACGTAAAACAATCTGACAACTGTTTAGCCGAAACACAAAAATATTCCCTTGCTCACCTACAGACAGGCGCTCTCGCCGCCACTAACAATGCTTTTGCTGATCTCACAACCCCAATCTTTTCCCAGCAATCGGACGCTCCCAGCATATCAGTGGGCCGGAGAAGCAATGCAAAGACAAGTGTCAAATTCTTATTTGGCAATGTTCAGAGCATAACAAACAAAATGAATGAACTACAAGCTATTGCGGCCACCCTTGCGTATGATGTCATCGCACTCAATGAAACATGGTTCAACCTTTCAAACAAGAATCTGGAAGCAGAAGTTGCATTACAAGGTTACAAACTTTTCAACGTAGACCGACCTACAGAAACTGGCATAGGAAGGGGTTCGATCATATATATCAAGGAACACCTTAATCCCCTATGCAAAGGCTTTGCAGCAACTAAAGAATATGAATTTATCACTACCCATGCTTGTCTAGGCATTCGACAGTCGTTAAATATTATGCTCGCCTATAGGAGCCCTCGCAGTACCGCTGAAACTGATGCAGCACTTTACACCAAGATCGGAAATGCACTGAATACTTCGAATGAAACAATTCTAATGGGAGATTTCAACCTCCCACAAATTGATTGGAGTACCTTGTGCAGCCCAGCCCCAGGCAGCAAACTGCTCGAACTCCTCAA
>LQNS02000137.1:22718819-22732120 GCA_001587735.2 Parhyale hawaiensis | reverse complement strand
TCCCGAGTGCCTTATCCGCAGGAGATGTTGCAGTTTGCCGCAGTTCCTGCTGACGAGGTTAGTATTGTAAAGTTAGGTAGGTTCTCTACTTTCCTCTTTCTGCCCCGTGAGGTGGGCTGTCAATCGAGATAGCCGACCTGGTACGCGGGACAGCTCTAGTCTCTCTCGGGTGGAAGGCCACAAAAAGGGCCGACCACTTGAGTGTCTCCTACTATACTTTGCGCCTTTTTTTCCCCGCCAGTAGTAGCGCACTGAGCCAACCGAGATTTTCCGGCAGGAATGCCGAGATAAATTATTCCTACCGAGCTGCGGAGAACGACCGAATTTGCACTGTGCGGATCACTCATCGAGTGGATACGGTGGTAAAACTATGACTATAATAATAATAATTTTGGGAATGGGCCTTTTGGTTCATCTACTGTCGCCTATCTAATCTAATCTAACACTCAGTGTAAGGAGCGCGAGGCTTTGCTGTCGAGTACTTGATCTGAACTACCGATTTGTGTACATTAGCCAGCCACCTCTTGAATAACTCCTGTCATCCATTAACTCGGTCATCATTGGCAGAGGGTGTGTCTAAATTTTATTCGTGTACCAGGGTTCGATGTATCCACACAGCAGACCCCTGCAATGGACCGCCCTGGGTCTGGCTGCACAAACGTCCTGTAGAGTTAGGGCGCGCAAAATGTGGAAGTCTTGTGAAGACGCACCAATGCTATATTCAGGGGCGCTGGGGCGGGAGGGATGGGTGGAAAAGGAAGGCACTGTGTGCCCTTTTCCTAGAGGAAAAATACATTTAACCTGTTTCTCCAATGGAGGGAAAGATCTCTAAAATGATCAAGTGAAATTCATAACCTTACCACTTCAATAAGCATGCTTTTCAAGTCGCAAAGCACTCTTTATAAAATACCAGTATTTGTTGATATTACTGTGAAGTTTAATGCTTTCTTTTGTGTTGTGCACTTAAAATCATGGAGAGCAAACCCAAACGAATTTAATAAACTGTGTAGCTACTGCATTTATGTTCTAGTATTCATATTTGGTGTTACAATTTAAAAGATAAAAACGTACGTTTATAGCATGATGCATTATATTACTTTTGGAATGCACTGAAAATAGTAGCGAGGAATTTAAACCCCGTAAGTATCCCATTCACCCCGTCAGTGCCCCTCTGACGTAATCTTGCCCCTGTTGCCCTCAGTTCGTTCCGGCGCCCCGGGTCGTGGTTTGGCTTGTCTCTTTTTTCCTGTGGTTTTAACAAAATTATGATTAAAAATTGTAACCTACAACCAATGCATAATAAGATGAAAATGATAGTAAGCAATGCATAAATGAGGCCCTTTGATTCTATGGGCCTTAATCAAGTTTGTGAATAAGACTTAAGAGTTAACTCAACTGGCTTATCAACGTCTAATCTAAGTCAAGCCCCCCTTCCCTCGGCTTGGCGTGTTCGGAACTGCAGACAGGAACTGTGGCTTCGTCACACGGAATCATGCTGCAGGTGTTGTAAGCAGCCCAGGCGCGGTGTGCTCACAGAGGTCTATATTACGGAGTAAGATGGAGTTCATGGAAGCTCACAGGTTATCACTTAAGGATTAACGCCTAAAAAATCTTAAATGAGTTGAAGTCTGTGCTCAAGTTTGAAGTTTCGGGCAAGTCAACTCTCAAAGGTTTATTTCACCAGCCGTTCGAATACGCTCTCTCTCTTGCTTAACCTGTTAAAGACTTGCGTCGACTCGTGTCGATCTCCCGTTCTGTTCATTAATGGCTTTGGATCTCACTAGCTGTGGGTGGGGACATTTGTTAAACTCCAAAGTGACTACCTAGCTAGTATCCAAATTTTAAAATGATCCCACTAAACGAGTTTAAGAATGAAATTTTAGATTTGTAGCGATTTTTGGCAATACGTAATCTCTTTCGCCAGGCAAAATCAGGCAGCGCTTCCTCGTAACTGTCCTATAACAGGTTGATTCAGGAAGGAAAATAACCGTAGCTGTTTTACCGCCGCATTCACTCGTGCACGCAGCTGTACAGTAAGGATAGCTTTAGTATCCCTATCGAGTGCAGCGGGGAAACCCTAATACTATAATTTAAGAAGAGTTTGAGAATTCGGCCCCAGAGAACTAAGTTTCGATTAATTCGTTTGTTCCGCCCAGAGTTACAACCTGTTATCGTTATGGCCGTGTGAACCTCTTTGGTGGTGCACAAGTTCTTGACCTAAAATGCCGTACCTAGTTGAACCGTGCTAGTTTCATGCAGTTACACAGTAAATTAGCGCATCGGGTTGCGCAAAATATTCACTAATGAATAAGTGAAATGCTCTAAAGTTTGTGGCCATTTCCAACAATATTAACTGAATTCTGTACTGTTCATCTGTATATTTTGCGGACAAATTCGTAATTACTGCTGTGTAATAACGCTGGAACGCGGATGTTCCTAACTTAGAGAAGGATCAGGGCATATATAGTACATATATTAGAAAACAGTCTAAAGCATAAGTCCAATATAATAATAATAATAATCTATACTATAATAAGGGATCTTGTTTGAAAACGGGCCAGCACTCTTGTTTGAAAACTGGCCAGCACTCTATTTTTGTATTTGGTGCCGTATCAAAGATACGGTTAGGTTAGGTTATATACATAACCATAACCTAACCTNTAACCTAACCTTATATACATAACCAATTTAAACAGTATCTTTGATACGGCACCAAATACAAAAATAGAGTGCTGGCCAGTTTTCAAACAAGAGTGCTGGCCCGTTTTCAAACAAGACCCATAATAAGAGAGCCGTCCGTCTGTCCGAAGCCTTATTTTTCCCCTATCTAATACTGAAGAAAAAGATTCCAAGGTACCCACCTTTTTTTGCCATACCTTATCAAGGATACGAATCCGGGAATTCCCGGGTGATTAGTGAAGGCCTGGTCACAGGCCTTTGTGAACTTCATTGCTTTTGTGCACTTAGTGAAGTTCGTGGACTTTGTGGACATGGTGAAATTTGGAGTATTGTGAACTTTTTCGATAGGATTGTGAGATATTTTCAAATACATACTTTCATGACTTATTCAACAAAAGGGTTGCGTTAGGTGCACTAGTAATAACTAAAGCAGAAGCGCAGACTGCAGACGAAGATAATTCAATTCTCTCGTATTCTGGAGAAGTACTGGAACATGCAAATCACAGTCAAGAGACAGTAGCGATGCGTCCTCAAGCAGAACTCACAGTTGCTGGAAGATAGAAGTTTCTTGCTGTTGTTGCGATTATTGATTAATGACGAGAGCAACCAGTTGTTGTAAAGCGATGGTAGGCCTCTTGAGATCGTAATAGCTCTACAGTGTGCAGCATATCCAATAAATATTTGGTGTTCCGCCGCCTTTTACATATATTGAATCAACTTGCCTTGGTTTTCGATATCAATTTACTTCCTTTAAATGGCATAAGTATTGTAGAAATCAATGATTAGCAGTTGAAATTTTGTTACCCACGACTCTTATTTTGCTGTGAACCTCAGCACATTAGGTGGGAGGCTTGAAGTTGACCAAATTTAATTCCTTAAGATCTTGTGAAATTTTGGCGGGTTAACATAGGAAGGTGTAACTATGATACAGAGTTTTCGAAAGATATAAATGTCGTTTCCTATCTAGCAAACGTTTCTCCAATTTTGAAAAGCTGTCCACTGAGTCGACACCAATTACTGCACGGATTACAAACGTACAGATTTTAAGCTTTACCATCGTGTTTAGTGGTACGTACGAAGTGTTTTGTTATAATTGGTGAAGGGACCTTTTGCTACTAATCACAAGGATTTGATCGCTGGGATACAATCTATACTATAATAAGAGAGCTGTCTGTCAGTCCGTCCGTCTGTCCGAAGCCTTATTTTTCCCCTATCTAATACTGAAGAAAAATATTCCAAGGCACCTAATTTTTTTTTTTTTTTTGCCAAACCGTATCCAGGATACGTGCCCGGGAATTCCCGCGGCTGTGAAGGCCTGGTCACGGGCCTTTGTGAACTTGGTTGATTTTGTGCCCTTGGTGGACAATGTGGACTTTGCGGACTTTGTGGACTTGGTGAACTTTGTGGGGGGCTTGGTGAATGTAGAAGTATTGTATAATTTTTCGATGGGATGGTAAGATGTTTTCAAATACATATTCTTATGACTTATTCAACAAAAGGGTTGCGTTTGGTGCACTAGTTAGTATAATTGTATTCAAGCTGAACTGCACCTTCCCGTGGTGGTACCGTTAGTATCCCTATTTGGCATCTCTCTTCTTTATTATTGCAGAGAAATTTATTTTCTTGTTCCATCTCAATCTGAAGTGTAGGTAGAACCAACGCAGTCAGCGCCCGGTCCTACCAAACCGTGGTTTTACCTTTTATTTGTTTATTTTGTGTTTCTGACTTTTTGATAGAAGGGAGGTCCCCGTCCACGTGGAGGGGCGGACCCTTCGCCCCCCCCCCACTCTTTTCTGCCTCAGTGACGGACCACGGAAAAACATTATTACCAGGCACACTGGCGGCAGGGTGGGCGGTAGGCGCCGACGCCGGTCGCGGCGACGAGATCGCAGGCAGCTGAGGCAAGAAGAAGAAGAAGATTCGAATTTCCCATTTAATTATAGAGCCCATAGAAACTTTAAACGCTTCTTTGCTGTCTCTACCAATAAGGGAGACGACATCAGCAGTATAGATATCATAAAAGCTTACAACGACTTGCAGCGGACGCTGGGAGGCAAGCCTGCCAAGGTCACCGAGACGAGGGCCAGCACACTCCTGGTCGTAGTAAAAAACTAGCAGCAGTCGTAAGCAATGACGAGCGTGGGAATGCTGGGGGGGGGGGAGTTGAGGTCTCGCCGCCCCAATGATCGCCTCAACCAAATCAGAGACGATCTATTTCCTTAATAAGCCAAAATACACCGACGGAGATCTCCTCCAGGCCCTCTCAGAGTCCGGAGTGAAGAGCGTTTATAGGGTGAAGAAGGAAAATGGTAGAGACATTGATACTCCCATTTATATCCTCACTTTCGACGCTCATACCCTCCCACCAGCATTGGAAATTGGCTGTGTGAAGTGCCCAGTACGGCTCTATATTCCCCGCCCTCGCCGCTGCTTCAAGTGCCAACACTATGGACACGGAGCAAAAACGTGCCCTTAAACAACCCCAGTATGCCAAATTGTTCTAGACCCCAACACCAACAACCATGTACCGCACCAACCAGATGTGCCAACGGCAGTAAACCACACCCAGCAAACTCACCAACTTGCAGTGTTTTCAACTATGAACAAGAGGTCCTGGCTACCCAGACCAAGGAGCACGGTAGTTACGGAGAGGCCAGGAGACTGGTGGAGAGCCGTCAGGCCCGACCGGGCACGTCTTATGCCCTTGTTCTACGTGATTCTAGCGAAAGTGCGAGCGGTGCCCCGCACCCACCGGTGCGGCGAAGGCCGCCGCCCCGCGCGTCTCTGGCTGACGGGGCAACACAGACTGAGGGACCAGCCCTGGTGACACCTGGCGCGGGGGCTGCTGGGGTTTGTGCTGCCGGTCCTCCCTTCGTGCCCGTGACCACGTACTCCGCTAACGTCCGCTCTGCACTCCCAGTTTCTCCCTCGGCTCCTGTTAGTGATTCTGCCGGTTCTCCCGTCGCGACTGCGGCTATAGCTGTGGTTGCGCCCGCTGTACCCTCTGATGACATTGTTGCGCCTACAGGCACGTCCCTGTCGACTCCTCTATCGGGGAAGCCTTGACTGAGGCGAACTATATCTCGAGTAAGTGTACCGCGGACAGGGAGACCCCCCATCGACCTTGCGGCACCTACTTCTCCTCTCGGCGGGGCCTTTGCCCCTGCGGTGCCGGTCGCCGCTGGGGCCGATGCTTCCGCCGCTGGTGCTGGCTCTGCCGAGGCCGTGTCTGCCTCTGCTGCGCCTGATTCTTGTGGCTCTGCTGGAGTTACTGCTGCGCCTGTGGCCTCCGTCTCTGCTGGGGCTATTTCTGCCTCTTCTACGCCTGCGGCTTCCGGCTCTACTGCGGCTGCCTCTGGCTCTGCTGTGTCTGCCTCTGGCTCTGCTGTGTCTGTTGCTTCTGGCTGTGCTGGGGCTCTTTCTGCCCGTGCTGCGCCTGTTGCCTGTGCTTCCGCTTCTGCGTAGGCTGCTACTGCTTCTCCCGCGCGTGATGCTCCCAGCCCTGCTGCAGCCGTTTCTGTCTCTGCCGCGCCTATTGCTTCCGGGTCTGCTGGGGCTGTTCCCGGATCTGCTGCGCCTGTTGCTTCCGGCTGCGTCCCAGCCCAAGTGGCTATGCCTCGGAGAGGAGACGGACCATACGGACATAAACCGGATAGACCGACTCAAAAATCAAAAAAGAAAATCACTATGGAACAAACACAATCAGTACGACCAAAGACTTTTACAGCTGGTTGAAACGATAGAGCGCTCCCGTGGAAACGCTTTCCGAGTAGCAATTCATCCCCCACAACAAATTTTGCACCTTTTAAGATTCCGAAGAAACAACAACAGGATTTCCGTGGAACGTCTCGAGCCCACACGGGATGAGCAGCGTCACATGTAGCCGGAGCGCGACGAGACTCCGACCGACAACATCGTTCAACCGAGCGGCGTACGTCCATCCAGGACGAGCCTCGTTGCCCGCGGGCCACGGCGTGTCTTCCGGGCACCACACGGGGTCCTCGCCACCTGCGGTGACGGTGCGGTCGTGGAACGATGGTGAGTGGAAGAAGATCGACAACTCCCCAGTACAGACCGTGATTACCGCATGTGACAGCCCCTACTCCTACCATAACACGGCAGGAAGAGGCTCGAACAGGAAACATAGCAAATGAGTAAAATACTACAGTGGAATATAAGAGGCCACAGAAACAACAAAGATTACCTGAGCCGTTTGATGGTACTGCACCAACCTATATGCGTGCCCTCAGGGGCATATTGTGGCGGGCCCTCTCCCTGCCACAATATGTTTGGGCATCACGCACCCAAGGGTCCCGAGTGCCTTCTCCGCAGGAGATGTAGCGTCTGGCCGCAGTTCCTGATGAGGTTATTTTTGTAAAATTAGGTAGGTTCTCTACTTTCCTTTTTCTGTCCCGTGAGGTGGGCTATCGATCGAGATAGCCGACCTGGTACGCGGGACATCTCTGGTCTCTCTCGTGTGGAAGGATACAAAAGGGGCCGACCACTTGAGTGTCTCCTACGATGCCATCGTGCGTATACAAAATCACATCATAGAGAAAAAGACACCTAGGGGACACACTATTTGTGTCTTCTTCGATCTTAAAAAGGCATAAGATCCAGCCTGGAGACACGGAATACTCTTACAGCTACATAAAATAGGCATAAGAGGTAACATGGCCTGTTACTTGCAGCAGTTCTTGAGCGTGCGATGTTTCAGGGTGAGAGTGGGATAGGCCTCCTCCCCAGTGATGACGCAGAATGAGGGGGTTCCGCAGGGGAGTGTCATTAGCTGTACCCTTTTCCTATTAGCAATAGACATCATAGCAGTCCTTCCCCAATACGTGTACGGGTCACTATGTGTAGACGACCTGATGCTATACTCCTCACTATATTTGAAAGTTCTACATCTACGACTGAAGCGAGCCATTGCACGCGTTTGTAACTCGGCGACCGACCATGGCTTCGCCTTTTCTGCTGCCAAGACCTATGCTTTTCACATCAGTCGTGCCTGAGATGTAATATCACCCGAACTTACAATGTACGGACAACGGATAAACTACCAGGAAGAGGTGAAATTCCTAGGAATGGTAATAGAAGACTGTCCTGGAAACCCCACATAGAGATGCTTAGAACACAATGCATGTGTAGGGTCAACCTACAGCACCTGTCGACACTGTCGTCGGGCACCGACCGGCAAACCCTTTTATATCTCTATCAAACCCTTTTACGCTCGAGACTGGACTATGGCTGCGTCGTATACCAGTCCGCGAGGACTAAACTCCTAAAACGACTGGAGGCTGTGCACAATTCAGCACTAAGGCTATGCACCGGAGCCTTCCGTACATCACCCATACCAAGTCTCCTCGTTGAGAGTAGCGAACACTGCCTGCAGCAGTGCAGGACGCAACTTACTTATCAGTACTTAGCCCGCTTAGAACAAGTCACTCGATCCCCGGCCTGGAACAGTGTGTGCCTAGACCGGGAAGAGGGAGCAGACTTTCCGTACGCACTTCCCTCTTCCAATGACTATGAAGCACTCTCCTTCATAGCGGAAATCGAGCCTTTTACGGTGGCCCCGGTCCTGTTCAGAGACAAACCAAGTTGGCGCATACCAGTTTCAACTTTTTGCCCCGGCACTCAATACCCAAAAAAGAAAGACTCTCATCCTTTTTTACTAAAAACCCTCTTCACGGGTCACGTGAGAGGCAAACACTGTGACTCTACCCGCATCTATACCGATGGCTCTAAAACGGGAGAACGAGTTTGATTCGCAGCCGTTGCTACTGATGAAACTAGAGCATGCCAGCTATTACCGGAGACCTTGACTTTCTCCGCCGAACTGTTCGGCGTGTACCAGTGACGAGAACAACTTTACCATATTCTCCGACTCACCGAGTGTAGTACATGCCATTCGAGCTTACGACAGCATCCACCCTTTCATCAACCGAATAGTAAGTATGATACAACTATTACAAGAGGGTGGAAAGTCCGTCTGTATCTGTTAGGTACCTGGTCATGTTGACATCGCG
The DNA here is from genome assembly GCA_001587735.2 of Parhyale hawaiensis. Lineage (NCBI taxonomy): Eukaryota > Metazoa > Arthropoda > Malacostraca > Amphipoda > Hyalidae > Parhyale > Parhyale hawaiensis. The sequence continues at coordinate 22,723,412 of LQNS02000137.1, read as the reverse complement.
GCAATGAGCTCGCTGATGAGGACCAAAGCAGGTGGCCCTGTCGTATTTGCTGACGGCAAACCGTGCAGTCCCGTGCCGAGACTATTATCCACTAATCAAACGAAATCTTCGCGAAGTGTGGCAATCCTAGTAGCTGGCGGAGAGAAATAATAAATTTAGAACAACTAAAGAAACCACCCGACAATGGCACTCGTCAAGTAGCGACGACCGCCGAATGGACGTCGTACTGTCCCGCCTACGTATTGGCCGCACGAGACTTACGACTATCTGCGGACAAGGCAACCGCACCCTATTGCGACAACTGCGTCATACCACTCTCGGTCTTGCGTTTGATGGCAGAGTGTCCCACCTTCTCCGACTAGCGGAGGGACTACTTTCCGGATCTGCATGGTCAGAATGCTGACTCCGTCTTCCGAGGAATGCTTTCTGAGGGACCTCGCGGCCAGTTCAATAGAAATGCCCTGAAGAATTTTCTTATCAGATGTAACCTCTATCACAAACTGTGATGAATCCATTTCGACAAATACTATAGTCAACGACGGCTCTAATTTTCTTTCTATGAATTACATATACTAGATATAAAATTAAATAATGTAATAAAGTTCTCCTTACAACTATTTTCTAATACTAAATGCGACAAATTCCGCGCTCTAGCGGCGCATGAGCCTATGGTTAAACACAGGAATGGTTCGGCGCGATCTAGGCAGTAAGCCACTGAAACGCTAGTAAAATTACTACTGCTACGTTTACTAGTAAGGGGTGCAGTCAATTTTCAGCGTACAGATCATGAGTTTTATATATGCAGAGTATGAGCGTCATCGATTCGCTGAGAAAATTTAGCCCAGTAAGCTTAACTTGTCCGATACTTGAGCTTATTGAATCTAGTCTCTGGCATTAACTTTTATCGATTACTCTGGAGACATCTCAAAACTTACTCGAGCTCCATTACATGGAAGATATCAGCCACCCCCCTCAGAGGGCATAGGGTTGGCTATGGGCCCCAGGGTTAGGTTAGTGTAAGTTCACCCATCCTATGTTAGGGGAGCAGTGACCCCAGGAGCTTTGTGTAGGTTACCTTAGTTATTAACTAAGGGCTTCGGCACGTCTATCTTCCGTGCGCACTTTGCTTCCTTTCGATTTCATACTCTTACTGATACAACTTTCTTCTGTTCTTCCTCTTGTTTCTCCACTTGCTGTTCCCACGCTCGTTGATCCTGTAGCCTACCCCGTTTCTATCGACATGCTATATGTCCCTTATTTTTTTTTTTTCTCTGTTAGATCACTGAGCTGTCGAAACAAGAGGCTTTATCTATTCAATAATCTAATCTATCAGTCATGTTGAGTGTAACTGAGTTACTTCTAACATTCACAACACAATTCACAGCTGCTAAGCGAGCGCTCCTTCCTGAAGTTCCGGACAAGCTGAATCGTAGGAGCTCAGCTTAGCTCCACTTTGTTAAGCCTGTCGATAATACGGCATGTGTTACATACCGTGTTGTTGGCGCCGAGATTGCGAACGTCTTGGTTGAATTTAGGATTTTACTGCGTGTACGTTCCAAAAAAATTTATTCTTCCGAACCGTACAACGGAAACATTAGTTGATAGATGACGAAATGCGAACCGGCTTGCGTTAGAATATTCACCTTGCTGTTGCTCCCAAACGATGATGCGACGAAGATGTATTACTCGATGACATTTTAATTTATGTGTTCACTATTGTCCAGTAATCTCTTAATCGTTCTAATAAATACATCCTAGCAGTAATAACTTGCATTTTTACTTTAATAGTTTTACCTTGCATCTCCACAGCAATTTTTTGGGTGAGGATTCAAGAATTATCGCGCGCTGGAATGGTATAATCAGAATGCTTTTATGGAGGAACTCGTGCGAAGATGAACCGCTTAGAGGAATAGTAGATCACGGTAATAAAGACCTGGGAAAAATCAGTAAGAATAATTAAGTGACGGAACTGCAGAGCACTTCAAAAGAAGCTTGTCCCACAACCTAACCGTAACTAGCAGCTGTGTAGCGCCACACCAACAGAAGCTGGCAACAGAGATTGCAGGAGCAAGGTGGTATACATCCTCTTCCTTTCGAAGCGCGCACACAGAGAGAAGCAAATGCATGGACGATCGCAAGCAGCAACAGTCACAGGAGATGGTTTCACTTCGCACTGCCGCAGGATAGCAGGCTTGCCAAACCTGGTACATGTACTATATAGTACCAGATCTGGTACTTTTTGCATGCTGGAGTACATATGGTACGTCGTTCCGAAAATTTAGTTCTTTTTGTTTTCGCGGTCTTTTGCAAGTATTTGTTAATGGAAAGCTTAGTGTCGCTATAAGCTTGAAACTATTAATATATAAAATAAACTATGTCTTTATATCACAATTTTTAAAATCATTCTATTGTAGACTAGACAATGCCATATGATATTCATGAGCTCTTGCTCCATGCTCGTATCGAGTAAGTTCAAACTATGCAACCAACCAATGCTAACATCTTAGCGCTGAATGAGTACGAAGCACTTTGAGTCTCGTTCTGTACTTATATAAAGGTTTTTTAATACAACCCTGCCAAGCAATGCGGCCAGTTCACGGTTTATTGGGTTAACACACTGTCACTCGTTGACAGTGCAGCGTTTGGTTGCGGTGCTATTGTATTGAATATAGCATATCAGTTATCTCATTATTCTGATGCCCTCATGATGTGGCACTTATGCCAAGGCCAAGTGAAGAAAAGGGTATGAGAGAGAATGGCATACTGCAAACAGAAGGTTGTGTGAAGAGCTTGTGAAAATCAAGATGAGGCACTCCACAAAGGGGAAAAATACACTGTGCTAGCCCATCACTTAATAGGAACATGTATGCTATGGATGGGGTGCATCTGAATGATTGGTGGGCTGAAGTAGCCCAGAGAAGGATAGGGCAGGCCAGTTTAGGTACAGGATTAGGGGGTGACAACCAGAACTGAAGTAGTGCCTCGGTAAATGGTAAACTGCGCATAGTATGTGAGAGGATGGGGACTTGGCCAGCTTGAAGATGTGTGTAAGGAGATGAAATGGATGTAGGAGTCACAGAGACACACCTACGTGCAGATTCTTGAGTGTGTAATGAAGACTATGACCTGGTGTGTAAGGCCCACTAACAACTTTCTTTGCCGCTAGCAGCCTAGAAGCAACTTAACTAATCCGGCTGTGCAGTCGTGGCCGTGACTTCAGCTATACGTCTATGAACTTTGTGCTGTAATTCTTAAAATAACAATCATTGTGAATCCTAATCGCTCATAATTAGGAACGATCGTTAAAAGTTCAACATTGCCACTCGCTAGGGTGTGAAAATTGCTGTGGCGACTGATATATTTGAAATTTTTGAAGCAGTTAAATTTTGTGCAAGCTGAAGCCGTGTCGTAACTACGTGAACGGATTAGTTGAGTTGCCTCTAAGCTGCTAGCGGCAACGAAAGTTGTTAATGGGCAGCCGGCCTAAGGGGAGAAATCTACTGACTGTCGGAGGTGGGCATTTGGCCCTCATGGTGCGAAAAAATACTGGTCTAGAAGTAGAGGTTCTAGATGTAGGCAGGAGTGCTTCGAGTTAGGATGCGCTAGCTGTGAAAATGGAATACAGGAGTGAGTCTGTGTATGTAGTGAGGAAAGAGGGTTTGATGATTATGGTATGCTACATGACTGTACAAGGAGAGAGCAGCAGTTGAAAACAGAAACAAGTATGCATGTATATGTTGCACGCGTTTGGTGGATGTTGTAGGTATTAGGCCGTAATTTCGGGTAAGTTGGACTATATTCGGGTTTAATGTCGGGTAGGTTAGGGGCGGCAAGGACTGGTTTTTTTGTTTTACATTTTAAAATATGAACGATCCACCAAACGCGCAGCGCGATCGATCGATCGCGCACAACATATACAACCAATGGTGAGAGAACACTCCAGTATGCCTGTAATGATTGTGGGGGATATGAATGGACGTTAGATGTTCTAGAGGAAGCAACGAATGGCAATGGAGATGTTTAGAAACCCTAAATGTGCTTTAATTGCTTTGGCCTACCTCTTCTGGAGTACTGCTCTGTAGTCTGGGTTTCTGCTGCCGATTGCTATCTGTGTTTACTTGACAAAGTGGTTCGTCGATGTGCGTTCATGCTGGGTGCTGTTGGGCCTTGTGATCTGGCGCATCGTCGCATAGTTGGTGGGGTCTGTTTTTTTGTATAAAATCTATACCTGCCCCAGTCATCCACTGTTTGAGTTTCTTCCGGATCCATTTATTAGGGTGAGGTATACTCTGTGGCAAATTTATGGAAACAATGAATACAAAACACAAGTTAAATTACACAATAGGAGCCATTCATGCTTACCTTCTGGGTTAGTAGGATTATCTCCATTTTTTCGAAAAGTTGGGACTTTTCAATAACTTCAAACGTCACCGCTCCAAATGGAGGCACATCGAAGAAGGCGGTACCTTTTCCACACGTGTTGCCTCATTGTTTTTGGAGCTTTCAGTGTTGCCATCAGGCAGGCATGAGAATTGGCCATTTGAAATAGTTACATTGAATTTTATAATTAAAATTACTTTACTTCAAATAAGC
>LQNS02000137.1:22568843-22583056 GCA_001587735.2 Parhyale hawaiensis | reverse complement strand
AACCCGGCCTATTTTCTGCCTATAACTTTCAATGGAGCTTGAGAGGAGCACCAGAGCCTCCAACCTGGGCTAATTTCCGCCTATCTATTTCGTTAAGAGCGTGACACCAAACATATAAATATATATATACTGTATATACATATATATTTATATTATTAATTAATGTATTTATATATAAACACACGACGGTCATTCTTAGTATTAGATTAGCAATAGTTGACCCTAACTCTCCTAACAGTCAAACGGATTCCTGAGAAGAAACACCCTAGCCCTTGGCTAGGGCGGAAAGCAGAGATGTGTTACCATTACCCCATGGGTGTCACCCTGAATCTCGCTTGACCTCTTTGGCTTTCAACTCTGGTGCAGTCAGGGTGCTGCTTGAAAGCCTTGATCCGTACAGAGGTGTGGATCCGGTGGGCATGTTTCCTTTGTTTTATAAGCGGCTGGCTGATGTTCTTGCTCCCAAGCTTGCAGTGATCTTCCGGCGCCTCATACGGTTAGGAAGTTTTCCTCGTTGTTGGCGAACTGGGAATATTATTCCTATTCCCAAGGGTGCGGTGTCGCCCTATGTGGCCAACTATCGATCCATCACCCTGACGCCTATATTGTCGAAGGTGTTCGAGAAGTTGTTTGCTGGTAAGCTGGGTCGTTTCGCTGAGGTTACGGGGTTGCTGCCTGCTGGTCAGTTTGCGTAAAGAGTTAGCTTGGTCTGTTGTGGCGCTCTCTTGTCGGTGTCACAGCTTTTACAATCTGCGCTGGATTGTGGGTCGGAAGCACGCCTTGTCCAGTTGGACTTCAGCGCGGCGTTTGACAGTGTTAACCACAGGGGTCTATTATACAAGCTGGAAGCCTGTGGTGTGGGTGGTAGGATTTTGTCAATCATTCGTGATTTTGTTTCTGAACGAACGCAGAGTGTGTCTGTTGACTGCGTTTTGAGCGCCTCAGTCGGGGTGGTGTCTGGCGTCCCTCAGGGCAGTGTGCTTGGCCCGCTGTTGTTTGTTCTCTATACTAGTGATATGTTCTCTTCACTCAAGAACACGTTGATCAACTATGCCGACGATTCCACTTTGATGACAGTGATACCTGCTCTTCGCCTGCGTGATGCTGTCGCTCAGTCTCTGAATAGGGATTTGTCACGAATTAGTGCATGGTGCTCGGCCTGGAGTATGAAGCTGAATGCCAGTAAGACCAAGTCGATGATTATCAGTGGGTCTCGGACACTTGTACCATAGCATCCCCAACTGGAGATTGATGACACTTTACTTCAGGAGTCTAGCTCCTTGGAGATTCTTGGTGTTGTTTTTGAAGAGAAGCTTACTTTTGAGCCGCATATTAGGAGGTTGGTATCACGTGCTTCCACTAAGATTGGGCTCCTGCGTTAGGTGAATTCCGTGTTTGGTGATAATCAGGTTGCCTGCAGATATCTTTAGGCGTTTTTGCTGCCTGTGTTGGATATTGCTCACCGGTGTGGGCTTCAGCTGCTGACACTCGCTTGGGTCTGTTGGATCGACTTGTTTGTTCAGACAGCAGGCTCTGCGCTGATAATGATCTGGTGAACCTGTCCCACAGGAGAAGAGTAGCAGAGCAATGCATGTTTTATAAAGTGTACAATAATGAGAGGCATTGGTAGTATTCTTCTCGTCCTGCCCTCAGGGTTTTTGGGAGAGCGACTCGTGCTGCGTGCGGAGCGCACTCTTTCACTTTAGAGGCTGTCAGATGTCGAACTAGTCAGTTCTGTCGGTGCTTCGTGCCATGGTCGGCTAAGGTTTGGAATTTGTTGCCGGCATCGGCCTTAGGTCGTATTGGCTTGCAGGCGTTTAAGTCAGCTGTGAATAGTTTTTTGCTGGATTTCCTTTAGCTGCGTTTTGGGCTTCCCGGTGTTGCATGATGCTTCGTTTGGGTTGTATTACCTGTCCGTGAGAGCTCAGGCGTGAAGTTTTTAATAATAATACTAATCCTTTCAGTTGTGTGACTAAAATTTGATACTTTCTGCTAGTAAAGCTGCTAACTTTGCAATGTTTATGATTAAAAACCCAAAAAGTTGAGTAAAAAAAAAAAAACATTTTTTCGTTGGTTTAAACCATGGTTTTTTATTTGGTTTAAACCAGCCAACCCTGCATTAAACAGTGAGCGTTTGTAGTGCATTTTTTATTAACTCTTTACCTGAAATCAGTGTAGGCCGTTTTTTTTTCACTATCAACATCGTAGATATGATTTATGGCATTATCGAATATATTATACAGTGGCTGAAAAAATGATTACCAAAAAGGAAATGAAACTACTTTCGGCAACCACCAGCCTGGTCAAATATCTCGAAAACTATGCACAAATGAAGCACGGTTTCGCTGCCCTGTAGCCAGCTTACGGGTTTTTGGCAACCTCCAACCAGGTCAGATGTCTCTAGAACTAAGCACACAGCAAAATCGTGCTTCCCTGGGCACAACCTATAGCTTGAAGGTACACCGACCTCCGCCGGCTCATTTGCTCTGAGCTCACAAGATAAGTATCTTACCTCGCCTGGGGTAAGCTCACCACCAGTCATCACAAGTGACTCCTTTGCCGGACGACAGGGCTGGACGTCCGTCCTCATGCTTCTCCGATGGCCTCTCCTTCTAAAGCGCCCACACCACCACACCTACAAGGCACTCAGCCTGCAACAGCCGATGCGGTCTGCGTCCAAAATTTCCTTGGACCCGTTGAAAAATTCGCAATCACTAGAGAGATACACTGACACAATCTCCTCTTTACACATCGCGCGCCGCACTAGCTCATAGCTAAGTGTGTTACCATATCACAGGGCTTTCACCCTAGATCAGAGCGAAGTAAACCTCGACCCAACATTTCGCCGGTAACTTTGTTTCCGCATTCCCCACCATTTAAGAGGAGAGTGGTATGACGTGTGTTGCTCCACCCCTGTGCCACACACAAATCCCTGCATCACAGTCTGTGATCTATCAGAGCTCGAGCAGAGTACAAGTACGGTACGTTGCGCTGGTTCACGAGCAATTTATCAGCAGCTATAAATTGCCCTTGCGCGCATGCATGATCAAATCGTAGCTGAGATCTTCTCTTTCTTTTTTTTTCTTCTTGTTTTTCTTCAGTCATCTGTATCTTTTTAACATGATGGCAATAGCTCATAGAGGGCCTGGGTGTAAGACCTCATGTCTCTAGGAATGGGCATGTTGATCCGTTCACTGCCGCCTATCCAATCTAATCTACTTTCCTTCCTTTTCACTTATTTTGGCACCATACCAAAAGCCACCGCGGCATCACAGTGGATCGGAAGAAGCTCAACATCGAAGAAAAGACTCGGGTCCTTGCTCTAATCGAGCAGAGAGTGCCAGTGAACCACGTACCTTTCGAACTGAATGTCAGCCGAGTGTCCCTCTTTAAACATAAAAAATAAGCTGTCTCATTCCCTGCCAGGGCCATGACGCAAAGTGGAATGTAGGAGCAAGAGAAAGACCAGCACGAACCGACAAGGTGTTTGTGAGAGGATCAGTGCTTTCTATTTTCATTCTCTTGCGCACATATTCCACTTTCCGTGGCGATATGGTCCCGGCTGGGAGTGTGGCAGCTGATTTTTTTTTTTTTTTTTCAAGCTTGAAGAGGGACACTCGGCTGACATTCAATTGAACAGCTACGCGGTTTACTGGCACTCCCTGCTCGATTAGGGTGAGGGTCCGAGTTTTTCTTTTATGATAAGCTTCTTCCAACCCATTGTGATGCCGTGACGCCTGTTGGCGTGGTGCCAAAATAAGTGAAATGGTAGGAAAGTAGAGGCCCGTTGACCAGTACAACTTACGTGCATTCTGCTCAAGCTCTGATATATCACAGACTGACTGTGGAGTGGGGATTTGTGTGTAGCGCGGGAGTGAAGGAGTGAATCAACACACGTCATACTACCCTCCTTTCTCCTCTCATATGGCAGAAAATGCAAAAAAAGTTATTGGCTAATTATGCTGTAACTTTTTTGCTGCGGCACGGAGGTAAACTTTGTTTTTGCGGTCACTGTGTAATGAAGCAGCATAACTAAGTGCCAGTGCCTGGTCGCAACATTACACCATGATTACTGTAACATGTCCATTAGTATTTCTGCTGTGTTACGTAATATTACAGCTGGAATATGTCCCATAGTAGATTTGTTTCCTACTTACCCAAGGATGATGATACGGAACAGGTTAGCGCCCTGCCGAACGTTTCGGACGTGCTTTGGAGCTGTGACGTCACATGGTCATTCGATCGTATAGTTAAGATGAGTATTGAATGGCACGGTTCAGAAAGCCATTATTAACTACACGGCCAAGAGATTTGGTAAGGTCATGATCAAGAGCAAGTGCCAATTCCCATTCATCAGTTTTATATTGCCAGAAAGTTTTGCATTTCCCAGAAAATCGTGGTCAAGTAACTTTCGTTCTTTACGCCCTAATAGCGGTGGCTAGGCCTTTTCTTGGAAAGATAAGCATAAAATATTTAATTCAGTAAAAACTACGTTCTTAGGCATGCTTAACCATTGGTGTTACCATCAAAATGATTTAAAAGGCTCCATAATTTTTTTTTTAAACAAATAAAAAAGCGCATCAGGTGTTACGGCAATGAAGTTTCAGTCGAAAAATACGACAAAACATATATAAGGAATTAAGGAAACATAGGCTGCTCTAGGTTCGAGTAAGTTATAGGCTAATTTTTGTTACAATAAGATTGCAGTAGAAAGTAAAAGTTATGTCAAATGAGTAAAAATACGCAAAAAAGCTGAAGATTACTGTTATAATAAAATATCGTGTAACTACCAGAAGTTTCAAAGCACAGCGGTGAAGATGTAACATTGGCATCAATACTTCAGTACTTGAAAAAGAAAATAATTTGCTACAGTTGTAACCCATAAATTTATGTTCAGCACATCAATAGCTATCTATCAGACTTGGGCTTGAAGATCTTAATCTGGGACAATGGTGAAAGGAATCTGCAAAATTTTCTCAAATGTCAAGTTTGTAGTTTGTCACAAAAGTTACTTTACGATATTAACAAAGACTCCTGGTTATACAACTATTAGCAGCGTGTAGAAATTACTAGCAAACCAGAAGCCCACTGTAGATATTCACTGTACCTCCTTATTCAAATATTGACAGGCATTTTAGGAGGAAAAAGAGTAGCTAACTCCTACTGGGGTACGAAGTAGTAATATTTTTTCATTACAAAATGAAGAATTTTGTTTGACTGCGGTAGCCTTTCTTGAACCTTTTAAAATTTATTTACTTCCCTTTGTTTCCAGAGACGAGGAAGGGAAAATAAAAAATGTGCTTGTGTTTGCTTCTCATGTTTACTTCTGTTCGCTTCTCGTGTTCACTTTTGGAGGTTTGACTGCGTGTGCGGGATAAAATCCTTGGCTAACACAATTCTTCATTTTGTAATAAAATATATGACCACTTCCTACCTCAGTGAAGTTATTTTTCCCTTGCTGTATTTCAGAATTGTGTTAGCCTTTGGTAGCCTTAATGATTTCAGGCCCTGCTTTTGTCCGAAGTCGAGTATTGGAAAGATGAGCAGTCAATTAGGACATGAAAGAAAGATCCAAGGAATTCCTTCTGTTTAAAAAAAAAATCCCCAAAAACAGGGATATGAGGTACTAAGAATAGAAAGTACGCACACTTGTCTGAAAGATCAAAACAAAGCAGAAGCTATTACCTGCCTCTTTCTGCAACAGAGGTAGAGGGCGCCGGTTGACAAGAGAAGGTGTGGGAAGCACACTGAGCCATAAAGCCATGGCACAAAAATTTTAAGGCTCCTCAGTCGAAAGTAGAAGAGCGCCCATACTTCAGGATGTCGTGACCGATTGGAGGGTTGGTACTAGGGTCATCAGTTGAATGGTTCTGGTAAGCAAGGAGGGGCTGCGAGGGATTTCCCGGAGCTGGCAAGATAATTGGGAGGGAGTGTATGAGTTATTTCTTGGTAGTACTGGAAAGTTGAAAACAGGGACCATGGATCCCGTCCCGATCGAGGGCGTAGTAACCCACGGCTATCGGGACCGGGTGGGCTAGAGGTAGAGAAGGCTTGGTGCTCTGGTATGTTGCCATTAGGTTGATTCCCGTCGGACCTCACAGGATCGCCAGCCGATGGTAGATTTCCAAGGGTAGTTTCCATACCTAGACCCTTAGCTTTGTGGTTCCTCTCTGTCAGCAGATTTACTGAGAGAGCAAATGCCCGTAAAAGTTATGGGATTTGCCTGATAGTTTGTTGGCGTATGGCTAAGAAGTGAGTGAAAAAGTGAGATAGTTCAAGCCTCGGGTCTCGAGGCTGTTTATATGGAGAGATTCGTCGCGTGAGATAGTTCAAGCCTCGGGTCTCGAGGCTGTTTTTATGGAGAGATTCGTCGCGTGGAAACCCTGTTCCAGAAGTGTTGGCTGTTTTTGTAGGCGTTCCACCCCCCTTTCAGTCAGCAAAGAAGGCGTCCGTCCGGAGTAAGGCGTGAGTGTAGTGGTAGGATCCGTCTGTTTGATAGTCCCGTGAATCCAAGGCATGAGCGCCTGTCTGAGGTGAGGGGAATTGGGGCTTATTTGTCCCTGGCAGAAAGCCGATCGAATAGTGGAGGTTTTAACTGGGGTTGCGATAATAATGAGTAAGGAAGTTTTGTGAGTTCATGTTGCTCAGGAAGAAAGATGCCCCAGCGCTTTTCTTTCTTGAGCCTGCCGGACTTTGAGCCACTTGGTGTCTGGTACTGGCGTGGGTTTCATCCGTTCCTTTTTGTATTTATAAGGAAGCCGAGCCTTCGTAGAGTTACTGCGGTAGCGAAGAATGCCCCAACCGACCGTTATTGTGAGGCGGCCCAGACGATTCAATTGTCAAAGTAGGCAGGGATAGTATGACCTGTTGGGCGATCGGATAGCGGAGAACCCTTGTAATTAGTTCACGGGCTAGGCATGTCGAGCCCAAAGAGTAGAATTCGAGGAGGAAAAGGCTCCCTTGTGTAGAAAAGCGACTAACTTCGAGTTCTACCCGAGAATAATGAGGCCTGGACCGCCTGAGTAGAATTGTGCAACCGTTGGGCGTCGATGTACTTGTTGAGATAGTTGAATTAGTAAGGAAGCGAGAGCGCTTTGTTCGGTAGGGAACTAGGTAGACGTTAGAAAGAAAGCAAGCAAGCTGAAGGATATGTTCCTGCTAGCGAGAGAACTTGGAAAAATGAGATACTCAGGTCCAGAGGAGCTACTTCTTGAAGATTTTATGAGTTAAATGTGACCCAAGGGGTCTTCTACAGCTCTGATTGAAACCGCAGAAGTCGAGCCTCTGGAGCTACTTTCTTGGTGGGCGGTGGAATGTCTCACTTTGGGCGAGGGCGTCCGTTATTTGCGGGGCCTCGTGTTGACGATGTTGGGAATCTGGTGGTAGTTTTATGGTGGAAGTTCCTGAAAGGAAAGACCCTCAAAGTATCGTGTCTGTTTGGAGTACTGAGTAGTTGGTGCACGTTAGTGATGGTTCGTTTTTTGATAGTCCTGTCTCTCGTGGTAAGGGCCGTCTTGTTGCCTCTGGGGAGGTCTCTGTGAGAGCTGTCGAGAGAACGGCCTCTTGTTGGGGCCTTTGTTCCCCACGGAAAGGAGACGGGATTGTTGGCCTTTTTGAGGAGACTAGTAGGTTTGAGGGTGCAGCTTCAGGGGCCGAGTCGAAATAGTTCAGGGCGTGTGGTGCTAGGAAGAAAGCGCCAGTGGCACCCAAGCTGTAGATAAGAAGCACCTCTCAATCTCTGGGGGCGTTCTGCTGGGCTGCAGTTTCGTAGCGTAGTGGAAGCAGGTTGCTTCCAACTTCTCGGCAGTTACCTATGTCGTGTGCAAAGTTTTGTAGCCAAAAGTGGTCTAACATGATATTATGCTCTGGGCTCTCAGGGAGGCGTTAGCAGACGCTGGGAGGTCCCTATTGAAAGTTATCGGAAAAGTGAAGGCGCCTATGTACAGGAGTAAGGAGTTCAGAAAATTTATGATGTCGACGGTATTCCTACTGCCATCATTGTCATTAAGTCCGGTACCCTGGGAATTGTGGGCGGTCCTGTGACTGTTCATATAGAGAGACGAGAGAGCGTGAACGCCATTCACGATCTTAACTAAGACAGTCTTCGGAGTTCGCCGAGAGCAGCGTTTACTGAGGACTCTGCGTACCTCGGCATGGAAAGTGTTACTTTGCAGGTAGGTGCCCAGAACGTGGTTGTTATGCGTCGAATTCATTCTCTGAGACATATCCAAGGGTGTCATAAGGAGGCAGCTGCTCGTACTCAGTTGGCGAGAAGAGAAGAAGTGATCATCCTCGTCCTAATTCCCAAGGTCAGCGTGAGACGAGTGAAGATCTTGGTCTCGCTGGTAATGGGTATTGCGGCGAAAATACCTGGGCGAGCGGCGTGAGGGGGAATTATCTCTCGAGAGAGAGATCGCTAGTGGTCGATGTCCCGAGTGTCTATGAAGTATTTGTTAGTTGGTTGTCTGCCCGAGACCTTTCCCGTGTTGGGGATAAAAGTAAAGGAATTGGGTTTTGGCAACCTCCAACCTGGTCAAATATCTCGAAAACTAGAGAGCAACTGTAGCACGGCATCATCAACCGGCTTCAGTGCAAAACAGCTTGAACACACCAAGCTCGTGCTTCCAAAGCTCTACGTACACTAGGGATGGCACACCGACCGACACCTTCTCAACCACCCTGAGCTGAGCTCACACAGGTAAACAAAATCTTTTATCTGCGCTGTGGTAGGTTGGCTTAGCACAGTCACGTCCCCCCCACAGCGCCATCCCTCACAGGACATTCCAACTTGCTCCTCAAGTTCCCCGATCTTTGCAGCCTTCTCTGACTGCCTCCAAATCGTCTAGAAACACTTAAAAAGTCACAAGTGCTAGAGCAAAACAGGTACACAACCACCACGTAACGCATCACCCACAGTAATGGTCGGCGCCCATCCGTAATACCACGTCAGCTTGCTTCCCCCTAGAACAGCGGGAAAAGCCTCAGAACCAACATCCTTAGTTTCTTACTAAACCAAGTCTCTATTTCATTCAAATACGCTGGACGCCGTTGCTCTCTCTCTGCGACCGTCTCAGTGGTACTGGCACATTGAGAGCATCACCAGCATCTTCTCCTCCTCCACCTTCCTCAGGCTGAAGCTCCTTAGGAGACGTATGATCTTCCAGGGGTTCAGCCGGTACCGGGTCGATGCGCCACCTTCAGCTTTCTCTGGCCACCGGAAAGGAGCTTCAAAGTAATTACCGCCATTGCTGCCCACGACCTCAGTCACAGGCTCGGCGGCCTCGGTAGCGCGTGCATATTCGCAACAACCCTGCCGCGCTCGCTACCGTAAAAACGTCTCCTGACGTCACGCACGTGTCTGAGCACACAGTTGATGCACACTTCGTGCTTTAATACGACGCCGGTCACCTCACCGAACGACCACTGTTTAGTGCATGTCGGTAGGGTACGTTTTGCCCAAACCTCTTGACCAACAGCAAAGCAGTTAGTGACACGTTCGTTAACCGCCAAGAAGTTGATATCGAACGGCACCCGCCAACGGTATTTCAAAATACCGCTTGAAAGGACCGAGCCTTCCTCGGTTTCCATCCGAGGCGTCACTTTGTCCCAAAACATGGCCTCCTCCGGAGCGATTCCTCTCCGAGTGGTAATAATTTTGGTCGTCCGATGGTACCTCTCAACGATCGCTTTCTCACTCGGGGCGTAAGCGGCACGGAACCTCAGAGAAATCCCCCACTCATCAGCCAACTGCCGCATAGTCTCCGATCGAAATGCCGGCAAATTATCCAGCCAAATTCATCGTAAGGTCCTCGCTCGATTACAACCTGCCGCAGATGAGCGACTATGCTGCCTGTCGTTTCGTTAGGCAGCTTCCGCCAGATGGCGAAACGCGAGGGTCCACAGTCCACCGATAGATAGAGCGCGTCACCATAATGAGTTACGTCAATAGCAACTTGGTGCGAACTCCTAGCCACTGCAAGACGCTCCTGCTTTGCGAGGTTTTTACCAGGAACAGCTGGGCCGATCTGCTGACTAGCCTCGCACCCTGCCAACTCTCGTTTCACCTGCTCACACGACAGATCACTGCAAATCCGTCGAGCAAGATAAAACGTACGATCGATGCCCAGATGGTGTGGTAAATGAGCCGCCCAAATAGCATCTTCCAAACGGTGGCAAGCGCCGCAGATACCTCAGCCGCGCTCTCACCAGCATCCCGGTAACTATGCCACCTTTTAGGTACCCTGGTCATGTGGTCAGCCCTGTTTTCGCCTGTTGAAATGAATCAAACAACCAATGCCAGATCATGCTCCGCGATCGTCTTCCGGATCACTCCTAGGCGACGCATCGCAAGCATCTCCGATGCGCCCTTCGTACGAACGCGAGTGCGCCCGTCGATGGTACTGTCCATCCAAGTGACAACCGTCCGAGAAACACTGGCGACCGTGAAGGCTTCGAAGCCTCACGCAATCGCCAGGTTAATTCCCTGTGCAGCTCGGCCTCCAACTCTGCCACATTGATGTGCAGGCGGTCCGACTCCTTTCGGAACCACGACTCAATCCTCGCAATGCATCCATCGACCTCCATGGCCACACCGATCCTTAGGGAACTGGCATCAGTCTATACGACTACCTTACTGTACGAATTAACTCTCCACGCGCCACCCACGGGATCTTCCCGACCGGCCTGCACCGACAACTCGCCAGCTAAATTGCTGTCTGAGCTGTCGACCGGGTCGTCACAAGCACCACTGCATACCAGTCGCTTCAGAAAACTGCAGCACGGTCGCAACCACCCGGCCATCGGATAGTGACCAACTAGTCACCTACCCAGGGAGAACAGTCCTCTCTTTGTCAATACAGCCTCCACGGGACCTACCTCAGACAGCACCGTTCCCTCGACATTGTAAGATGCCCTTGGGAGTCTTTCTTAAGAGAGACTCTCAACAAACTGCCCACGTCGAGATTCTCAGGCTCCTTCGTTTCAAGCCCGTTCTTAGCTAGGTGCTCCCGGAGCTCCACAGCCCTAACCACGGACTCCCGCACTGCAATATCATCGATATAGTGGTCCGTCCCCCGCCAAATGCACTCGGCCATCGATAAAACTTTGCCAAGAATTACAGTCATAATTCGAGGCCCACAGGGTAGGCCGAATCATAACCGTGTCAAAGCGCAAAGGACTCCCTTTTACTTCACGACCTGATTTTCTACAAGTCCTCAGAAACAGGAACTTGCAGGTAGGCCGACTTGAGGTCGACGACCTTCAACTCATTGTGCAGCCACTGCCGAATCTTCTCGCCGCACACCGCGACCGCGTCGTCTCCTGTGTGACACTCGACAAAGTCGTTCACCTCACGGTAGTCCATCGCTGGACGCACTTTATTTTTAGTCGAGTGGACAACGACCAAGAAGGGGATGATGCTTTGTACGGGTCCATCCCACTTCCTCAACCATCCCTTCGAGATCCAACTCTGAATCTCCGTGTCGTAGCGCTCGCACACGCCAAGCGCTATAGTGGGCTTTACTCCTCGACCCGAGTTTGCAACTCTACGGTTGGCTCCTCAGTCTACCGCCACTTGACGGTCCATCGGCCATCAGCAAACGTGTCAACGAAGTCAGGGTCATTGATTTCAATGGGTGCAGGGTACCAATCGGCCTCGACCTCGTCACCAAGCTGGGCCCTACCTCAGTGTAGCCGTACCCAGTCCCGTGCGCAAATTTTTTCCTGAAGCTTTCAGCAAGTACAGTCTCATACAGCCAATGGCGTGGTAGGTCACAGGCCACAGAGGGAGGAGCCAAGGGTAATAGTGTTGTGCTCGGATACCTTGAAAAAAACGTCAATTCACAATTTAATAGCCGTGAACTTTATTCTCGTAATTATTAGGCGTCAATTAAGGAGTATGATGTACTTTAACTTCGTTTTGATGTGAGCAGCATGTGAAAATAGCACCTGTGTTAGCTGTTTATATTCTACATGGGTCTCCGTATTTTATGTGCATGTTACATGGATTGTCTCCAAGCATTGCGCGCAATGCCTAGCCAGTAAGTGAATTGAATCAGTCATACATTAAATGGATAGGTTTGTTCCAAGTTGTGTTAGGCTAGGCTCTATTTGTTTAATTGAGAGTAATGTCAAGGAGATGCGTGCATAAGTAGCAAAGCTTACAACCTTTATTTTTCTACTTTTCCGCTGGATTAAAGCTTAGGCCCTGTTGTTCTGGAGTGCGGTCGATGAATTACAGTTTGTTGAGCATACTCTAGAACAAGCCATGTACTGCGCTCTCTTACGTGACTTACTGCATGAGACGCAGTGTATTTTAGAATAACTACCTCACAGCTAGGAACAATTCAACAATTATCCTTCTGAACCGCCAACTGCAAGATGTTCTTCATTGCTCTAGTGTACCTTTTCCTCAAAATTAGATTTCCAGTAAACAAAGCAATAGCCGCCACAATATTGATCAGATACGGACAACACGGCCTGTCAATCTTCAGTAAATATGAAAAATTCTCCAGGAAACGTGAAAAATCGAAGCTGGATGTAAACTTCCTCACTTGCTGCAAAGCCTATCAGGTCATTCTCAAGTTCCTCTGTTTCCGTTTATACCGTCAGTCACTCCAGAACAGCCAACTGTACAAGTCTTGGCAATCTATACTCTTAGACTTAGAAATTCAAACGCAGCAGAGTAATATTACAAACCATCCAAATTCCGTTACACTTTTTATCCCAACTTAAAACTTCATTTTCATTTCTTGATTATCTCAGTCTTGTCCATTTCGTACAACGCAACAATAGAAAATTTGTAGATAGAACAAAATCCGTCCACGGTAGAAAGTTAAACTCCTAGGAGCATATCCAAACGTTACCTCTTGTAATCCACATAACGTAATTTTCAACTACTCAAATGTTACCCTTCAACCACGCTTTAAATTTTTGTTATCCCTTGGTCTGGAGTTTGGCATACCCGTATTCAAATTCAAACCGGACTACTATAAACATTTCATTGGTTTTGAGGGCTTAGCCAACAGACTGAAATGTCAACCACTACACCCTAATTTCTCGTTTGCCGAAGTAAGAAACTAAATGAAAGAAACATGTAATAGCATTTACAACTCATACAGCAAATATAGTTTTCTCCATTTTTTTCGAAATCTGATCTCTCTTTGTTATCTAATTTCCACAAAGAAAATTCCGTTGTCGTGTGCAGACCCGACAAAGGAAAAGGTGTTGCTATTCTAGATGAAAATCAGTACCATAAAAAATTAATACAATTCTTGCTGATGCAACAAAGTTCACTGTTGACGACTCTCACACCGATCCCTTCAAACTTACACTTAGATTCATCGACAAAATCCATAGATTTATGAAAATATTGTTAGACCAAGGCGTCATTACTGACTCGATCTACAGTTCACTCTATAATTCAGGTGCTTCCCCTGGAGTTGTGTACGGGCTTCCAAAGGTACACAAAACCGGTGCCCCCTTACGAGTAATTCTAGCTGCGTATAAAACACCATCCTACACTATTGCAAAATTCCCCGTTTCATTACTTGAGACTTTAACAACCAATAAGTTCACTTTCCGCAATTCATATGACTTTCGAGACCTCATCAAAAACCTCCAATTGCTACCCAATGCCCAGTGAGCCAGCTTTGATATCACCTCCCTTCTTACAAACATCCCCGTAGAGGAAACCATAGATATTATTTGTAACAAAGTCTTTATTGACACGAACCTATTCCCCTCTATGGATAAACCTACCTTCAGAACTTTCTTTAGCCTTGCCATCAAAGATTCCTTTTTCATGTTTAACAATAGACTACAAGCAAATAGAGGGAGTTTCTATGAGCTCCCCACTTAACCCTTCTCTAGCAAATATCTTTCTCTGCCATCATGAAACTCTCTCGCTCAACGACTGTCCAAATGACTTCAAACCGATCCACTAGAATGTTTATGTAGATGACACTTTCCTCATATTCAACAATCAAGCAGATTCTTATCTCTTTCTGCAATATTTGAAAAGCAAACATCCAAATATCAAATTCACTGCCGAAAATCAATCTAATAATTCTTTAGCTTTTCTCGATCTAATACTAAGAATGACCATCGTGTGTTTATAAATATATATATTTATATGTTCGCTGTCACGCTCTTAACGAAATAGATAGGGGGAATTTAGCCCAGGTTGGAGACTCTGGTTGTCCTCTCAAGCTCCA
>LQNS02000137.1:22556423-22568780 GCA_001587735.2 Parhyale hawaiensis | reverse complement strand
AAATTCCAACAATGAAGACATCGCAGGCTTAGTCTGATTTGTACGAGTATTAGCTTCTCCATACATCGAATCTACGGCAAAGTATAGGGCGACCTTATGTCTGAATGCACTTTTTGCATTGCGTAAGTTCAAATTGTAGCCCTGAAGATATCTGAAGCTTCCGTTGGCACTCTCATGCATCTTGATTCGTAGTTTCTTCCCACAGATGATTTCGTTGCATGAGCTTTTCTTCCCACTTTGATGCAATTGTCAACAAAACCGACGATACATAAGTTTACACAGGCAGTAGACAATTATTTCTTCTAGCTTACTGTTTTCCTCTGTCGAAGCAGTTTTCTCTTCATTGGTCAAAGTTTGAGCACCTCAAATGAAACAAATATTTGAGGTGGAAAGACGGTATCAACGGTATCTTTGCTACCGAGCGAACACATTGTATATAAGCTGCTATTTTGTTTTAAGTTTGTTGAAGTGTTTTACTCGTGATGTTACTTCTGCCTGTCTATATATAGTATACCTTAGGATGACAGCACGACAAAGGATCAATGAAGAAAAGGAAATTAAGAAGCAAATAAGAGAGGAAGAGATTCCGCACCGGCCTAGAGGCATTAGGCAAACGTATAAGTTATTGCGTGAATTCTTCACGCACGGGTCCACTAGTGTTTTAATAACTAACCAAGACTCAACATTGACCCCTGAAATTTACAGAAAACCCACATTCTCAGGCCTCACTACAAGTTTTTTCAATCACTGCTACGATCAATTAAAAATCAATGCAATAAAAAACTTCACGCCTACTATTTCGAGCATCCCATCTATCTTCCTCCTACCTCTCATTTTCAAACCAAGTTAACTTTCTCTGAACATTCTTTTAAAATAACGGCTATCCGCACCATTTTCTAGACCACTACTGTAAATTGTTCCTAGACAAACTGATCCCGGCATTAGCTAACCCTGGGTCAGTAAATTGGACTTGCTTCCGTAGCTACTACAACAAAGTACATATCTGTTAGCACAGTAAACACTCTGAAAACGTTCCTTTCTGAAGCCTTCCCACATATCAACTTCAAATTTTCATACAAAAACACATTCACCATAGGGTCCTACTTCAAATTTAAAGGCGAATCCCCACACCACTTTTGTCCAGTGTTATCTAGCTTTACCGATGCCAGGCCTGCAGCGCCTCATCCGTGGGTATCACTGGACAACTTTCAAAGCCCGTATTGACCAACATTTAAGTGTATCCAGCCATACCGGTTTTAAACGAGTTGATTGCATCCGCTCCAGCAACGTCGGAATAGAGTGTATTCCAAATGCTGACTATGAAATACGGAAAGAACTGCTGACTTGAGGTTGTTTTTCGATCTTTATGCTTTAGGTTTTGGCCGTTGTTTCGCAAGCGGTCATTAATGTCTCTTTCAAAGAGTTGAGTTGTAAGTACGTCGTTAAAGCCATTCAAGTACTTGAATGTTTCTTTAAGTTGCCCCCCTGAGTCATCTTTGCTCGAGAGAGCTCAGCTGAGGTATCAGTTTTGTTACTCTGCGTTGGACTCTTCCATGTTGTCGATATCTTTACATAGATGTGGCCGACAGAATTGAACATCAAATCCTAAGTGTGGTCGCACTAATGCCTTGTTCATGGGAATGATGTAATTGGACTTGTGTTCCAAGTTTCTGGTGATGAATCCCAGTACTCTGCTGGCCATTTCACACTCTTGTTGTCAACTTGTTGTGTTGTAGTTTGTTTGTAACAGTGATTCCCAAGTCACGTTGTTGGGTGACAGCAGCCAATTGGCAATAGCTCATAGAGTGATTGGCAATAGCACATAGAGTGCCGGGGCGTATGTTCCGGTGTCTCTTTGGGAATGGGCCTATTGGTTCGTATACTGCCGCCTATCTAATCTAAATTCCATCCCGCACATTGTCAATGGGGTTAAAGGGTTCACCAGCCCTACATGCTGGTCTTGTTGGAGCTCGGCTCTTTTCGTGATAGGATGACCTAGTTTAGTATCATCCGCAATAGTTTAGTATCATCCGCAAATTTACTGATTTTACTACGGTTGTTGAGATCGAGATCATTGCTGTAAATTGAGAACAGAAGTGGGCCAAGCATGCTACTTGTGGAACTCCTAATGATGCCTGTGTCCAGTCGCTCGTCTCTCCCTCAAGCTTCACTCGCTGCTGCCGACCCGTAAGTCATGCCTTGATCCATCGTAAATAGTCACCCTGGATACCATTGGCTTCAAATTTTTTCATTAGGCGGTGTTGGGGGACTTTATCAAAAGCCTTTTGGAACTCTAGATACACAAGGTCTACATCCTTTTCGTCATTTTTAATATCTGTGACTTTTGAGAAAAAGTCCAGTAGGTTTGTTAAGCAGTTATTTCCATTTCGGGAGCCATGTTGAGTGTCTGATATGAGCTGATGCATCCTCAGGTGATCAGTGATGCGCTTTTCCAAGAGGCGTTCGATGGTTTTGCTGACGACCGATGTAAGACTGATCGGTTGACAGTTGCTGGGCCTTGTTACGGGGAATATATAATAAAGTGCGTTATCATATATATAATTTATATTGATAGTAAATGAACAAATGATATTCCTACTATAAATGAATGATAAATTTTGAACGATCCAGCTGATCATTCTCAGAAAATAGCGCATGAGAGGATTGTGACTATGAAAATGATATAGAAAAATGCACTAAACGTGTTAAACATGGTCCCCAAGGGGCGAGCGATTCCCAACCTACCTAACTAAAAGACTTAGCGATTGGGTCTCATACTGCAGCTGAATCAGTAATACACACGTAAAGATCTCACAATATATTGGAAAAAGAGCCTGGAAATTCAATACAACGAAGAAACCACATGAAAGCGAGAATTAAATAAGCGGTGTTGACACACTTGGATACAAATTTGAATCACAATTGATACCGGTCATAATTGAACACTTCACAAGTACTCTGGGGTTATATATATGTGTGTAACTTCGACCGCAAATATTTGAAAGATTGAGTACCATCAGAAACACGAATTAATCAGTTGGAATTTTGAGCCAGGTGGCAAAACAGTGCTCTCAGGCGACGAAGATGTAATACGATGCATGGAAGCTATACATTTTATCATATCGAAGCTGTGTTCACGAGAACTCCGAGAAAAAACCACACTTGCTTTGCACATTTCATTCCTTTCTTAACACAATTCGATGACTACCGTCTCCAACTCTAGACGCTCAAAGTTTTGGTTACAATAGATATTGGATATATATATATATACTCGGGCAGATTAAAGTATCACACTACACCATGGTTACGTATTATGAATACATTGTAATATTAATTTACTCTAATCATTATTTTCTACATTTTAAACTAAGGCATTTTTGTATGTTTTCTTTTATAAAGCGCGATAAGAGTGACATGAACAAACTACAAGCTTTATTTTTTATGTACACACATTTACGTTTCCTTTAGCTTAAGACATTTACCACAAAATAAAACCTTTTCTGTCGGTTTCTCTGCAGTAATTCCACTTCTATCAATGCAGTAATACTCCATATTAGTTGCAGACACTTCCTACTCTTCACGCACAACAAGGTTATTTTAAGTTCGTGCCACTTGTAAAAGAAGCACTCTGGATCAATTTAGCATAAAGAACACACGACTCAAACACGAAGCTCATGTTGCACCTTATGGAAAAACTGTTTTGATTACAACTGCCAACTTCGTCATGTATGTTACGTAGAGTATACACTGCAGTTCGTATTGGACTTTATTTTTTCAATGAATATACACTTCTGCAATTGTTTGTGTAACACTTCATACCGTAGGCAACATAAATTAACTCAGACACTGGAACATATATCGGTATTTACTTCAACTTGGGACTTACCACATTGAAGCGCTGTCGAATTGGGAATGACCTCATTGTTGAGACTAGAAGACATAGTTCTCAAATAGACAAATGGAGCATTTAACAGCTAAGCACTGCCCAAGGGCACACTGTGTTGACACACGGGCGATTAAGGGTATTAGCAGGCACACATACACTGCCATAACGCAGATTGTTCGTGCACGGGGAACAGCTCATATTACTGGGACTTTTGAGCTAGAAGGGAAAGGAAAGGCGAATTTTCCCCATATAACAGAAGCAAGTGGCGCCTCGCCCCCCAGCAGGGGTGACGAGAGAACACGCAATGTGTGCCCGCTCTATAAGCTCACTGCTTGAACTATCACTTCTACAATCTATCCTGTACATTTTAAAGATTAGCCAACATCTTTCTCACACTTTGACCGTGGGCCGAGCCTACAGGTTGTTTACCTAAGATTAGATCTCAAGCTTGCAGCACTTCTACCTCCTGCCATCATGCAGAAGTCTCGACTGAACTTAACTGTTTTCGCGTCGTAAATTGTACATTCGAGCATGAATGTTGAACACTACATTCTTAATTGATATTCCTATTTACTTGAGACATTAATTA
Source organism: Parhyale hawaiensis (assembly GCA_001587735.2). Lineage (NCBI taxonomy): Eukaryota > Metazoa > Arthropoda > Malacostraca > Amphipoda > Hyalidae > Parhyale > Parhyale hawaiensis. The sequence goes on along the minus strand of LQNS02000137.1, from coordinate 22,564,305 downwards.
TTTTCCTATGTGTATACTTGGTCATCGAATCTATATTTATATACGTACATATTTTTTTCTTTGCGAATCTATGTTTTCATAACATCTTTCATACAGGCTTTTCTTATCCCCCTTCTTATGTATCGGTATCATATTGGTCAGTTTCCAACAGGGTTGCGGAGTCGGAGCCGGAGTCGGAGGATTTGAGGTGGAGTCGGAGTCGGAATCTCACTTGCTCTAGGAGTCGGAGTCGGAATTTTTAGCCCGACTCCGACTCCGGAATCCCATTTATAAACAAATATCATTTAATTCTGAATTTTCAGTCACAGGTTTGAAAAAAAATTGTAAATGTGGATTTTTTTTGTACATTTCTCTTTTATAGCTATAGCTACCATGTATTTTCCTATTCCATATGATGAGGCCATTGACAAAATGTTGGGTAGAACTTTTGCACCAGGTACATTGTGTGAGGAGGGGCATGGGGGGGCAAAATAATCAATTTTGGGCCGATTGTTCTGAAATTTGCATAGTAAAAGTATTTTTGAAAAAGAAACACATTTTGCTTCCACAATTTTTTTGGATTTAGGCCTTAGTTTTTGAGATAATGAGAAATATCTATAAATATAGCTAACTAGGCTGTATGCATTTTTTCTAAATTTCAAAGGAATAGAACTCAATGAGTTTTCATGCTAGGATAAAAGCAATGACAGTTTTGGAATCCTGGAAACATTTCTAACAAAACTATTGAGCAGGATTTTCCATTTTTGCCCTAATTTAGTTTTTTTTTTCAACCCAGCTTAAAACCAATTTTTCCCCTATATTTTAGTAAGGTAATGTTCGGACAGAATAGAAAATGGAGAGGCCAGCTCGGTAATTTTGTTAAGAATGTTGCAAGGATTCCAAAACTGTCATTGTTCTTATTGTAGCATGAAATCATATTGAGTTCTATTCCTTTGAAATTTAAAAAATACGTAGGTATATATATGTATATATTTCCATTATCTGAAAAACTAAGGCCTAAATCAAAGAAATTGTGGGAGCAGAATGTGTTTCTTTTTCAAAAATACAAATACAGTACTGTACTATGCAAATTTCAGAACAATCTGTCCAAAATTGATTATTTTTCCCCCATGCCCCCCTCGCATAATGTACCATGTGTGAGAAAGTTTTACTCAAATTAATTTAATGTCCTCATGTCCTCAATTTAATCTCCCAAATGATGCAAAAATATTGTATATGTACAATACACCTAGCATATTTAACTTCATATGTTTATACTAGCTAAAATTATTTGGACATGTTTAATGTTTGCATCAAATAACTATCTAGACTACTTGTTGGACCAAGGAGTCGGAGTCAGAAAATCTTGTGGGCCAGGAGTCGGAGTCGGAAATTCTGGAGGAGTCGGAGTCGGACCTTGAACCATCCGACTCCGCAACCCTGGTTTCCAATCCTGCGAAACGTCTCCCGTTCTCAGAGACCAATTAAATATTTTATTCAGTGGCTTCACGATGACTGGAGCCATTTCCCGTAGTACACGGGTAGTAAGATATCTGGGCCGGGGGATTGGTACACATTTAGGTGTGTCAGTTCTTGAAGCATCTCGCTCTCCGTGAAAACACATGTTTATTGGAACAACTTGCATCGGTGCTGCTTCAGGAATATTCGTAACATTTTCAATAGTAAATACAGAGGTGAAATAGTCGTTCAGGATTGTGGCTTTGTTTCTTAGGCCATTGATGATTTCACCCTCAGGACTTTTGAGCGGACATATGGTTTCTTTTTTGAGTAGTCTTTCATTTACATACTGTATTTATAGAATGCCTTTAACAAAGGACGTCGAGTGATTTACTAATTCGTAATACAGCTAAATGAAAAGCCTAGGTAATAGAAGCAAAAAGCAAACATCGTAGGTTAAAAAATCTATACAACTTCTTAAACGTTTCGGGATTCATCCCATCAGTACTCTGAAATAAGTAAATAGTACGAGAAAATTAATAATTAATACTTTAAAAGTTTAAATTATTTAAACATTTGACGACAAATATCTGTAATCTAAAATTGAAAAGAAAGACTAATATACGGAGTTATCTAAAATTGAAAAAGCAACAAGAGAGTAATAACAAGGGTACACAGTTGAGAACATATCTATTGAAAAAATACAGAGGATGCACATAGTTTAGGTCATTTAAAATTGGTCTAAGTTTAGAAATATACATTGATTCTAAGATTCGACCTTCAAAATGGTCAATCGCAAATGCTAAAAGACTAAAATCAGTAAGAGATACCGGCACACCGCACTGCTCTGCATGAGCTCTGACGGAAGAATGAGAGGGACTGGTGAGGATGCTGCCTGTTTGTCGACCCTCGTGTGTAACGTACGATAGCTTGACCCTTTGTAAAAGGTTGCACACTGTGCACTACTTAATTTATATACGAGGGAGATTTGCATGCTGAGAGGAAGTCGATGTAACGGCGGCTTTGTGTGCGTAGTAAAAATACGGAGATTATACGATATATTTAGTTCTTCTATTGATTGTTATATCAGATAAATGAGCCTATAGTGTATTTGCTGGTCATGATAATTTAAAAATCGATTTCACTAACAAAATCTTGCAATGTAATATAAACTCTGATTTCAATTTGTGAGACGGAGATCCAAAATATTGCACTGAGAAGAAAAAGTTTCTTCCTGGGGCGGTTATGGGTTGACGGTCGATTGTCTTGTTCAGAAATTTATTGATTTGTGACTACTAAATTTTGAGAATAACCATTAGTTTTAAAAAAAGGAAATTAAAAACTGAAATTTGGAATGCATATGAAAATAATGTGAACTGATATGGTAAGCGCGATGTAGTCAATAATTTTTAAACTGCTTGGATGGAACTGAAAAAAAACTTGCAAGGCAGGTAAGTGTTTTTTTTTCTGTTAACGGGTGTTACAAAGGAGTTATTGGAATGCAACACTTAACATCTACGAAGGAAAACTAATTAATCACTTCACATAGCTACCATGAAAAATTTGATATAAAGGTGTTTGCTATCCAGATAGTGAAGAAATTTAGAAGCATGAGAATGGTGTCGGAATAGTAAGAACGTGCCGTCTACATATCATTGATATAAAACGGCAGAAATCTTCAGGACATTCTCTTAACCAGTTACATTCGTGATAGCACAAGAAGATGTTAGCGAAAGTAGGACCTAATGGTAGGCCCATACCTGAGCCGCCCTTCTGCCTGTACCAGTTGCCATTAAAATAAAAGAATGAATTCAATGTTCAATGGTAGTATTGACCTTAATTTTCTCGTATTCTTTACTTATTTTTGAGTACTGATGTTGGGATGGATCCTGAAACGTTTACGAAGTTTTAATAGACTTTTTAACCAACGATGTTTGCTTTAGTTACCTTTGCTCTTCTATTCATATAAGAATGCCTTGGGTTGCGTTTTGCCAAAGCGGCGACGGAAACTTCTTTTTCCCTTTTTGTGGTCCTGGCCATTTTCTTTACATCCCGATATTTAGACTAGATTAGATAGACGGCACTAGACGAACCAAGAGGCCCATTCCCAAAGAGACACCGGGTCTAACACCCCGGCCCTCTATGAGTTATTGCCATTATGTTAGTAGGATGTGAGGTTTGGGGAAACTAGAGGAGAAAAAATGGAAGACGAAAGAGAAAATTGTTGAACCGTGCTACGGGTTCAGAAAGGTAAATAACACCTTGTTGATTTTGCTGGTTTTACTTAGCAACACAAGATAAAAGACAGTAAGTATGTTGTGCGGAGTTCGTAAGTTTTACAATTGTCCATAAGTTCAAATTTATCAAGGAATTGAGAGAACTGGCGCAAAGATAATGTGAGAGTGGTAACGGGCTGCAGCTGGGTCCTTAGCTCATGTCGAGAACGATAAGGCGCGAAAGATCCAGTCTCTTACTGGAGCGGTGCTTATATGCACCGCGACTTGGAAGGTATACAGTTACTTGGCCTGCATTGTGCTTGTGCACAGCCCGGAAAACATGTGGTCTGGCTTTTCCTACGCGGAAATTTCTCTAGGCTAAACGTCAGCCTTTTAGTGCGATCTCCTGATGTAGTATGCTCGAGAGTTTTTTAGAACTACTATCTTGGTGTATTTAAGAGACATGGAAGCTATTAGGACTAAATCTAGGTTGCGACGCACAAGCTTAACGCGGAATACAATGAAGAAAAACACATAAGCGATGAGACAGATGTCCGTGGCCTGGTGGAGGCCGTGTGGCCTGCCGGGTTTCGCATATGCTGAGCTCCGGGTGTGAGGCCCAACAGGGAGTGAGGGCCCACTGGTAGTCACTTCTCGTGAAGGTCCGGATTTGTTTAACAGTGCTCCCCGCGCTTGAGGTGGCTTGCTTTCCAAGCAAGTGACCTTCATTCGACGTGGCCTGTTGTGACACGGTGTCGCACAGGCAAGGTCAATCTCCTGTGCAGTCTCGATGCTCTCGATAGAGAAAGGGGGTACAGCGTTAGAGAGCGTCTTAATGATTATACGGGTATGTTACTCTAGCGGTACACGTTCCCAGGTGTGTTTTAATGGTCATTACTTGATTTTTGAATATGAATAAAGTTACTTTACGTTAGTTTTGTTTAATTAACCTTACATCGAGTGTGTAAGTTCAACAAGCACTGGGATATTCGTGGACCACAGAGCAGACAATTATTTATATCGAGGTAAAGCAGGGTACAAACTAGTCAGACTATCCATAGGTAATGAATGATCGTCTGTGTTGGTACCAGTTTCGGCTCGCTGTCGTACCTCTTTTAGTCTGGAGGCAAGCCTGTTTCCCTTCTCAGTAATACTTTCTCTCAGGTTATCTTTAGCTGCACTAAACCTATCTTTTCGCTCCCTCACACTATCTCGGATGTGAGCGAACCGGTCTGTCAAGGAATCAGCTACATGTGTTCCTTTACGCGGCAATAACCATCGGATTACAAAGAAACTAAGAATGATAGAGTGTATGATTACTATGACTGTCAATGCAGTTTGTGAGTAGATTGAATATGATTGGACTTCCTTGACAGTTAGTCCGTACTCATCAAAGTCGATTGTGTACTTCTCTTCCTTATCAGGCAACTGCTTGATCATGTCACGCAAACTAGCATGTATTTTGTCCGATTCATTAACATCAATAAGTAATAACTGGGTAGCACTTAAATCCAATGTTTCGGTGTCATTTTTTATCTCAAGTTCTATCGTAATTGTTTGTTTGCAGGCCAGTAAGTATCTGGCGTCTTGATATCGCAAAATGAGGGGACTTGATGTAACCCGTGCATTGTATCACGCACATTTTTTGTTGGGCAATTTAAGTTTACTGTTGGTTCAGTGAAATAAACCAGTCTGTTTTCCTCATTTTCCACCATAAGGGTGTTATTTGCATGTCCGAATTTCTTGAAGTCGCATAACTGCAATGCATTAGGTTGGTCATCGTTGTACAGAGACCATTCACAAGTAAGTTTAGACTGACTGTAAACAGGTTTCAGTTCCACCAACAGTCGGGTATCATTTATTATTCTATACAAATCTTCCTGTTGAACAGAAATATAGGTTTCATTTTTATAGATCAATAATAAATTCCTTATTTCAGGCAAAGTTACCACATTTCCTGATGAACTACTAAGTTTTACGGGGTGCGGTATAATCTCTCTTACCTGAAACTGCTGCTTATGTGCTAGAGAAATGAGAATCACATACTTTAGGTGGTCTACCCGATGAATTCTCAAAATTTTAGCAATATGCGTCAGGTAAGCTCGTTCTAGTGGCACTGGAAAGTGTAACTGTGGATATATGGTTAATCCTTCAGAGATAATTTCTTTTAGAGACTCAAGTTCGATCAGCTCAGGATTGAGCAAATCGTGGTCTAATAATGTTAAAGTTAATTCAACGTCCTTAAAAACAATGACGAGAACACTCCATGTACAGTTTCCAAAAGTTGTTCTAAATTCCACAGGGTGGCAAAGTGCCGATCCTGCTGTTGCTTGGATTTAATAATGCTATCCACAACTGACTTGATCGTGTCCAAGGAATTTGCCACATTTCTAGCTAGTATATCGATTCTCTCATTCGTTAACCTTAAATATTTGTTATTCTTTTGTATTCAGGCGTTGAGTTGATTGATTTCCTCCTTATTATCATTTCCGCCGAAGAATGTATTTAATAATTATCCACCTAATAAACCAAAACCTAACCCGGCCAACAAAAGGCTTTTAGGCTTCCTAGCGGGACTAGGTCGGGCTTGTTTCAGGAGACTTACCAATGGGAATGCGTCTTCCCGAGTACTGTCCGTATCGGTTTCATTCTTTTTATTCACAGCTGTTATATTAACTGAGTCGGGGACAGGAGCTCGGAGGGCTGTACTTCCGGGCTTGGGATCGTCTGGACTAATTAAGGGCCATACCCTATTGGCCATAGAGGTAAATCGGTTATGGTTAGTCCAAAGTTCATAGCCTCGATCAGGACACAGGAATAGGGATGTAATATATAGTAGGGTCCTTCTTGTCTCTAACTCCAATTTGAGCAAAACATAGGCATACCTCGTGAGTTGGTTTGGAGTGGCTCCTTGGGCTCGAGCATCCACTAATATCTCTAGGACTTTTTCTGCCGTGATTAAATGATCATGGAACTTGTCGCCATTCTGAAAAATGACGGCTAAGTTTACACGTGAAATGAGAAGCGCACCTGAGGTCAGTGTATGTCCTGTCCAGTGGATTACACTTGCTGTCGTGGCATTGCGAACAGAGATGCCGTTAGACGATCTCCAGTGGACAGGAATCGCAGCTATTAGGCCCGCACAAATGGCCAAGGTTCCTACGAGCAGAAACTGGGCTCGCACTGCAACACACAAGGGTTTGTGTTGGTCAATTATTACAAGGTACGATACAAGTCCCTTAATTTACGTTCCTACCTATCCGGTACATTTCTTTAACCGAAATCACCTAGATTTCATTGGTTGTGTAAATATATTCGTTTAACCATTGTACAATAGATTTTAAAGGTTTCAGTGAAGCAAAGACACCACAACCCGCTAGACTTTGCACAAGCTAGGGCTATGCGACAGGGCGGAAAAGTTTGGTGCTCAGTGGCTGCTGCAATGCAGCGGCCTGCTTGTGGCCAGTGTGGCAACGCTCCTTTTATGGCTACGACCACAAGCCAGATGTGCAGGGTTCAGGGAGGTCAGTGAGTGCCAGTTGCACACGTCACCTCGCCTTACACTTCCTAGACGGCTGGACCCTAGTGGGACCCGCCTGAGGTCCATTGCCAAGCGACCGGTCTGGCTGGGAGCTTGCCGGCTTGGCTTGAGTAGCGTTTGTGTCGGACGCCTCGCTTGTGTCAGAGTCTTACCCATTGGATTCTGGTGCTGCTTTTGCTACTGGGGTTGTCTCGATGGTATTGTTTTGACTAAAGGGCCCTTTTATCGAGAAATCTGGGTGAACGAGAAATGTTTTCTTGGTTGTCGTGTCTGTTAATCTCCAAGCTTTGTCCTTTTTCCCGGTAACGGTAAATGATCCGCTAATAGGTAAATCTAATTTTGTGAGGTTGGAGTGCTTGTCCAGTTTGGCAAACACTCGCTAGCCAAGTTCGATGGGATTGCTCTTTCTTCCTACGTTGGTTTCATAGGTTTGATAGGTTTATTACACACAAACACATTTTATATTACAAGTATTTGGTTAAGTAGTAATACTCTATAGAATAATGCATCTGCGTAGCCACTGAAAGTTTAACAAACTTATTGGGCAACATAAAACAAAAAACAAAAACTAATAAAATTGTATGACGTATTCTTTAAAACGTTTTTTTAAGACATTATCAGAAATGGGATCTAATAAATACGCAGGAAGTTTATTGAGAAGAGTTGCAATTTGAAATACTGTAGCGCG
>LQNS02000137.1:22519222-22539761 GCA_001587735.2 Parhyale hawaiensis | reverse complement strand
ACAAATTATGTGGTATTTAAATACTACACACTCATCTCTGTTGGAACGCCTGAGTTGCGGCTACGGAGGTTAAACAAAGTTTATAACTAACTTCATACCTATTGAATATTAGTTTTGCCCATTTCGCCGTTTCTGCTTCATTTCATTTAAAACTAAAATATTAAGTGTTCCATTAGGTCTCGGCTCTCAAGACACAATATATTAGCAGACTACAAATATCGGGTTGCCTGGCTTATAAGGAAAATCATATGTATGCCCTATATCATGTGTATGTTTAACCATAAATGGCACACAAATATAGTAGAGGGATGAGTAAAACCCTTGAACCTGTTTTCCTAAACCTATTATCCATAATTAAGCAGTTTTGGGTACACTTTCCAAAAAAAAAAACACAAACAAAAAAAACTTGAAAGCATGGTTTTTGCTAAAAGACGGTGAGGAAAAAAAAAACTTTTTTACATCTCTACACGAGAGGCCGGTACTTGGGTATGGAATGTTCGGAGCAGTTTCCTTTGAGTTCCTAAAGAGGGGGGGGGGCGGCAATGGCCTCTCGAAATCTGAGACCAGCCACCAACCCTCTACTATAGGGAACAGGGCTAATTTAGGTCACGCTATGCGGCTAACCTCAGCTACATGAAAGGCTCGGCCATTGGCTCTATAAGAAAAATACCTCAAGCACTTGAGCCTCAAAAAATTTGGCTAACTTAAAAATAAACCCCTTTTTAGCCCGTAATCCTGGGAGGGTATCCCTTGGGTGCAAGTTGAACCAGGGAGTCCTAACGGTTCCGGAGCTCTACTGCAATCAATGCCAATCGGCTCAAAAGACGCGGTGCGGTTCACTGGCAGATCGGAATCGCCGTTTTGATAAGAGGAGAGATGCTTTCGGCACCTATCACCAACCCCACTACCTCTATCCAACAGAGTTGTGGGTACGGGGTGAGGGTATCCAGGCCTCCTTATGGCTCTATCATCAAGACATCGATTTCCCTCGGAGAGGAGCAAAAAATATGGATTGGGAGAAAACCATGACATAGGGCTCGAGTGGTCGCAACGATCAATCTCGACGCCCACCCTGATAAAAGGAACAACGAGTAAATCTGAAGGAAATAATTAAACTTGGAATTTAGGAAGCGCCTCTTCAGAAAGTTCCTGCAGAGATAATTACGAACTTACAATCAGGCGAGTTACCGCCGGTGCTTCGCTCTAACAGCTTTAGGCACCTTATAGCGAGAGGATTGATGTCAGTGGAGTTTTCTTGATATAGGATTAAAGAGTGAACAAACCAGTTTGTCATTCCACAATACGTTGGTTTCAAAACCTTACGACCCGGTTCCCCTTTCGCCTGTCCGCGAGGTATTTACGAATGAGGTCGGAGAAGTTGCGAGCTGCGACAGCATCAGGGCGAAAGGGCTTCATGACCCTTCTGAAGGCGGGCAGTAAGGTTACTACGGTATGTATAACACAAGCGGTATCATCGTTGAGCTCTGGTGGAGGCCGTGGTGAAAAGGTATGGAAAAGCTTTGATTAGATTACAAGGGCTCTCGATAGCATATTTATTCTTCTTATCCTGATAGCATAGGCCAAAATAAACTCTGGATCTGAATCACTCGCGGGGAGTAGTCGCCTGAGCAGTTAAGAGAGGTTCTCGCTAGGAGGAGAACAGCGCTCTGGTCATTGGGCTCTAGTTCCAGGCAAGAATTTTTCTTACTACCAGCTCTTGAGCGCAACTGACGAGAGCTTTCTTTCTCAATAATTATATACGCAAGATAACTGTACATCATAAAAGCACCTCCTTTCGCACCCTCCATCTTCAGGAGACCGCAAAACCCCTCCACTGCTCCGCAGTCAGAATTGAGAAATTTGCTCAGAATCCTTCTAAAGTCCGTACGGCTCCGCCACTGGTATGTCAGGGGTTACCAGAAGAGGAACTCTACCAGGAGCGAGCTACTACAAATAGTTGAATGGTTCAATGAATGTAGTAAAGTGAGGTAAAAAATTACCCACATGTAATTTATTTTTACCCCATTTTATTATACAGTACTTTTGCAGTAGCAAGTGGAAGGTAGAGTTCATCTGGAGGTGTACTCCATCCCAAAATTCTTCATTTTGCGGTTCAAACAGTTATATGAGTGAATGCTCATCGTCTCACATAATGATGAACCATTGGAGGGGCTGCTTGAAAGTGAGCTTGTGAAGGGGGGTGCAGAGGGGGTAGGGTCAGTTCCGGATGGACCTAAAAAACAGAGATCCGGAGGTCTCGGCCTGAATCCAGAGATCCCTCAGAGGATCTCTGGAAGATTCAGAGGCCTCCGCATGCTCCATAAAAATAGTATGTATTGTAGTTTAATAGGTTAATAAAACGAGTGATACCGGTAGTTCTTTACCTTCCCTTCCATGAGTGGGACAACTCTGACAAGTCCTCCAGAAGTGGAGAAAGCCTCGACGACGCAATTCTTGTTTGTACTGGAAGAGGAACTCTACCTCCCGCTGGCTACTGCAAAAGTATTCTTTGAAACATTCAGCTATTTTTTTTTCCATTCCTCGTCTCTATGGAAATGAATCAAAGGAAAGTAAATAAGTTTATGAGAGGTTTAAGAAAGACTACCACAGGCTAACACGCTTCTGAAATATAGTAAGAGAAAAATGAGCCCAAAATTGTGATAAGTGTAGTTTATTGTTTTAAAAAAATAAATCGCAGAATCACTTTTAATTATAGGTTTGGAGCCCTTAATATAGCACCCTACTATTCCAAAATTGGACAAATGTTAGAAAATTCATGTTTTACATTACTGTAACTCCTTTTCATACCAAAGATTAGAATTCATTTTTTCTTTTTTGTGTGGGAGAAACAGACAATAAACAACAGCTACTTCTGAATTTACAATGTTCGACTGCTCCGCGTCATCGGCAGTTGCACTGGACTGCCGACAGCTAACCTGTTTCGTATCATCCCTGTACTTTCCAGTTGCCTAATGTCCCCCTATGGTTCCTGCTACGTTATGTAATGATGTTACCTTGCTGTGTCCACTTCATTATAGTGTAAACCATAGCACCATATTCCTCCGTAGTTTCTCATGTCCTATAGTCAGCTCTCACTTGCATTGCAGTCACAGTAACTGTGCTGGTGGTGGCGGTGAGAAGCGCGCCCTTGATACAAGCTCTTGCTCAAGTCTGGACAAGTCTGGCCACGGATCTCCTTGTGCAAAAATGGCCCGCACCTCTGACCAGTTGGACGACTCATTTTATTCAGCTCCTGATGATGTTGCTACTGTAGACAGTGCAGCCACAGGTAGTCGAACCAGTCTTTGTACTGCCGCTGCTTCTGCTGCACGCGAAGTTACTCCTAGTGAAGGGCTTGGAGGAGACAGGGTGCACCGTGACTGTGACAGCAGCATTGGTGGTCCTTCCAAACGCCGCCGAGTCAATCCATGGTTGGCATCTTTTTCATCTTCTCGCAAAATGTTGGTCAGGGACAAAGCGGTAAGTCTTGGGTAGTCTGTAATATGGTGCACTGTTTGTTTAGTTATTGTTCAAATTTGTACAATGCTCATTGAGGTTTTACAAATGCTGTGGAGCCGCACAGTATGCTGATACAAGGTAGTCATATTACGAAGCACAATTTTGTAACCATTAAATGTGAGGAAAAATCCTGAGTAGAAGCGAGGTTCATTCTATCCGCTGTTGGTTATCACCGGTAATTACATTATCCTGTGCAAAAATTTTGACAGGGCTACCAATAGCTCCGCCGTTGATGGGGCTGACTCTGCACAAAAGGTTCCATTGTATTTCTAATAGGCTAATTGTTTAGTGGGTACTGGGAAGCTCTCTATATGTGTGTGTTTCTCAGTAATCCTTACTATGGCATATTCTTAATTTACAGGTGTCAAATGTTGATGCTGATTGGCAGAAAATCGCCGCTGATCCGAAAGAAAATAAGGACTTGGATGAATCTGATGGTTCACTTGTAAGTTCATGAGCGTTTATATTGCACTTGCTGAAAGTGAAATTGTATTACAATATAGCTATATATATACTTCGTTAACAAACGTCATTTTGGTGATCATATTCTTAATTTTTCTTTTCTCATGTAGTCTTGTTGCAAAATATATTTTGCCTTATGTATCTGGAGACATTTGCATGAGCTTTTTTAGTCTGCTTGCTGGTAGCATTGTCGGAATCTGAGGCTTAATTATTCCTTTGGATGTAACCATCCATTGAGAAGGTTGAGTATGTAGGCTAGGTAAAACCTTGAAATCGTCTGGTAAACCTTTTAAAACCAGGGTGTGCAGTAGGAGTTTTACCAGGAATCCCTTTAGTAAAACTGTTTTGCTTATCGTGGTAAACCCTCATTGCACACCCTGCTTAGAACTATGTATCTACGGATAGAGGCAATATGGTCATTGGAGGCACAGGCCACCAGAGTTAGCATAGGGGTTTTTACCAGGCCTGGTAAAACTGCTTTGTTAGGGTTTTACCAGTCCTGGTAAGCCCCCCCCGCCCCCCCCCCTGTTGCCAAACCTGTAGCTAATAAGTAGAATAAACAAAAGAAGACTCAAAAAATTAGTGCCTTGAGGGCCAAATATATTACCATTCCCAATTTTATCATGTTTATACTATTAACTATTGGTTTAGTCTACTTATTTCTATTTGAAAATCCAATAAAAAGTAAAAGTTATGTAACAAAAGGAAAACCAATAGCTTGGTAACGGACTAACAGGACTAGGTATGTTCTAAGTGACTTCGGACACTAATTTGAACCCACGCGGTGCGCCACACGTGGAAAAGATGATGTAATATCGCCACGACATTGCATTGCTTCATTCATTCTCTTCATGATACCTAGTACAGTTGGACTTGGTTTGTGTTATCATTCATGAATTAGGATGAATTAATATCAATCCGTCGCCACAGCCTGGACTCCTAGAAAGTCGGCGAAGCTGGTACATGTGGCACATCAGCAAAACTAGGGTTCCCAGGTGTGGTTTTAAGCGTCTCGTTGAGCACTATTCATTGATGAAAGATAAGGGGAGGAGAAGTAACATGTTCAAATCTGTATGCATTCTTCCTCTCAGGAGAAGTAACATGTTCAAATCTGTATGCATTCTTCCTCTCAGTCTGGCCTCTTGGAAGGTCACTGCATAACCTCTTGAAAGGCCAGCAGTATAGCTGAGCCATGTCGGCACACACTCTGCCTCTTAGAAGGTCGCCATCGCTGCTGTTCCTATAATTTATGTTTTTGCTCATAACTTTTGATATATTTGTCGTAGGTAAGAAAAAGGTATTGTATTCAGCAGGTTAAAATCTATGAGAATACATCGTAACAATACACAACACTACCATAGTGATGAAAGAAACAGTAATTTTAAAAGTTTTTAAGGATTATTTAAAAAAAGTCCAAAATCTACAGATTTACTCCTAGGTAAAAACAATAGCTACCACCATTTGTATCCAGGAGAAAAAGCTCTATGCATATAAATATAAAACTCTTTCTAAGCAATGAAACTGCTTGATAACCGCCTTTATGCAAAATGAACTAGAAAACTGTAAAAACTGATTATTTTACATAAAAATGCTCATAACTCCGGAACTAATGGACCTAGAAAAAATTCACATACCACAAGATTCAGTAGGTCAAAATCTATAAAAATTCATTATCAAAAAACATGAAAGTGCAATAGATTAATAATGGCCTAATGGCCAGTGATTTTCAATTTTTTTTTTTTGTATTTTACCAAAATAAGAATCATATTCCATAAATTTTTTTCGACTAGCTGCATTTTTTTTCACGGGCAGAAAGAGCAACCATTTTCCTTTACAATGAACCTTCAATGAAACTTCTACTTGAATAGTGAATGTACAGTAAGTTGTAAAGTTTACCCATTTTTCTAACCTACCGCTAGTTCGGCCGTGTGAAGACGGGCTAATAATCACACTTCCTGTGATATATTAAGTGTCTGTGAGACACCAATCCCACCACGTAAGATTATTTGGCACCCACATGGCTTATGTTGAAAGTCGGCAAAGGTGATTCAATAATGCCACAGCATTGCGCTAAAATCCTTCTCTTCCTCTTCATGATGGTACAGTACTGTGGTCCTCCAGACCGTGGTTAAGGTTATCAAAAATTATGATGCATAAATAGCAAAAATAATCACACTTCCCAGTCATAAACTGATTCAGTGAAACACCATACATCTAACATCAGGCTATACTGACGGCACTTAAGAGTAGTTGGCACCCTCGTAACGCGTGGCTCATAGGGAAAGATTATGCTAAACGGCAAGCCGCTGCATCATCACTCGTTTAGCATTCTCAATCATATACAGTTGCGAGCATAATTAAGGGACAAAAATAAAAATTTTATATCTCAAAAACTGTAAAATGTTCACCGCTGAAATTTCAACACATAAGACTTATTGGGATACCTAATAATATGCTAAGAATTTTTTACGATCCGAAGGATAAGAAAAAAGTTATGTATATTTAACTTATAATTATGAATTTAGTGTGAGCGGAATTAAAGGACACTTTTCAAATATTATAATTTAAATCTTCAGTAACCCCATTTTCTTGCGCTTCCTAAGAAGAAGAAGACTGCCTACGTCATATGTAAACATTGCAAGTACTGCAAGCCTGGCTACCCAGGAAAAAGTTGATAAATCTTTACGCATGAAAATTGTTCATCTACACAAACAAAATCTCAGCATCAGGGCAATCGCAGAACAGGTAAATCGTTCAAAGAGTATTGTTGGAAAAATTGTGAAAGATTATGAAGATGTTGGATGTGTTTTGAGTGTTCGGAAACGTGGGAGGCCTAGAAAAACTGCTGCTAGGCTGGATAGGATCATCCAACGCACAGCATTAAAGGACCGTTCTGCTACTGCCTCTTCTATTTCTGGGCAAATGAATGATACTAACGACGAAACCATCTCCAGATTCACTGTATCACTGCGACTGAATGAGATAAGTCTTCGTGCACGTCGGCCTCAAAAGAAACCGCTAATCAGTAAGAAGAACAAAGTTACAAAGTTGAAGTTCGCCAACAAACACGTCAACAGTCCTCAAGAATGGTGGTCTAAAGTTTTCTTTAGTGATGAAAGCAAGTTCAACTTGTTCGGGAATGATGGAAATAACTATGTCAGATGTCAAACAGGTGAGAAATACGATCCAAGATGCTCAAAGAAAACTGTTGAACCTGGAGGCGCCAGTGTTATGGTGTTCGGAATGTTTTCTGCAAAGGGTACTACTCCTCTCGTCCGTCTGAATACGCGTGTCAATACTGCTGTATATAAGAACCTCTTGGCAGATCATGTTTTGCCAATCTTAAACAATTCTGACACTGACGGCCCCATTTTCATGCTGGAAACGCACCCTGCCACAAAGCCAAAAGTGTGTTGAAGTTTTTTGATGAGGAAGGAGTGGAGACTCTTGACTGGCCTGCTCAAAGTCCTGACCTCAACCCCATAGAGAACCTGTGGAAAGTCTTGGGTGAGAATGTCATGGCTCGAAATCCAACAAACACTGATGATGATGATGATTTGTAGACAAAGCTTCAAGAGGAATGAGGCAGGATTGATAGTGAATGATGCCGCAAATTAATTGAATCTTGTCCTCGAAGATGTGTTGAAATCATCAAACATAAAAGATCGTTCACAAAATATTGATTAGGGATGAAGGTTTTTGTTAAATTTGTTGTTTTTTGCGTTTTTTGTCAAGTGTCCCTTAATTCTGCTCACACTAAATTCATAATTAGCTATAAGTTAAATTTACATAACTTTTTTCTTATCCTTCGGATCGTAATAAATTCTTAGCATATCATTAAGTATTCCAATACCTCTTTTGTGTTAAAATTCCAGGATTGAACCTTTTACAGTTTTTGAGATATGAGTTTCTTTATTTATGTCCCTTAATTATGCTCGCAACTGTATATTTGATTTAGGCTGAAGCAGTGGAAGTTCGACAGGTTCAGATAGCTACCAGATAATAACAGTTACATGGAAATTCGGAGAGTGTGAACTTCAAGAGCCTCCTAGTCACAACTTCATACATGCTGATATAGCCATACAGGTGATGTGGGAATTCTATTTTTATATTCTTGTGCTGGTGTCAGTTTAGTGACTATCAGCTGCAGTCTGTACACCTGTTATGTTATGATGAAAGTGTATAGGTAATTAAATTATGTATATATATATATATATATATATATATATATATATATATATATATAAATTATGTTTGATGAATAGGCATCTTACTTTTGCCAAAGCTGACACACTTACGAGTTACAACTTACGAGCATGACAATTGATGGATGATACTGTATTTAGCTGGTTTTACCCACATATTTTAATGTTTTACCAGGTGTTACCCCTTACCAGGGTTTGACCAGGTCATGCCAAGATTTTACCAGGATTTTCCATGGTTTTACCAGGTGAAAATCGCCAGACTGTTAAAACTGACAAAAAGTATCAAGAGGTTTTACCCGACCAACCCTACCTGTGTGAGAACCCCTTCGTGAATGCGTCCCCATTTCTATTGATGAACAGAATGTCCCGTATTTGTTGTAGAAACGAAGGCTCAAACTATATTGTAATTCTGCTTGAGGCTCCCTCCGTATATCCGTCCATGTGTCTGTATGGTACGCTTTTCAGTGTTAGCCAAGGTAAATTTAACTTTCCAAGCGTTCTGCTTTTCCCTAGGAGGAAGCACAGTAATATCTGTCTTCATTTCGGTTGCTCTTGAAAAAATCTTCAGCCAGTTTCGAAGCAAAAACATGAGGTTCGTTTTACACGTTTCATGCATACCGTACCGATTTTCATATCTTGAAATATTTACGTTGCTGAGATCACATAACGATCTGAATATGGGTAAATTTGTATCCAGAATACGGTGCGGCAAGCTGTTCTGAACTGCTTCTTTGTAAAGCATTTTTGAAGTGGAAGCGCTATGTTTAAAGAAATCACACAAGCTGACAGAAGAATTTTTTACGGCGACATGAATTAGGTATTTAAAAATGGGGTTGAGCCTGTTGTATCTTGTGGGAAAGCTATCGCACATAAAATGTATAAAGTAGCAACGGGTCCCGCTATTGAATTGAAACCATCAAATACACCGATGAAAACTGGTATGTTAAAAATGTGAAAGTCTAAATAATAATATCTTCACAAGGTGAGAAACAAAGGCTAGCAAAGGCGTGTAAATATAGAAGAAAGCAATGAGAAAAGTACCTCCGAAGAGTGGGATTGTTATAATTATTTTTATGCTGTCTGTCTACGTCATGAAATACAAGGGCAAAAACTTCGCTTGTAAAAGATTGCGAGGTTCTCTGGGTATCGTAGTGTATGGTATACACGGGCTATGTTAGGCCTCCTGTGTACGAGTCAAAATACGAAAGCGCTTTACGTTCTTGGAATACAGGCTTCTCTGCGGGTGATAACAGCTGAATCTATTAAGACTCATCGATTCGAAAAATGTACAATTGCAAATTTAAATTCAATAGTAGTTCACAGAGAGATTCGAAACTGAGAAAGTGGCCCTCGCTGTATCGGAAAAGAAAGCTGCCGCAGCACATAGTTTAAATAGTTTTTCAGTACAGTAATATTAGACAAACCGAAACTGCATACACAGCTGCGTATTGGGAAAGATAGGGATGTGTCCGGGTGTTTCTAGTACTTCCTCGTTAGAGGTTTACGTTGGATGGCCACAAGCACCGTCAAAAACACCAAGGAGTAGTGAAGATTGTTCGGCTTTAAGATTCGGTGCTTTCTAGGCGGCACTTGGTACAAGCTAACACTGGATGCAGCTATTACTGCTTACTGCCTTGTTGGTGCTATGACTGTCATGGTAGAAGCATACAATTTAAAATCAGTTACTTCCTCTTCTTTCCTGAGTTACTGTTTCCATGGGCGTTAATCCTGTGTGGAAACACCTTCGTGAATGGATTCCCAGTTTATCTTTTGTCATACTGTATGTCCCGTCCTTTGCCTCTCTTATAAGAGCTTAGTACTTGTTTAGGGTGGCTCAAATCTTATACTACGGTACTACTATTTAAAATCAGTTTCATTACTCGACGACATTAGAAGTTACAAAACAACGGAGTGCATGTTAAAGGTAACAACCGGGTGTGGCAAAGTTACAAGTCACGTAGGCAGTAAAGCAAGGAGCAGTAACACCTCCGGTCGGCACGACAGACAACTATAGATACTTGTAGGAAATACGGCCCGTCCCCCGTGGGGATTGGAGCCGCTTCGGTATTCAGCTGGCGAAACTAGATAAGCTTCTCCAGATAGTTAGCTTGGAGAAGCTCCACAAGGACAGTGCTGGGAAGACAACTGTAGAGTGACGCAAGCTGGGGAGTCCCAGCTTATATACCTACCCTAGCCGAGACCGGCCACAACACGTGTCTATTGCACGACAGCGCTTAGGCCGAACTCCCAGGCGGTACTTGGCCCACCTGCACCAAATGGTCACACTTTAAAATCCACCAGTTACATTCCCCCTCTACCAAGATTACAAAATTCTGTGTTATCCTAGTTACAAGAGGTAATCTTTCACAAAACGGAGGGATGGTGACAATTTTCTCACTCCCAAAGTAGCCTATAAAATAAGTTCTACTTTTACCGAAACTACATAAAAATTTGAAACAATTTGTAAAAAATCACAAAGATTTACGATTTGTTGCTACTAGCATGAAACATTGCACAAGAAACTATGATTCAATACAGAACTACCAATTCTGACGCGGTACAAATCAGAACTTTATAGTGTGCAAAATTATAGTTCTCTGTTCTGTACGCAATCCTAACGTTCTGTTACATAGTTCAGGTCATAGAGCAACAATTCAGAATCCTAAACCACTGGCTAAAACAGATTTTAAGCATCGTCGTCGAAATTAAATCGGGACGACTGAGAGTTCATTTCTCTGTCAGTATGGTCCGAAAGATCGGGCCCGTCGGAGACAAAAACTCTTGCCAATGGCTCTAGGCCTTCGGGCAAACCGATGTCTTCGGTTGTGTAGCTCGGTAGTCCTCTTCACATCTCGAAGTGGTACGATGGCTGGGCACCAGGGAAGCTGAAGTCCTCTTGGCCAGTGTTAAGAACCAGCGACTCCAACAAAGCTTCCGCTGTACGCTTCGCTAAAGACCTAGTGATGCGTTCAAGTGTTTTCAAGGCTTCACATGCCAGCGGTCGCGACTAACTGGAGGTAGTGATGCAAAGCCTGAATGCGGTTCCTAGAAAACGACTGTGAGTCTCTTCAGTGAAGTTCTCCCACTCCAAGTTGTCTGGATTGCTGGTCACCGCTCCATGGAACTCTAAGCTGGGTTCTCTGAATTGTACACCTGCGTCGTCCTGGTGTAATGCTGCTGCAGTCTTATCTGCCTGACCAGAGAGCGAGATAGTCACTCCACCCATCGAGGTAAGCTCCGGAAATAGGCAGAGCATGGAGCTTCGCTATCCTGGCCATCTGCTCTCTCATTGACTGTCCTCTGTCGTATACCACGTCTTATCCTCCGATTGAATCTCGTATCAGCTGCAACCTGAGTACGCTCGCTGTCGTTAGCAGTTCCAAAGGAAACCGTCCGACAGTGGCACTCGTCAAAAAGCGACGACCGCCAAATGGACGTCGTAGGTACTGTGCCGCCTACGTATTGGGCACGCGAAACTTGGTCATGACTATCTGCGGACGAGGCACTTGCAACCCTGTTACGACGACTGCATCGTACCTCTCACCGTCTTGTATCTGAGTATCTGATGACCGAGTGTCCCACCTTCTCCAACGAGCGGAGTCAGTGTTATCCGGACCTGTATTGTCTTCTGGATGCTGACTCCATCGTCCGAGGAATGCTTTCTAAGGGGCCTCGCGGCCCTTTTCACAGAAATGCCGTCAAGACTTTTCTTACCAGATGTGACCTCTATCACAAACTATGATGAATCCATCACGATAAAGGCTATCGTTAACTACCGCTCTGCCCTTTTCTATTCAAAGTGCATCGATTCGAAGTGTATATATTATATGTAAAATTAATAATAATTTCCTCCTTAACATGTCTTCTAATGGAAATTAAGCATACTTCGCGCCCCAGCGGCGCACGAGCCTGTGGTTAAACACAGGAATAGTTCCACGCAATGTAGGCAGTGTGCCACTGAAGCGCTAGTAAAATTTCTACTACAACTACTACTCCGTCATAGGTGTGTGATGCGAAGTGATCCAAATAAAATTTAAACTCGCCCGAATCTTGAACAACGAAGCTATATCTTGATAAGTGCTGAACCAATTGGCTTCAACCTCACTGGGGTTGATCTAGAGGCCATCCTCAACCAATTTTGGACACTAGCATTTTGACACGCAATGATTGGCATCGATTTTCTCGAAAACTAGCAATGGGATTAAAAATTCTCTCGAGTAATGGTGAAGTCCATGCCTACCAATTTAAGCACTTTTTTAATGTAATTAATACAGAAAATGAGCTTGGAGAACACCCTAGAAACTGCACGCAATTTTGGCAGTTTATACCAAACAATTGCTAAAAACAAACACTTTTACCCAATCAAGCACTATCGCCGTCCTCCATCGACGTGCGAGCTGCGTTCCTCGCTGTGTTTTCTTTATCAGCCTATGTCTTGAAAAGTACTTAACCGATTAGCTTCAAACTTACTGAGATTAATCTAGAGGCCATCCTAACTTTTTTCTGACGTTGTTTACATTTGCTACTTCATGTTTGATTTTGATTTTCTCGAAAACTAGCGATGGCATTATAAAAAAAAATTCTTTCAGGTAATGTTGACGTCCATGCCTCTGATGATACTTCGGACGAGGTCCAGGCGACGTTACACACGCGTCTCATCTTGTGCAGAGGTGATGCTGCAGTCCGTGAAAGCGGGGTGGCTAACAGCGAGTTATCCCCACAGTTCACGTAGCCGCTTACAGCAGGTTTATCTGGCACTTTCATCTGGCATCCATCCCTACCAATTTAGGTACTTTTTCAAAATCCAAAAAAAAAATGGGTTTCGGAGTTGCACTAGATGCTGCACACAATCAAGTTTGGCCGTTTATAACAAAAAAATTGCTCTAAAATGAAAGAAAGTCCAATTTTACCCAAGCGAGCAACATCGCCGTCCCACAACGACGTACTTTCCGGTTGTTCCCGTTACCTTTTTCTACTTTATCAGCGTAGATCTTGAAAAGTTCTGAACTTTTTGACGTCAAACATTCTAGGATTGACCCTCAGGTCACTCACTCCCAAACAAAAAACAAAATGTGACCTCTTGCAAATTGGCACCCAATATTGACATCGATTTTCTCAAACTATCGATACGATTGACTTGGAAATTGTTTCGGGTAATTTTGATGTTATTCCCAAGCGATTTAGGCACTTTTTCAATATGTAAACAAATGTCAAAAATGTGTTTAGGGTCGTACTAGAAGCAGCACACAGTCAATTTTGGCCGTTTATAACGAAGAACTGGTCAAAAACAAAACAAAAAATCACCCAAGCAAGCAATATCAGCTTTCCACAAGGACACGTACAAGCTGCTTCTCCACATTTCCTTTTTTCTACTTCACCTGCGTATAACTTGAAACGTACTGAACCAATTAATTTCCAACTTTCAGGGATTGACCCTGAGGTCACTCTCAAACAAAATTTGACCTTTTTGTGAATTGACACCCAATATTTGCCATCGATTTTGTCAAAAACTATCGATGGGATAGACTCACCATTTTTTTGGATAATGTTGTTCGTACACCCCATCGATTAGAGCACTTTTTTCAAAATGTAAACAAATGTCAATGATGCGCTTTAGAGCCGCCTGTTGCTTCAATGGTCCAAAATGATTATCAACTAAAATTGTCGAAAACTCAAAAAATTGCAGCTTCGCAACGGCACACACAGCACATCCATTGTGTAGCACCGCTCCATTTTCACTTTACATATTTAGCACATATCTTTGAATACTGTGCCCCACCGATTGCCTTTAAACTTTGTGAGATTCACCTGCGTTATTTTTCACTGAAATATATTACAACTTGACACCCAAATTTTCACCAAACCAAACTGAGTCAAACAGAGTCCAACCAGGTAAAAAAAAGTTGAACCGATCTAAATCAAACAAACCAAACTATAACCTGAATTAAGCGAACAAAAGCAAATCAATTCAAGTCAAACTGGGTCAGACCGACTCATATCAAGTCAATCTGTGTGAATCCGGAACAAACCTCACCAAACCAGAGCAAATGCAACCAAACCGGACCAAAGTCAACTAATCCCCACCAGTATGAATAAAACCGAAGCAAATCCGACCTAAGCGGTTTAAACTGAAGCGAACAAAACCAAAACGATTCAACCCAAACAAAACCTAAACAAGCCAAAACTAACCTTATATACTTGGGTGATAGTTGTACCGGTGTATGTACTGAGCGTGGCAATGGCACAGAAAATTTGATTAACCAAAACTGATATTTGCTCTGTTGTTTACCGAGATAGGGGCGGATGAGTGGGGTCCACTGATGAAATTATAAGTTGGTGGGTCCTTTATTTGAATTTTTCAGTATTCCCTACTGTAGCAACATAATATGGTGTTCTCAAAAGCAAAAATCACCAGAGGGAAGCAAGGGCTGTTTTATCCTACTATATAACTTCACGCACCTGACATACAAGATTTATTAGTGTCAGGGATATAGAGGGAACAAGTATCTAACCGATCGCAGTTGGATGTATGTAATAGAATTTTTTTTTTGTTTCCTGGAAGAAAGAAAAGTAAATGAAAATGTATGGCGGAAATGGGAAATAGTACACGAGTCCAACCCACATTCTTTGTCTATTTTTACGTATCTGTACCAAGTTTCAAAAAGATTGGCCCAATAGTAGAAGAGCTAAAACTTCAAGGCCCATAGTTGTCAATTTCCTAGTTAGGTCGCACTCAAATCCATAAAATTGTTATTTTTATTTTGTACTGATTTTCATGAAGCTTGGTACAGAGAACAGACTTGTAAAATCGGATAAAATATATGTTGGGCTCCGGTATTTTTTCTATTTCCTCATAGAAAACAAGTTACAGTATTCAGATAAAACAGTTTATTTCCTGTTTTCACTGAATAACTAGTTATCTATGGGAAAAAGAACACGAGTATAGCCAGCATTTGTTTTTAACTTCATATATCTGTAGTGGACCACGTATTAATGATAAAAACTTTTTTGAACTTTAAAAATATACTTCTCAGGAGGGGCCCACCCCTTCTCCACTCCTCTGTTATACCCACTTTGGGTAGGACTGGCTGCCTGAACCTTGGCCTGCATGTTTATCTGATGTTGCTTTAGCTACTGTGTATTGAAAAAAGTAACATTGATAATTTCAATGTTTTTAGCAAGATTTACCCTTGAAGTATGGCACAAAGGAAATGGGAAATGTTCTAAATATATGTTAAACTATATGAGAGGTGTATGCAGTCGTAATTGATTACTTAGAAAAGTTTTTTATTCCCTGAAGTATTGAAAACACAGTATGCAAAAATAAAAACGAAAATTTTTATTTTTTTGGTCTATATTTTGCATAAAAAAATGTGTTTTTATTTAAATAAAAATGAGGATGTCCTTTTTTTAGTCACATCTCTATACTGAAGCAGGCCATTTACAAGGATGGTAGGCAATACACTTCTAAAGAAGACTTATAGGCAGTTGTCAAGACATCTACAAGCCCTATTCCTCACTCTGAAACAAAAACTTGACTGAATCAGTTGACAAGAAGATCTGAACTTGTTTTCCAGAAGAAAAGTTATGTAAAGTAGTAACTATGTACTTCACTGGTTGATTGTATAATTGGACTTTTTTGTTTAAGTAAAACATTGCGTAATCATACTGTTTATTATGAACATTTTTTGATAATGACAGTTGATAATAAGCTATAAAAGCTAATACCGTGGCACGTATGAAAAAGTGTTCGAAACCTTCAAACTTTTCTTAAATTAAAACTACACATTAACATGAGATGAAAATTTCTTATAAAGTTTCATTGATGGTCCCAAACGTACCTTGAAAATATCAGCTTTTCTACAGAGGTAGTTTTAATTGTACGGTTCAAAATGAGTCTAAGCTATTATCATGGCACAGACTACATAATTAGACTTATTAGTGTCATGGATATAGAGGGAAGTATCTAACCAATTGCAGTTGAAAGTATGTAGTGGAAATTTTGTTTTTTTTTTTTAGTGGAAAGAGAACAAAATGCTAAAAAGGTAGTGCAAACTTGAGGTGGTGAAATTTATTGATTTTTGAGGAGATGGCTTTTAGCGTATGTATTTGTAAAAAAAAATAAAAACAGGAATAAATCCTTCTGTCACTGATTATTGTAAGGATTACTTGGTTTAAATATCAGATTATAGCAAGAAAGTGATAGAAATTAAGAAACAATAAATTAATCCAAACAAAACTACAAAAAAAGTTTAAAAGTACTATTAGAGGAAGCACATGAGGTGAGTGATGTCTGGTGAAAATTATAATCCTTTTTAGGTTCCATGGTTCCATCCATCCGTATGTCAGTCCCTGTTTCTGTGTGTTATGCTTTTCAGTATTAGTATTAGCCAGGGGACAATTTAACTTGCTAGAAATTTTGTGTTTCACTGGAAGGAAGTTCAACCGTAGCTATCGTCTTTTCATTTGCTCTTGAAGAAATTTTTTCAGTCAGTTTCAAAGCAATGACAAAATTTCATTTTACAAGTATCATGCATACCTTACCGATTTTCACGCCTATCTTGTAATATTCACGTTGCTGGAGTGGCAGAGCGATCCAAATATGAGAAAATTCATAGCCAGAATATAATGCAAAGTGAGCTGTTCAGGACTGCTTCATCCTGTAGCACTTTTGAAGTAAAAGCGGATATTTAAAAAAAAAAAATCACGTAAACTGACAGAAAAAGTGCTTATGGTAACATGAATCAATCAGTGAAAAAATGGGTTGAGCCTGTTGTATCTTTCGGAAGGCTATCACACATGAAGTATAAAGCAGTCATTGGTCCCGCTATCCTATTGAAATTTACGGGGTTAGGTTAAAGAGCTGCATTTGGTCGAACTAAAGCAAATTATAATAGTGTAGGTTAGGATTGCTCCATTTTAAAAAGTGAGAACATTAACTAACCGTGGAATTTCCGCTGGTCCCGCTAATTTGATATAATATCATGAAGTTTTGGCAGGTTTACTCTCTCCATGTTACTTTGTTAACTATCAGTTAGTATATAATTGCTAGATGAAACAATTGACACAAAGAGTGTATGAAGATTAGCCCATTTCAGTTGAAGGAGTCCCACTCCCGCCATTTCATTCTTGTGTATTTCCAACTTCCGATCGGGTGTGTGTCGTTAATAGCGAACCAGTTATTTGAGAGTAACACCTGGAGCGTGATTTTGAAAGGTGAAGGCAATGCTGTTGATAAAAGTTCCAGCTAATGGCTGTATGTTGTCTCATTGGAAGTGGACCAACTAAGGACGTCCTGGGTGCTCAGTCCCATAGTGCTATTACTATCAGAAGCACTAATGTTAATGGCATGTGTTACCTGCCCTCATCCTCTATCACTTCTTTGGCATGAGTTATTCTTTTTTTTTATGTATATGCCAGTAGGCTGAAACATTGTATGAATAATAGTTTCTGTCGCATTACATTGAGTTCACAAATTTAATTTGAAGCTTTTGAATTATAAAAACTAAAATTCATTGCTGACTACTGAAATTTGTGACCTCTGTTGTCTGTAAAGCATACTTATAGTTTGAAAATATATATATAGCCAAGTCATACATTAAGTGTAATGTGGGCCGTTGAGTGTAATTTAGTGCCGTTAAGTGTAATTTTCTTACTAAAACTGTGTCTAGGTCTAAAGCCCACGACTCTTTGAGCTCATTCTCATCTAGGATAGGCAAGGGCCAGGACTAGTTCTGCTAACGTCCAAATGAGTTAGTCTTCATTAGGCGTATGGTTAGGTTTGGGCAAGGACTGGTTCTGCTCATAAAGGTAAAGTCAACTTAGCCCACACCCTCATCTGGGACACCCACATGCACTGGTTCGTGCTGCGGGAATAGGCCCACTGGCCCCAGATGAGCAAGTGTAGTCGCAGTCGCCCTCAGGTCATGAAATATGGTGCCAATTTAACGGAAGGAACAAATGACTCGAGACCCCCCCCCCCTCATGTCTGAAGAGGAAGGCAGTTCCTCCACGGCGCCGTGCATGCTCACACACAACTGCCGAGTCAGCACACCAAGATCTGCAAAGAGCTCTTGTGCCTCAAGGGGCATCGAACGAGCGATACAAGGTGTTAGAGCTGAGAACGGAAGCATGCAGCTACCGTGGCGGCTCATGATCAAAGATTGACACTAAATAACGCCAATCAAAGGTTGATGCCGAGTGAGGCCAATCAAAGCTTGACGCTAAGTAGCAAAAACACAAGTTTACCAAAAAACACTAAAAACCAAAAAAATACCAAAAACTCATATAAATTCAATAATAACACTTCGGGACGTGACAGGGACCAGTCTTGGCCTCACCTAACTTTATGAGGGTCAGCAAATTTAAAAGGGCTCTGTAGTAGGGTGGTGGTCGGTGGTAGTGGAGGACTAAGGAAGACCCAGGTGTTCATCTGTCGGAAAACGCGCAACGAAAAGCCAGTGGATTTTCCCGGACATTAGGTGTAAAGTTCAGCATTACACCTAAAGGCCGGATTTACACTTAATGTCGGTTTTACTCAAATTCTGTTACATGTAATGTAGGATTTAGCTATATATATCAATGCAAGTTTATCTTTTCTCATTTGTTTGTTCCACTGCGCAGAATGACACGCTGTTGAGCCAAGAAGACAAGCCAAGTGGAGAAGCTAAGGGCGCCACTGTGTCCAGCCCAGTGGCTGAAGGGCCCAATGGACTCAGGTAAGGGCACCCCTGTGACCAGCCCAGTCGCTTCAGGGCCCAATAGACTCGGGTAAGGGCACCCCTGTGTCCAGCCCAGGGGCTGCAGGACCAAATGGATTCAGGTAAGGGCAGCGCTGTGTTCAGTCAAGTGGCTGCTATTCCCTCTGAAAGAGAAATTAGTCCTTTGAATGAGAACAGTATGCGAACATTGCATAGGGTAGGTTGACTTGCACGCAGAGTTCTTAGGCTTGTTGGGCCTGCATTACCTCGGGAGTTGGTTGCCTTGCTGGGTTGTGGTGGCGGAGGGTGTGGTTTGTTGATTGACCGGCCGTATGGGTGGTCTTGTTCGTTTTGGAGGGCTTAGTGGATATTGCTGTTGTGGGGATTTCTGTTCTACTCAGTACAGGCGATCCTCACTTCCTAACGCTGAACTGCTGTTGTTGATGGTTGTGTTTAGCCATTGTGTTACCTAACTTACTTGGGCTCTACTCTGGAAACTACCACTGCTACCCCGACATTATTAATTATGCTTGGCTCTCAGCTGTGGTCGTGCTTACCTGGTGCCTCATGTTGCATGAGTGAGGGTGGTTTTGCTTTGTGTGGTGGGGTTTTTGAGGGTTCTGCGGTGTGGGGGTGCCACTGCGCTCAGAAGTTACTAATAAGCCTGGCTCTCTGCCATGGTTGTGCTTACCCTGTGCCACATGTCCTTGCTGCTATTCGTTTTTCCTGGGGAGCCATCCGTGTGGGTGTGTGTTGTTTGTTGGTGGCTTCCCGACGGCCAACTGCGCACTTCTCCGGCTTGTTGGCTGTTCATGCATGTGTGTTCTTTTGCTGGTGCTGGCGCGCGCGGGGCTGTGTTTGCCTCCCTAGTCTGGCTGTCTTGCTCTTGGCCTGCCTAGGCTTTGGGGGCTGCAGAGGTGAGGGAACACTGTATACGGAAGGTAGATCTGCAGTATGGGGAACACTGTATATGCCAGGTCGACTTGCAGAATGGGGAACACCGTATACGGCAGGTAGATTTGCAATATGGGAAGCACTGTATGCGGCTGGCTTACTTGCAGTATGAGGAACACTGCATACGGCAGGTAGACTTGTACCTTTAAGCGTAGGCTTAGCATTTATGGTTTTGAAAACTAGCTGCAATATCCAAATTGCCAAATTGTTGACTCTCCGTAGGGCGAGAGGGGCGTTGTGCAGTTGTGCTTTATTATTCTACTCAGTACAAGCGATCCTCAGTTCCAAGCGCTGAACTGCTGTTGTTTGAATCCATAGCTAAGTTGCCTGCCACTCCAAATGTCAGGTTAGTACTAGTCTGGCCTTAAAGGACAATTTTTTATGATTATGGTTACTAAAAAACGTTCATTGAGGCTGTCGCCGTGTTTCTAGCTGCTTTCAAATAATAGTACTGATTAAAATGTTTAAGTTTCAAAATTTATTAATTCCAAAGTAAAAGTTCAACATATCCTAATATGAAAGCACAACCAGAATTTGGAGACAAAAGTTTTCAAGAGAAAGCGCACACCGGCTACGAAGTGATACACTGGTTGTCACAAACAAAGAGATTACCCCGGCAAAAATAAAGTTTCAGCACTAGTAGCTGCACGACACCAGCAGTAAAGTTACACAAGGCAGGAGCGGAGCAGAGCTGTGCAC
>LQNS02000137.1:22505568-22516324 GCA_001587735.2 Parhyale hawaiensis | reverse complement strand
GGGAACACCCTCGTGCATGGGTTCCACGTATCTATCGTCACACTATGTGTCCCTTGCTTCTTCCTCTGTTAGATCGCCGTTGCTGTGGAGACGGAGACTTAAACTACTCAATATAATAATAATGTCGCTTCATGTGCCCATTTTTGGCTTTGTGCAGCATTAGTGCCGCGTGCCAGGAGGATAAGACTGAAGAGGAGCGTACCACCCCTGCAGCTCACATCATCACTCTCGCTGCACACCGTTCAGACAAGCTGCTGTACCACACGCGTCTCAACAAAATGCTAGGGATGCTCTTCCATCTCTCAGGTGCGTGTTGTTTACTGGGTATGTGAAGTGTTTGTTGCAAACGGGTCAGAGGTGATCCATATATAAACGATCAAATGCACACAAAATTTTTTTTGTTCTAGTTGATGCACTGTTAATTCAGCTATGGCAAAATCGCATTGCGTTTTATATCGAGATTTAAGTGTGACAAGTTTACCAGGTTACCTATGTGTTGAAAGCCTTGTTCTTATTCTGTTTCCGAATTTTCATGTCAGAGGAAGAAGCAGCATCCAGCACTACAGCCAAACCTACCACCACCAGCAGCGGTGGTATCGCGCCATCACCATCTACTCTCTCTGTTCCTGCTCTTCTTAAGTCGGCACCTGTGTCGTCTTTTTCTACGGCGTCTTTCGTGCAACCTGAACCGTCAGTTGCTGCTAGCACTCAAACCAGCGCTCGCACGCCGGAAACTACTAGTACGCATCGTTTGTTTACTGCTGCCATCACGTCTCCAGTGGATACTGCCACCAGTAATGCGTCTGCAGTTACCAGCACTGCTACTGCGGCAGACACAGCTGCCACCACAGTCGTAATATCAGTGGCATCATCTCTGGCGGCTCCGGACCTGGTCCGTGCTGCCACTGTTCCTGTTGTAAGCACTGCAGATTCGACTTCCGGCAACTCTGTGTCCGCTTCATTCACTTTTAAAGTTCCTTCAAAGCTTCCCCAAGCTGCTGCTAGTCAAAGCGTCCCATCGCCCAAGCAAAATTCGCAGACCATCAATGGCTCATGCCCATTACTGGCCTTCCTGTCCAAAGATGCCTGCTCCCAACAGCCGACTGCTATAACTGCAGGTGCCGTTACCACCACCACTACTGCCAGTGTTGCAGGCTCACCACAGTTCACGTTTGGTCCAACTAGTGCACCTTCAGCCAATCCTCTGCTTGCGTCATTCAAAAGCAGTACTGCCTCTGGCTCAGCAAATGAATTTAAAAAATTAGAAGGCTTCACACTCAGTCCTGGCACCGACTCGAATTCTGCACCTACTGGCCAAAGTACTGGGGTTACGGTCCCTCAGTCAACATCTTGCAGCAACCCATCATTGTTTACTTTTGATAAGCCTCTCATCTCCAGCCAATCTTTGCAGATATCATTTGGTGAAAACTTGCCTGCTACTACTACTACTACTGCTGCTGAGGGGAGTCAGTCGGCAAGTGCATCTGCCAGTGATGCAGTTAGTCAGCCGACATCCACACCTGCTAAGGAGTCTGCTCCCGCATCTTCACTCTTTACGTTAGGGGCAAAGCCGAGCGCAGAAACGCTTCCATCAACAACCACCTCAGGTTTGAGTCAGATTACGGCCAGTCAAAGCGCCACGTCTTTAGCCAAGTCTTCTGGCTTCCAGTTTGGGTTTGGTGCTGCATCTGCAGGCTTTGGCGGTGTGAAGCCTAAAGGAAATCCCACGGGAGGGTTCAATTTTAACAGTCCCTTAGCATCATCTAAACCAAGCGGTGCGACAGCGTCAGGCGGTGCTCCTATGTTTACATTTGGTTCTCTGGTTGCAACTGCTCCCAATGCTACTTCTGCTGACCTGCCTGCTCCTTCAGCTTCAAAGGTTGAGACATCTGCAACGGGTGCAGCTACCGCTGCTCCTTCACTGTTTACTTTTGGTAATCCTAGCTCTTCTGTTGCTGCGTCTACAGCTGTGACCACTACTGCCTCCACTTCCTTGTTCACGTTTGGTAATGTAGCCACTACTGCTAGTGCAGGGATGACAATTTCTGCTACCACTACTGCAACAGCCTCCTCTTTCACCCTTGGTAGAGTTAACTCATCGAACAACGCTTCAGGAGCAAATTCCACTGATGCCAATTTTACGTTCATGGTTAAAAACACCTCGCAAACTGACGGGAAAAATGAAAGTGAAGGAGCTGCTAGTACAGTGGGTACAACATTTACTTTTGGCTCGACTGCCGCAACCTCTGGCGCTGCAGTTACATCAGGCAGCAGTTCAGGCGCCGCTACGTCTGCTCCTCTGTTCAGCTTTAAAAAGCCTGCATCTACTACACAAGGCAATGACTCTGCTGCTGCTGGTTCTTCCTTGTTCGCTTTTGGTGCCTCCAGCTCCTCGAGTGGCGCTACTCCTGCGTTTGGACCGACTTCGCCTGCCGGCGGTGGGGGCTTTGGAACTGCTTCCACTCTAACCACTGAAACAAAAGCCACTACTGTCCCGCTGTTTGGGACAGCTTCAACCGCTGTTCCAGTCTTTGGTACCAGTTCTTCTGCCATGTCCAGCAACCAGGGCTCTGGCTTCGGTGGGTTTGCTAATTCCAGCAACCTCTTTGGTGGCCTCCAGAATGCAGCTCCCAACTCCACCTTTGATGCTTCTAATAAAAATTCTACAGCTACTAAATCTGTCACGTTCGGAAGCACTACCGATTCTGACGCTCCCAGCAATCTTTTTGGTCAGCAAGCGGCAACTACTACAGTTTCTTCTACCACACCGAGCTTGTTTGGTCAGTTTGGATCATCGTCGTTTGGTGCTTCCAGTGCTACTCCCCCGAACAACAACGAAAAGTCTGCTTCCACTGCCGCCGCTACTGTAGCTCCTTTCCAGTTTGGATCTTCTACCAACGCGAGCAGCTCATCGCTGTTCACGTTTGGTAGCAGCGGCAGCAACAAGAATACCAACGGCAACAACCCGACATTTCTAGCTCCTAGTGGCTCCAGTCAAGCACCATTTGGCCCTAACTCGTCTGGCTCTACCGGTTTAACTTTTGGCGCTGCCTCTTCTGGCTCTGCCGCTCCAGCTTTTGGTTCTTCTCCATCCAACCCATCTCCATCTTTTGGCGGTGCACCCGCAAACCCAACTCCGAGTTTTGGAGGTGCATCTGCGAACATTGCTCCGAGTTTTGGCTCTGTCACCTCCAATCCTGTACCAAATTTTGGAGCTGCACCAT
Source organism: Parhyale hawaiensis (assembly GCA_001587735.2). Lineage (NCBI taxonomy): Eukaryota > Metazoa > Arthropoda > Malacostraca > Amphipoda > Hyalidae > Parhyale > Parhyale hawaiensis. Next base: position 22,513,100 of record LQNS02000137.1, on the reverse strand, counting down.
CCAACCCAGTTCCTACGTTTGGAGCAACCCCATCGGGTTCTGCCTCAGCCTTTGGCACGCCCTCGGCAAACCCTGCACCCGGCTTCGGCTCGGGTGCATCAGCAATCCCAACTTTCGGGGCTGCAACCGGGAGCGCGGCACCAGCTTTCGGGTCTCCCGCTCCTAGCGTTCCCTCATTTGGGGCTCCATCGTTTGCTTCCCCAGCTCCCGCTAACCAGTCGGGTTTGTTCCAATTTGCCGGAAACGCAACTCCTGCTTCACCCCAGCAACAAAATGCCTTCAATGCTGGTGAGTATAGCATTTTATCTTTTTGATTAATTAGTGATTGTGCTCTAGGACGTCTCCGGTGAGTAATTAGTAGGTACTATTGCCAAATCTACTTCCGTGTACTTTCTCTACCGGTGTAGCTGTAAAAGTTTCCTTAGCTATCCATTGGGTTTACTACTGCTCACTTGTTTGCGAGTGGCTGCTAGTTGAATATCTGAGACCCAAAGAGTAATGGCTTGTACCATAAGTTCCGTCCGTCTGAGAATTCCTAATTTTAATGCTTCGTCTTTTTAATATTAGCTGCTCTCTGCACTGTACGGCAGCCTATTACCTCCAAATTGATGTGTGATTACAGCTAGGATTGCACACTGAGTTGTAGTTGTTATTATCACAACGCTTAACTGCGATCCTCATCCGGTGGGTGTTGGATGGGAGCAGGGAAGTGAAGGTAAATAGTTGGAGTAAAGGTGGGAAGAAAGATAGATGGAGACGTGTAAGGGGCCCTCCCAGAGATGAAGAGGGTCGAGGCCCATTGAAAGTGACTTATAAGCAAACAGATGAGAGACGGTTTGCTCCTCCGCTCGCCAGATCAGGCAAAAAGGAGGTTACGAGCTAGATCCTTTGCTTGTAAGAAGTGAGAGCCGCATAATGCTCCGACCTCAATTGTAAAAGTGCACTGTGGAAGGGGCGAGATCATGATGCCTCACTCGAAGAAATGGGAATGGAAAGGGTGCCGAGCACCGTCTTGGCCTTCAGGCCAGCTATTGCAGATTCCACCACCTAACTGAGAGACGACACCGTAGTCTTATTTAACGAAAAACTTCAGCACAAATCCACACTGTAACGTTCCCTCTTATGATGAAATTTCAAACTGTCTTTTTCTCTCGTCGAATTTCAATACTCGTTTTACTGCTTATGAACAAAAAGGCCAATAATAGATAATACATCTCTATTATTACTACACTAGTATTAAAATCCAAGTAAAAACGNTAACGTTCCCTCTTATGATGAAATTTCAAACTGTCTTTTTCTCTCGTCGAATTTCAATACTCGTTTTACTGCTTATGAACAAAAAGGCCAATAATAGATAATACATCTCTATTATTACTACACTAGTATTAAAATCCAAGTAAAAACGGACGTTTCGGATATTCACCCATCATCAGCGGAATCTAAGAACATGATTTTATTTCTGAAACAAGAGAAAACAATTTTCAATAGAAATTCTAAACTATATATACGTAAAAAAGTAAGTGAGAACAAACCTAATTCAAAATCGCTAGGGGAAATGAAATTTGCATATCATTAAGGGACGGTTTCAACTTGTGAGTAAAGATGGATTCTAATATTTTCATATCACTGAAATACGGGAATCCAGAGAGTATTTTAAAATTTTTCAGCCTGACGGGAGCACCACACCTCTCTGCATGGAGTCTAACGTTTGAATGGGGAGGTATGGGGAGTAGCGCTCCCAGGGGGTTTGAGTAGGTTACCTTAGCCATTAGCTAGACCTTCGGGACGTCTGTCTTTCGTGCCCACTTTGCTTCCTTCCACTTTCATACTCCTACTGATCTTACTGTTGTCTGTTCTTCCTCTTCTTTCCCGACTNGATCCTGTGTGGGAACACCTTCGTGCATGGGTTCCCCGTTTTTCTGTCGACATACTATATGTCCCTTCCTTTTCCTCTCTTAGAAGAGCTTAGTACTTATTTAGGAAGGCTTAAATCTTCTTACAATACCTAATACCTGAATGGGGAGGGTTAGCTAGGGGGAGTCCGGTACGTGAACTTCGGCCAGCATGTTCAGATGCCCTTACAGAGAGCCAGCAGGAAGTAAATCCCACGTAGCAAAATGCACAATAGGCACAGCTAAATTCTTAGATTAGGGATCTTCTGATAATAAGTATACTACCGGTTCTCTATTTAAATTCAAGGACGTGCTTCCTACTGGCATGAGCAGATCCCTAATCTATGAATTCAGTTGTGGCAATTGTGCATCTTGCTACGTGGGATTTACTTCCCGCTGGCTCTCTGTAAGGGCATCTGAACATGCTGGCCGAAGTTCCCGTACCGGATTCCCCCTAGCTAACCCTCCCCATTCAAACGTTAGACTCCATGCAGAAAGGTGTGGTGCTCCCGTCAGGCTAGAAAATTTTAAAATACTCTCTGGATCCCCGTATTTCAGTGATTTGCAAATACTGTATTAGAATCCATCTTTATTCGCAAGTTGAAACCCTCCCTTAATGATATGCAAAGTTCATTTCCCCTAGCGATTTTGAATTACGTTTGTTCTTGCTTACTTTTGTACGTATATGGGGGTTGCTCCAAACGTAGGAACTGGGTTGGATGGTGCAGCTCGTTCTATTGAATATTGCTTTCTCTTATTTCAGAAATAAAATCATGTTCTTAAATTCCGCTGATGATGGGTGAATACCCGAAACGTACGTTTTTACTTGGATTTTAATACTAGTGTAGTAATAATAGAGATGTATTATCTATTATTGGCCTTTTTGTTCATAAGCAGTAAAACGAGTATTGAAATTCGACGAGAGAAAAAGACAGTTTGAAATTTCATCATAAGAGGGAACGTTACNGTTTTTCGTTAAATAAGACTACGGTGTCGTCTCTCAGTTAGGTGGTGGAATCTGCAATAGCTGGCCTGAAGGCCAAGACGGTGCTCGGCACCCTTTCCATTCCCATTTCTTCGAGTGAGGCATCATGATCTCGCCCCTTCCTCAGTGCACTTTTGCAGTTGCGGTCTTAGCATTATGCGGCTCTCACTTCCTACAAGCACTGGACCTAGCTCATAACCTCCTTTTGCCTGCTCGTATTATCTATTATTGGCCTTTTTCTTCATAATAAGAACGCGACTCAAGCAACCAGAAAAGTTATTAGATTAGTTTTACTGCGTGCAGCCCAATTTCCACTTCTTCCCATGACTCGTTTTCAAGCCAAGCGTTTTCAGTTGCTCAACCAAGCACCCTAGAAACACGAAATAGGAACACAATGAGGAGTGATATCTGTCAGCCACATAAAATATTGTCATCATGCACGCTTCACTTTCTTCACGGCAGATGAATGAGATGCAGTAAGATTAACGGAAGCCTGCTCTCTACAAATATTCACTTGAACTAATAAACATGAAATAAAGTTGGGTAGAACTTTCGCACCTGGTACATTTTTGTGGAGGGGGGAACCGATTGTTCTAAAACCTGCTCAGAATATGTGTTTTTGAAAACGAAACACATTTTGATCCCATAACTTTTTTTAATTCAGGCCTTAGTTTTTGAGATAGCTAATGAGTGGTTCAGTTTTCGTAGTAATTAGTCAGTTTTCATCTGACAGACGTCAAAATGTAGTTGTTGATGGCAAGAGGAGTGAGTTTTTGGACGAGGTTTCTAGTGTTCCACAGTGTAGTGTCCTGGGCCCTTTGCTGTTCATTGTAGATACAGCGGACCTGTTTGATCTTGTTAATAATATACTTGTTGGTTACACTGATGCTAATTTAATGGCTGTTTGCGATAAGCTTAGTGTTAGGTTAGAGGTTGTAGAATCCATTCAGCATGTTGTGGAAGTAATTGATTCCTTGTGTTCTAGGTGGGGGATGAGGCTAAATGTTTTCAAACTAAGACCATGCTCGTGTCTAGGTCACATACAGTGAGAACTTCGTTCCCTGCACTCATACTGGATATATGTCACTTTCTGTGCTTGATGACTTGGTAATCTTGGTTGTTAATTTTGATCCAAAATTAACATTTGAGCCCCACATTCGTTCGGTTGCCTCACGAGCATAGCAGAAAATTGGTCTAATGAGACCTGCTTGGAGGGCGTTGGAGTTGGCAAGTCGCTGCTCTAATTGCTATGTCCTCCCTCTTCTGGTATGCTGCTCCGTAATCCGGGGCTCTGCTGCCGAATATCATATGTGTTTGACTAAATGGTTCGTCGATGTGCGTTTATGCTGGTTGTTGTTGTGCCTTCTGATTTGGTGCATCGTCACAGAGTTGGTGGGGTCTGCTTTCTCTATAAAATATATAATTCCTCTAGTCATCCACTGTCTAATTTTCTTCCGGAGCCATTTGTTTGGGTGAGGTATGCTCATCGCACTGGTGCTCTTTATGAGTTTGCCTTGGAACCGTTATGATGCCATACTGGCCAGTATTCTCGTTCGTTTTTTCTATCATGTGTGGATGTTTGGAATGGTCTTTGGCTCTGTCGTTGCTGGTGCAGGTATTGGCAGCTTCAAACGATCTGTACGCAGAGCTATTCTGTGATCTTGGATCTTCTTATTTTTTCGCTCACTGGGCTGGTTGTGGGGGGGGGGGGTTGTCAACTTCATGGAGTTTCTCTATTCCCATCTAAATGTACAGTCCATGCCATGATAATACTGCACTCATTTTTTTAATATTACAGGTGTTTCAACTTTTCCGTTTGCTTTGAAACTTTTGGCAAAAGTGTTTACGTATGGCAACATTTTCACCGGAACTTCATTTGATTCCATGCAAGATTTCAGGAGTTAATGCAGCTTAGACACTCATAAAATGAGAATTCCTTTATATTTATCATTTCAGAATGAAAAGTTCTGTCGAGCTTGTAAGATCATTGAGCGTAGGGGATTACTCATGAATATATATGGACTCTAATTATCTTAAATCAACGGGAGAGCATTTAGTCCAACCTTGGAAACAATTTACAATGGTAAGCAATTTCCACCAACAGTAGAACGCAAAACTATTTATTTAAAATTGCCCTTGTTTCTAATCGGAGTTATAATATAAAAAAGAAAATTGAGTCGATACCCCTGAAATTTTACCCACAAATTAATGTGAGAATAATATTAAGACCTAGTGTTTCTTTAGGTTCTTTATTTAAATTTAAAGATGTGCTCCCAGTTTCACTTGTTTTTTCAGTAGTTTGCAAATATTAGTGCAGAGAATCGCACTCGAAGTATAGCTAAATAGTAAAACCAACGTCGTTACTGAAAACATGGTTTACAAACGCTTCGGATCACAGAGAATCCATCTTCAGTGCACTGAAAAACACAAATGAACGTATAGTAATTAACACAAATACTACAGGAAAAGAAAAACTGACAAATGAATTGTGAACTTAACTAACCAAAAATACTGAAGAAGATTAAAATCAGACCAAATGCATTGTTAACCTAAGGCAGAATGTGTAACGGAACTGCAGATATTTGAGCATTTAGGGACGGTTTTTCACGATGTATGTACATATATTGATTCCAGCATCCTAAGTTCTTTGCTATTATTTATGTTATTTATAACGGAAAAGTCGAAAATATTGAGTGGGTGATCGGCTTCCTGACTATGGTTCCTGATGGAGGATTGAACTGGTTTAGAAAGCACTACTCCCGTACGCCCTGAGATTCCCTATGCTGTGCACATCGCATGAATATCTGCAGAACGGTGCTGCCGGTGTACTGAGTCTCCCAAGGTGCTGTTGTAATTGTCAGTTGTTTATAAGTACGTATGTGGAAGCTGCCAGCTCTCTTACATCGGCAACACCGTTCTGCAGAGGTTCATGCGATGTGCACAGCATAGGGGGATCTCAGGGCGTACGGGAGTGGTGCTTTCTTAGCCAGTTCGATCCTCCATTAGGAACCATAGTCAGGAAGCCGATCACACACGTAATATTTCCGACTTTTCCGTTATAGATAACATGAATAATAGCAAAGAACTTAGGGTGCTGGAAACAATATACATACATCGTGAAAAACCGTTCTAAATGCTCAAATATCTGCAGTTCCGTTACACATTCTGCCTTAGGCTAACAATGCATTTGGTCTGATTTTAATCTTCTATAGTATTTTTGTTAGATAGGTTCAGGGTTCACAATTCATTTGTCTGTTTTTGTGTTAATTTGTGTTAATTACTATACATTCATTTGCGTTTTTCAGTGCACTGAGGATGGATGCTCTGTAATCCGAAACGTTTGCAAAACATGTTTTTAGTGACGACGTTGGTTTTACTTTTTATACTTGTGCAGAGAGTGCTCTGCCTCGTACATCGGAGAAACGAGGAAACAAATGAAAGTGAGAATTTTACAACATCAGGGAATTTCTTACACTCCAGGGCAAAGATGCTGTCAATCAAGCAGTAATTTTTTCTTATCATTTTATAGACATGGGCCATCCAGTTTTATTTGATAATTTTAACATCCTGTCAAAATGCTCTCCCGTTGATTTAAGATAATTAGAGTCAATATATATTCATCAGTAATCCCCTATGCTCAATTATCTTACAAGCTCCACAGAACTTTTCATTCTGAAATGATAAATGTAAAGGAATTCTCATTTTATGAGTTATTGCAGTTAACGTGATTATTTGATGTGCCACTGAATTAGCTTTTGTAGAAGTTTTTAAAAATGGGAAGGGCTCGAGTCTGTCTGAGGCTGAAAAAGCAAATATAGTGAAAGATGTGGCTAACGGTAAATTTGTTAAGGTAACAAAAAAGCTTCCTGTGTGAAAACTAGCAGTGCTAGAAAGCCGTACATAGTGTATAATTTTAGGTTTTGGACCTAATTATTATTTTGTTGTTAAATGATTAATTGTTGACCCTTTCAAATATTCATCGATACAAAAGCTCCTTTTGGTAGCGTTTTCTGGCCGAGGGTCTCTCATGAATGAACTGCTCAGACTTGCAAATAAAGATGGAAAAGAGAAAGTAAACACATCGGAGTCAAATGAATTTTATTTAGAAAATACACGGAAATACGTTGTATATTCAAGACTACGGCTATCTAAAAGTTTGCTATTCGTTCTCTGACTGTATTCGTACTCTCTATTGTAGAACTAATACGGTACTTCTGCTGAATATGAAATATGTTGATATCTCTCCCATTGAATTTGTCTACGCACGCTGTAATACTCAACAAACTATCTAAAATCGTCTCGAACATATGCTCGCAAGGTCGCGAAATGAGGGGATATAAAGGCAAACACAAGCAAAAACAATTTGGGGCGAACACAAGCAAAAACAAAGTGTTCGTTTTCTTCGGGGTTTCTTATCCGTGGTGATCTTCGTAGTTTTCTTGCCGAACGGTTCTTCATAGAATTTCAGAAAGTGGTTCTCGATATGTGGAAAGGGAATTTGAACACGTCGCACCCTGTAGGAACAAGTTCCCTAAAGTTTGACGGTCTTCTGAGGTGAGAGTAAGAACTTGAACAAATGTTTTCGCCCTGTGGGAAACGAGTTCCCTAAAGCTCAACAAGTTACAAGCGAGAACAGAACGTGAACACATCCGCAC